>JADFUC010001962.1:0-152635 GCA_019722365.1 Lithospermum erythrorhizon
CTAATGGCTACGTAGTGGTCCGGTGTTCTATATCCAACTCTAAACACAGATTCAATCATTCCAACTGAATCGTATCTCCATTGTTCAGACCAAAGACCCTAAGTTACCTCGAATCAAGTAAGATTTCATCAAGAATCGATATTACCTCCGCTCCTAATCCCGCCGAGTTAATGGCTGCTTTCACGCATTCTGCAAAGCAGTCTACCGCCATAACGGCATATTTTGTCAGTGCCCGGAGTACCCTACTATATCACCCTCTTCGTAGAGCGCATAGTCGCAAAGTATCGATAACCATCTCTTCGTGAGGCTCAGCGAGATGCCGGCGTACTCTAACACGAATGCACTTCAGTATAATGGGTCCCCGCATCCTGCAATGTATCGTGCACATTCCCGATCGTAGGATCTTCTGCGTCAAGGATTTTCCGTTGATGTGACTTCTGCACATGCCCTCATGCATGTCCTCAACTACCATTAGCCCTTCCTCCCAGTAACGACTTCAACAGCTGGGCTCCGAAAGACCTTCTGCAGACCCTATCCAACCTGTGTATACTCAAGCTCGTGATTCAATCTGTTAGCCACCGGGGATCTTCCTCCTGAGGATTACGCTCAGAAAACTATGATAGCTCGATACCATGTGTTCGATGCACTCTCCCCCACCCAGGCATTATCCATCACTTCCTTTCATCCGAAAAGCTTCTTCCACCACTCTATCGGCGAACTGTTTCTACTGCAACTGGGCTGAGATACCTCCATGCGCCCCGATTCCTCTCTCGGGGACACGGTCCATGTGATGTGCATTCAAAATCACGAAGTTCCTTCCGCTGTGGGACATGTTCGATGTCGTGGTCTCGGTCATAGTCCAACTCGACCTCAGGTTAAACCCCAGGCTCAAGCTAATCCTAGAGTTCATGGAGTCCAAGGCCAAGAACTTGGGAAACCAATAAATGTTGGGAATGTTGATGTTACCACTTAGATCTTACAACTTTTGGCCACTCAACAACAATGGCTTGCAAGTAACAACAACAGTTCAGACAAAGAACAACACTCAGAGCCCCATATGTAATGCAACACCTCAAATTCTAACACGAATCAAGAGTCATAATCGCTTGATGCAAGAAATGCCTCTAGAGTTTAATGCTTTTTTTGAGGTGGCAATAATGATCTATTTCCGATTCAAGTTAGAGAAGATCTTTGCTAGGATCGGGTGCACTGATGAAGATATGGTGTCTTTTTCCACTTTTCAGTTGAGTTGTAAAGAAGAGCGTTGGTGGAAATCTACTCAAAGGGTAGATGAAGTAAATGCGCTGGTCACTTGGCAAGGATTTCTCACTCTCTTCTATCAAAATACTTCCCTGACACTCTTCGTGATAAGAAGGAACAAGAGTTCCTTACTCTGACCCAAGGTGATATGAGTGTCTTAGACTATGAGACAAAGTTTAATGAGCTATCTCGGTTTTCCGGTGCTATAGTTGATGACGATGTTAAGAAAGCAAAAAGGTTTTTAAAGGGACTAAGAGGAGAAATCAGAGTTCATGTGGCTTCTCAGAGAGTAACTACTTATGCATATATTGTTAAGCGTGCGTTGAATGTTGAGAATGAGGTAGAAGCTTAGAAACCAAAGTCTAGTATGGAGCAGTAGACTTACAAATAACTACAAATATGTCAAAGCAAGTAAAAAGGGAGAACTTTGAGAGTAATATTTTTAGGATGCAAAGTCAGTGATGTGATTTATGCAGGAGGCCACACTCTCGGGAAACTTGTCCAAGGAAGAATGGAACTTCCATCAAATGTGGTAAGATCGGTCAAATGTGGTAAGACAGGTCTCTTGGCTATTTCATGCTATTCAGGGTCTGGAGGAAGGGTTCTTAAATGTGTGGTAAACTACATGATTAGAACAAATGTTCTTGGGTTACTAGAAGTTGTTTTGAATGTGGACAACGAGGACATTGTGTTGTTGTGTGTCCTAGGAAGGAACTCTTGGAATGAATAGGGTAACAAATGCACCAACTAAAAGCCCTTTATCTACAAGCCAAGATACAAAGATCACCAAAAGCCAAAGACTCAAGGAATGTTGTATGCAACTAATCAGCGTGATGCTCAGGCTTCAAATGATGTGGCGACAGGTATACTTCCAATTTCTTCAACTCTTGCATATGTGTTATTTGATCATTCTTTCATTTCTATTACTTATTCTATGAAATGTAATGTGCCTTCTGAACCATTAGATATCGAGGTTAAGTTGATATCTCGTCGAGGTTGTCTTGGTAGTCGCTTAGTATGTTTTGTGATTGAGATAGAAGGTCAAAACATAGAGGTTGATTTAACCTTGTCGAATTTGAAGGACTTTGATGTTATTCTTGGTATGGATTGCTAGTCGCGACAATAATGTCACCCTCCTTGGGTTGCCACCTGATAGAGACATCAAATTCTCAATTGAATGAGTTCCGTGAACATGCCCCATTTCTAATGCACCGTAAAGATGGCTCCAACGGAACTTAAAGTATCAAGGATCAAGCATAAAGATATGTTGATAAGTATTTATCCATCCTAGCTTTCCTCAAAAGCAGTGTTTTGTTGTAAAGAAGGATAGTTCGATGAGGCTTTGTTTTGATTATAGAGAACTAAATAAGGTGATAGTAAATAACAAATATCCTTTCCCTAGGATTGATGACGTGTTTGATCAATTGCGTGGTGTCAAGTTTTTCTCTAAGATTGACCTTCGCTCGGTCTACCATCAACTCAAGATCAAAGTTGATGATGTATTGAAGACTGCCTTCCGGACTCGGTGTGGACACTATGAATTTCTTGTAATGTGTTTTGGACTAACTAATGCACTCGCAACTTTTATGGACCTCGATGAATACGTGTTCAAACCTTTGAAGATCGCTTGTTGTGATTTCTATTGATGATATTTTGGTGTATTTGAGGAACGAAGAGGAGCATGAGAGACATATGAGTTGTCTTCTATAAGTCTTAAGATAAAAGAAATTATAAGCAAACTTCAAGAAGTGTGACTTTTGGAAAGAATAATTGAGGTTTTGGGTCATGTAATTAATGAACATGGTATGTGGACCCGAAAAAGATTGAGCCTATTGTTGAATGGAAAGCTCCAACCAATGCGACCGAATTTTGTAGCTTTTTTGGCCTAGTTGGATATTATCGTAGATTTGTAGATGGCTTTTCTAAGATAACAGTGCCATTTACCCGCCTAACACAAAAAGGAGTTAAGTTTGAATGGTCCGATGATTGTGATAAGAGTTTCCAAGATTTGAAGGGGATATTAGTAACATCACCCATCTTGAATCTATCTTGTAATGATAGTGATTTAGTGTCTTTTGTGATGCTTGTAAGAAGGGGTTAGGTAGTTTCCTTATGCATAATCAGAAAGTTGTACCTTATGCTTCTAGACATTTGAATCCTTATGAGAAGAATTACCCCACCAATGATTTAGAATTAGCACCTGTGGACTTTGCTTTAAAGATTTGGAGACATTATTAATATGGAGTCAAGTGTGATATTTTTATAGACCACAAAATTTGATGTATATTTTCACTCAAAAAGAACTAAACATGAGGCAAAGAAGATGGTTAAAACTAATGAAAGATTAAGATTCAAGACTGTCCATCATCCCGGTAACGCCATCGCAAGTGGTCGATGCATTGACTATGAAATCAATGGGAAACTTAGCATCCTTGATAACATCTCAAAGGCAAATATTCAAAGGAAGTCAGGTCAAGTGGCAAAGCATGAAAATGACCAGCCTTTTATAAAAAGAAGATAAGAGATGCCCGAATTGTAGATGAGTTCCTTCAAAAGATTAAAGAGAATATTTGCATGAATCAGGAGTTATATTTTTGTTGTGATGAGGATGGCACTATAAGAATGCGTATCGTGCTATGTGTCTTTACAATAACAAATAAGAGAGAAATTTCTTGAGGAGGCACATCATATCAGAGTATAATGCTTTCATCCCGTAGTACAAAAATGTATCAAGATATGAAACTGGTGTATTGGAGGAGGAATATGAAGAACGATATTGCTAAGTTCGTTTCTCAATGCTTAGCTTGTCGGCAAGTTAAGGCAGAGCATAAGAGTCCAGGAGGGAAACTACTGTCACTCCCCATTTTTGAGAGAAAGTGGGAGAATATTACCATGGATTTCGTTGTGGGGCTACCTAGAACTCCTCATGGTAGTGATTCTATTTGGGTAATCATTGACCGGTTGACAAAGTCTGCTCATTTCCTACCATACAAGATCCATACTTCTATTCCCGCTTTGGCTAAGATCTATATGAAGGAAATTGTAAAGGCTACATGGTGTTCCAACTTCTATTATGTCGGATCCTCATTTTGCCTGTCATATTTGGAAGAGCTTGCACGAGGCGTTAGGCACCAAACTTGCATTTAGTACTGCTTGTCACCCTCAGACTGATGGAAAAAGTGAGAGAACTATTGAGACACTGGAGGATATGCTAAGGGGATGTGTCTTGGACCATGGCGGTAATTAACAAGATCATCTACATTTAGTGGAGTTTTCTTCTAACAACAGTTACCACTCTAGCATTCAAATGGGACCTTATAAGGCATTGTACGGTCGTAAATGTAGATCTCCCATTTATTGGGATGAGGTAGGGGAGAAGTCAGTGATGGATCCAAATGACCAACGATATCGAGAGAGCATTCACGATAAGTGAGAACGGATCCGCATAACAATGTATGTATGTTATGCGGATGGGAAGCGTAAGGACCGCGGTTTAAGTTAAGGCCCATGTGTTTATAAAATTTCTCTCCATGAAGTTTTGGAAACGAACCGAATAAAGGGGAAAACTCCGCTTCACATGTCCTTTCAAATATTAGAAAAGGTTGAATTGCTATGAAATCTCCATCAGCCAAGACTCTCTAGAGTGCAAGATGTCTTCCATGCTCCATGTCAAGGAAGTATTTGTATGGCCCCGATAATGTATAGATTATACACCATTGAATTTTAAGGAAGATTTGATTTATGGGAAAGATACTAGCGAAGATCACTAATCAAAATGAGGTGACATGGAAAACATGGAAGTCTTCAAGGCTGCCGATATATTCATTGTAGAAAGTGGAGAAACCATACGAAAGGGAAACAACGGGAGTTGTGAGAGGACATGAAATAGACGTACTCCACAACTCTTCTTTCAGTTAACAAGGTAATGTGAAAGTTTAGACTAAACTTCTTTTTAAGTATGATGTAATGTAATATCCGGATATTTGTAGTAATTTATTAAATTGATTTTAGAAATTTTAGGTAATGACATAGATTTTAGTTGAGATTATATTACTTTTGGGATAGTTTATTATAATGGAAAAGGAATTGATGCCCTTAAGAATAAAATATAAAATTTGGGGATAAAAGTGTAATTTTGAAATGAAAGATGAAAACCTATAATCTACCGACACTTGGTCGTGTTTGTGTGGACCGATGACAAGTCTTCCAAGTTGTGCTTCGATGTGCCTTGATCCAAATGAAGAAGCCTGCAAATCAAAGACCGGGTGCCCTACTAGAAACACTCTCCGACGCGCATCGCCTTGGGAGCAATAGAAAGCGGAAATCCATCACAGACATCAAGTCGTAAGAAGAGCTGAGAGAGTAAAGTTTTTCTAAATAGATTGTAGGTATCAAAGTGAACTTATTTGATTTCTCTTGCTTACCTTTTATAGGTGTCAGACCTACCTTTAACGTGTTCCGTCATTGCTGTGTCGGATAATTATGACTAATGCCTCATAATTCCCTCCCCTTTATCAGCACTTTGGTACTGCTATCCACTAACGCTATGTTCCTTCCCTACCGTGTTGGGTGACTCGCCTCTCTTTAACTCAAGGTCATTTCCGCACATCTAGTGGCCCAGGTCCATTTATTCGTGTCTTCATCGCCTTGCTCATTTACGAGGATCCAATATCCTTGGACCGATCCTAAACCAAATTCTATTTATTTTATGGGATTATTATTTACCCCATCTCTCCAATTTTCCATGGGCCGGATCCCAGAATATTATGGGTCTTTCCTTATTTTTCATGCATTTCCAAATAGGTTCTAATGTCCTTCATGCATTTTTTCTGTGATGTTTTGCTTCCCAAAGTCAGTATTTCCATTTCATAGCCTGCTGCCCTACCCGCCGCTGTCCCGATCCTCACTTCTTCATTACGCCAAGATTTGAATTTGAAGAAAATTCTCCCCTATAAATCCTCGGGGAAGCGCATAAGCATTTTGTTTTTCACAGTTGAATTATGTTTTTCCAAAAAGAATTTCCATTCCTTTGCTTTCTCGCCTCGCTCTTCGCACGCCCCACAATCATGGCCCATAATAAAAGAGCCGATTTTCAAACCCTCACCCCCCAAGAGCAGATTCGTAGGTCTTTCAGATGTAAAGATTGGCCTCCTCCTCTTTCTCCACCACCCCCGAGAGGCCTGCCGTGGCCTCTCCTATCTCCCAGCCTCCCCTTGAAAAAGCCACCCATGATGCTCTCCCTACCTCTCCTCGATGAGAGGGTGTTGCGCAGGACCCGGTCCCTAGGCCTCCACGAGGTCTCGGCTCAAGGTGTGTAATTACTCAACTTCTCCGTTTGTGTCTATGTTTGTCGTATATCACACTAACCCTTCTCCCCCTTTTTTAGGCATTCTTCATCCGTGGCTTTTTACTCCTAACATCACTCCTCGGCCCCCGCACTCTAACACATACACTCTCGAATCTGGCGGTGAAAGTCAGCTCCAAGAGCTGCTCTTAAAGGTGTAGACGCTAGGAGCAAGTGAGCCAAGGACATGCGCCAGCTACCACCACCAGCACTTCCCCGGAGCTTGGCCCCGTCAGTCTTCGGGACCTCGGCAGGGCGGAGGATGCTATCTAGGCTGCTTGCTCGGCCAAAATGGAGAGAAGACTTCACTGCCAAGCACGTCGTGTGATATTCTGTCGCCGTGCCGCTTCCGCTGTTTACCTGATTTTGTCCTTTCTTTATTTGTGATTTATCTGCCACTCTCCACTCGTCATGGAGTATAAGCAACGGTACTCCAAATGGCTAGTTCAATAATACGACCGCCCTTCCATCCTATCTCCCGGATTCTTCTACCCCTTAGAATGGTTCTTTTTTTTCCTTTTGTAATTTGTGTACTCTCCCCGCCCCTTTTTTGGGGGTTTAATATACTCCACTTTTACCAGACAAGGCACCCTCTTTTTTTTTTTTTTTTACTTTGCTTCATATTTTTCTTTATTTCATTTTTGTTTCGTATTTACCTCCATGTCACCCGGGCTCATCCTCATCTGGCCAACGGGGATCTCGGCTGCCATTTGCTGTGGGTCCAAACTTAAAAAGTTTTACATCGTCATATTTCGAGCCCCGGGTCCTTCCTCATGTTTATTTACATGGAAAATTTTGACCCTTCGCGTGGGGGTGGACACATGGACATCTCTTTACCTGCAACCACACTTCCTTGTTCAACGCAAGTGAATTTGGCTCTCTACTCCAGAAGTGTAGAATATACTCAGACAATTTAGATAGATTCACATCAAATTGCTTCATTATGTCTGCTTAGGACAACCTCGCATAGTTGATATTCTAATCTAAATAGAACTTTCAGGCGCACAAGACAATTTAAATTAACCAAGTCTTTTATTCTTTGGAAAAAATAATGTTATAGGCATACACATAGCATTTTCTTTAGATTTATCAAGCATTCCAGGATCTCGCACTTGTCACTCTCTTGTGTCTCAGCTTCATAGTGACTGGGCCCACTATCCTCCGGATGATATAAGGTCCCTCCCACGGAGACTCTAATTTTCTAGGCGTCCCATGAGCGGATGCCTGCCTTACTCTGAGCACCAGATATCCCACTAGGAATTGTTTGGACCGGACCTTTTTGTTGTAATAAGCCACCACCTTTTGCTTGTACTGGGATATCTGACTACTATCAGAGTCTTTTCCTCCAACAAGCCTGTTGAGCTACAAACCTTGCTTCATGAAGTATTTATCAATATGTCAAAGATACCTGTCAAAGTAAATCCCCACCAGCAAATCAGCATGCCGGATTTGTAGACCAAACTCAAGGTGGTTTCTCCGGTGGTTGATTCGAAAGGTTACGTTGAACGACCATAGCACTGCTTCTAGGTCCTAACTACCCTCCGTGCAGCCGCTTTTCTTCATACCTTGAACATTACCCGTTCATCACCCACTTGACCATTGGCTCAGCAAGTGTGACACCGAGGCCGCCGTGACTATATCCAGCCTCCATACATAGATCTTCAATCTTTCGTTATGAATCGTGTCCTCGTTGTCTGCCATCAAAGACCCGGGTACTCTAAACCGTTAACATTTCCTTTAAGGAATCGCAGTACACCTACTTCATTCAACCGGTGAGCGCTTCACTTCACCCACTCGTGAAGAGTCCATCGCCACAATGCATACCTTTTCGACTCCAAAGAAGCCGAGGTCCTCTACTATATATCGCATTCTATCATAAAAAAAGTATCGAAAACATACTCACCATTTTATGAGGGGGTTTACGCGAATGCCGGCATGTTCCTAGTACGAGTCGCACTTACTGACTGGTGCATCCGTAATTAGGGCCACAACACCCCGAACGAGATCTTCCGTCTGTGGCTCTCGCACGTGGCTAGCACTGCATGCCCCACGCACTCGAGTGTCACTAATTTGTTAACGGACCCTAGAAGGATCTTTGGTACAAAATCCCATCCACAGGTGCCTCTGCCCTACGCTTGTATCTTATTAGTCACCAAACTGAACCTGAAGCTCACCCTCCGTGGGACATCATTGTTCATCACCTCCTAGGCTCACCCTTCGACCTATCTCCACCACAATAGCTCGCGAAAAATTCTCCTAAGCATCTCATCCACCGTGCAAGCCGAATGCCCGATC
This sequence comes from Lithospermum erythrorhizon, assembly GCA_019722365.1. Taxonomy (NCBI): domain Eukaryota; kingdom Viridiplantae; phylum Streptophyta; class Magnoliopsida; order Boraginales; family Boraginaceae; genus Lithospermum; species Lithospermum erythrorhizon. The sequence goes on from JADFUC010001962.1 coordinate 8,900, forward strand.
CACCTCCCCTGCTTCCTCTCCCAGGGAACATGGTCCATGTGACAAGACCGAAAAAGCTTGCCCAATTTCCGGACCCTTTGTAGGTATCCTACCAACCTTTCTTTCGTCTAATCAATCTTGAAATCTCCCTTCACGTGCCCCACCAATAGCTGAGAATCTGTCCCCAAAGCATTTGCTAATGTTAGTCCATTGGCAAGTGCTTCATACTCAGCTTCATTATTTGTGGCCGTGAGAGCGAACTCGTGGCATACTAATCTTGTTACTGAGACCATCAAGATCCGTGCCCCTGATCCTCTAGGATTGCTCGCACCATCTATGTATAGCAACCAGAGTTTCTCCTAAGAGTCATCAATCTGGCTAACCAACTCGGGTGCGGCTTCTCCCAGATCATAGGTGTCCTCAACTGGGCCGACCAACTGGGCGCAGCTTCCTCCATGAAAATCGCTGGTCAAGCCTCAAGCAAGATCAATGGCCCACTTAACAATCTGAATCGACCGGTAGGGTTCTCCAACATTTATGCCATAGGGACATCCGTGACCAAGGTTCAAACTCACATTTCGACTGGAAACTATAAGAAATGCTATGGAAACGATGCAAAATTATGGAATCACTTGGAAACAAATATTTATTAGTACTAGTTTTTACTTACATGAATTTTTAATAGAAATAGAATGTATTTAAGTAAAAAATGAAACATAATTACAACATTTGTAAAAAAATTATAGGCATAAAAAATTATAATCTTCTGGATGTATAAATATTAATGAATTAATTATCTAAATAACAACCTATAATATGACGAATAATATTCTAGTTTAATTAAAAGCCCATCTAATAACTAGAAACAATCATGCTAAAGAAACATCTAATAAAAATTTAAAAATATAGTAAAAGCTTGACTAGGAGCTCATCTTGTTAGATATTATTCTTAAAAAAAATATAATTTGAAAAAACCAATAAATAAACATTCAATAGTAGTCCTTCTCCTTGTTAAAAAAATCTTGATCAACGTCGGCTGCCATGATCTTCATCTTCAGTAGCATGATCAAAGTATTGCTCTTCAGTAAAAATCAGGGGTTCATATCGATGTTTCGTATTTCAAATGTCCGTCAGGAGAACAATTATCTTCTACAAGTAGGTTTAAACAATATGTCTATCCAGATCCTTATCCTGATTCGAAGTTTCACTTCTGACAAAAAATGGGTTTGATTGAGAATATTGTTGATGTCGATTCCCCACCAATAATGGATCATCGTCACCATATTCACCATCATCAGAATCGCCATCATCGAAGTTCCCTAACATTGACATCATATAGTCTACTTAAACTAGTAGAAAATGGGTTGCGTAATCTCGCATTTAACACTTTAATAATTGAAAATTGGGGAGTGCATAGGTAACAATTATGGAACACTTTTTATTTAAATAATTTTCTTTATGTACAACATTAATACAAATAGGTAACATTTTAAGGTATCATTTTTTTTGTTACATACTTTAGATCACCTATAACACTTTAAAAATATAGGTAACATTTAAAGTATCACTTTTTTGTGTTACATAGTTTATGTATCATACTCAATGCAATAATTTACATAAATAGGTAACATTTGCTAAATCACTTTTTATGTGTATATACTTATGTAACACTTAATGTACTAGAAAATATGTAACATTAAGTTATCATTTTTTGAGTTACAATATTATTATTGTAACACATTTAAAAGAGAGAAAATAAAAATATATATTGAAATTCAATTTAATGCTAGGTATCACTTAATGTAACAAATTAAAAATTGTTAATGATTAATTTATATAATGCGATATCTTACAAGTAAATAGCTTGTTCAGATAGTAAAGTCCTTCCATTTGCAAAAAATTGACGTGGGTTCAAGCCCGCCTCTAGCAACATTATTTTTCGAATTCCCCCCACTCCAACACTTTTATATATATACACACTTAAACATTAACAATATAATCGAAATTGACCAGCTTTTTACTCCCCGAGCTCAAATACTACAATTAACTATGAAGGAAAATTACTTATCCTTTTTGGATTTAATCGGGTATGAATAACTCAATTAATTTTTTTTGGAACATTTACCATTTTCATCACATACCATCACCCCCAATTTCTTGCCGATATTTTTCGTTACATAACCTAGGGCTACGGTTGGATTTGGATAATTTCGGTTTTTAACCAAACCGGTGGTTTTTCGTTAAAAACCGCCGTTCTCGACTGTTTTCTATAACAATTTAGAAAAAACAATAACACAAAAAAAATTAATGAGCGATTTGCAAAACGAAGTCAACCAAATATTTAATCATAGTAACTAATCGACTGATTACAAAATCTAAACAAATTCTTGAATCCAATTTTATCGAAGGTAAATCGGTTCGATAACTAACTCTATCTACGTGCACTGACCTGTTCTTTTCCTAAAACCTCCCCCCCTAAAGCCCTCGTCACCTCACCTCTTCCCTCTCGACGCAGCCATTCAAAAATCCACTCCATAATCCATACGAACACCACAAATCCAACCTAATCAAAATCCCCAAAATACCCTCCACAAATATGACCAAAGTATACGGCACCGGAATGTACGACTTCAAACGCCACAGGTGTCGTAGTACCCCGTCGAGCCGAACTAACGCCGGTCATCCACGGCGGCGTTCATAGGCAACCGGAAGCTTAAACCGGTTCGAATTCTATCCAACTCTATAACCGTAATTGAGATCCAAAGATAGATTAACTAAAAATCGCCATTTAAATTGGTCGTATTGGTGCCGAGTCGATTAGAAAGTTAAAAGGGGCTTAGTCCTTTAGTTGGTTAAGATAGAAAATTTATGATATTGAGCTTACTGTTAAAGGTACGGACTTTGTCCCAAAATGATTGTCCAATTTTGAATTTATGGTTGACTTTTTTGTGATTGATTCATTAGTTAACTCATTGTTACTTGATCTTATTATGATATGATCTTATTATGACTAATTTGTCATAATTTAGTATATTTAATAGTTTATGCTAACAACCAAACATCCCATCTCCTAATCTTACCAAAATTGGGAGATGGGGGAGTTGATATATGTGTACTTCATCTATCTTACTTATATATGTATATGTACTAAATCTAATTCTTTCCCATTTTATATATGACTATGTGTACTATGCATTTAATATAGAAATGTAAATACGGATTTTCTTGTTGTTTTCTTTATTTACTTTTAGTTTTGAAGGAGTTCTATTCAGTATGGCCAATTGGAGTTGTTTCACTTGCCGACCTTACAGGTTTTATGCCTCTTCGTATGTTAAAGTCCTTACAAAAGTTCTGTAGTAAAGGCTTTGTACGTTCCCGTACAGTATGGTTTCCATTTTATATTTTATTCCTTTTCTTCTGTAAGTGAATTTCATATAGTCGCAAGTTTTATACGCCATTCGAGTTTGCTATGGTCATGATTGTGGTTACATCTGCAACAAGGAAAAATTTTGCATCCCTTTTGTCGAATGGTTACAGCTGCATCATTGTCCCAGGTGGCGTTCAAGAGGCATTTTATATGGAGCGCGGTTCTGAGATTTAGTTTGACATATTAACTCCTAGATTATCTATATTGTCTTACTATATAGCCTAGTTTGAGAGTACTGAGGTTCATTATATAGCCTATAGGCATAGTTTTTCATTTTATTTAGATTATCATCTTCCCCGATATCTTACTTGATCATTTTGCTCAGATAAAATTGTTACATGATAGTTGTTGAATAGAAAATCTTTTAGAAGCTCATAAGTAAATTTTTTTTATCTATGAGCTTTGAAAGCTGAAGTAGATGAGTCATGATCCCCTTAGAGGTTCTACTTTGTCTAATTTGGGAACTGATGCAAACAACTAGTGTTTCACCTATACCGTATCATTGCATTATCTAGAATAATACTTACTTAATTTCAGCTTATTTCATATTGACGATTAGATTTATGATGCAATTTCAACTTGCTTAAATTATGAAGCACATGAAACTCCTTATGTTCAACTTAAATTACTTGTTTCTCATTTATGTTGTTAGAGTTTTGACTATTGATGCAGTGAGGCTGTATAAGGTCATCATTGATTTGAATTTGTTGTCGCAGAGCTCGAAGATGGTCGTGAGTAAAAATGTATCGCAATGCTAATGTATACCACTTATAAGAAAAACTTTAGATACCATCCTCTGAATAATGAATATGGAACTTGTTTGCACCGATGCCTTCATATTATTCTTTTTCTCGTATAGTATCGCAATATGTACACCGTGGAAAGTCCATCAGGTTTGGGCTTCCATTTTCTCAGATACCTTTCAGAGCAGAATTTCACACACCATTTGATCATAGCATTATTGGAAAGGTGGATGAGCTACCTTGTATAGAATACTCATGCAATTACTTGCTCATAGCATTGTTGGTGCAGGATGAGGTACTTGTTTTCCTACATGGTTACCTTGAAATTACTAGAGATTAGGTACCCATTATGAAATCTCTGTCCACTTACTGCATATGACTGATGTTTTACTATATATTCACCACTCAAAGATTTAATCCCTATAGGCCGATGATGATTATGATGAAGCTAGAGGGAGGCCGCAATTGAAAGGCCGAATCGCTAGTAGATTGCATATGTTGATGGCATAAAGATATATAGAAATAAAGAATATGCTATTATCATATTATTGGATGACAGAAGATATAATTGAAGATATCTACAACTTGCTTAGTTTTGCAATTACGGGAGCTATTTTAATATTTCCTGTACAGACAAATAACTTTGCTATGCTTATTCAGCTATTGAATTTTCAATAATGTGTTTCTGATATACTTAATTATCTTATTGATTATACTTAATAAGTTAATTATAATTTTATCGTAATATATTTTCGTTATTTATTTATATATGATAAAATATTTCTAGTTTTCATAATAATGATAATTATTAGTCATAATAATAATAATAAGAATAATAATAATAATAATAATAATAATAATACACACACAATAATAATAATAATAATAGCAAGTGTTACTTAGTCAATGAACAACATGTTACATAAGGTAAATATATAATCGAAAGTGTTCTAAAGATATTTAAAATGTTACTACAATAAAAAGTTGATACATATATAATTGAATAGCATTTAAAGAAATTTAGAGATATCGTAAAAGATACTAATAGTAAAATAGTATTACTAAACAAATTTTGACATATCTAAAGTGTTACTAATTGTAAACAGTTACAATAGTGTTACTTAAAAAAGTTTCTTTGGGAGATATCCCAGTATTAATCTCTTAACAAATTTGTAACACTTAAAAAGTGTTACAAAATATCTCTACAATGATACATAAGATGACTTAGAACACGATAAAGTGTTACTGTGAATTGATCAAAAGTGACATAAGAGCATTGTGAAAGTACATCATGTAAGAGTCACCCAAAAAAGTGTTACCTATGGCTATAGTAACAGCTTAGATCAGTTTATGTATCACTTAAGGGTGTTACCTAAAAATCATTTTTCTACTAGTGTTAATCTTTAGTCTCAAGTGGCTAAAAATATTTGGCCTGCTCGCCTTTGGTCATCACCCATATCTAAAAGAGCATCACTTGGATCATCCAACCACTGTAAAGCAAAATTATCATCACAAAAAATATGAGCATATCTATGTGGCTCTATAATCAACATCCAGTTTTTTATATCCTTCATCAAATGTCAAGCTTTAACCTCATATTATAATGAGCATAAACCAATCTTTCGATGTTTTCATAGTTCAAACGATTAAGCAAGACTTTAGTATTTAATCAAAGAAAAATATACCTAATTTCTTTCACACCTACTCGATGATGTTATTTGAGATAAAATTCTCATTGCAATTCTTCTAAGATTTGGAGCATCAGAGCCATAAGTATACCACCATTCAGCTGTAAAAAATATGCACATTAGTTTTCAACTATAACTCATATAGGTATTTTTAATGAAATACGTACCCAGATCGATGTGATCTTTCCGCGAATCGAGATCTATCGCTTAAAACTGCATCATCACCCATCACAAATCTCCATGGACCTTCATCTTCAAGACGAGCTTCTTCCAAGAAATCTCCAATGACAACCCTGTGATGTTCCAGAAACATACCCAAGAGTCAATCTCATTTTCCACCATATTAGTCCTACCTCAAATAGCCGACATGTACTGGAGCAACACCATCTTTTCAACCCAATCATACAACTTCTGAATAGCATTCCAATCATCAAAATTGTTTCGATACCAATAGCTAGGTATCCAGCATCCACCAAGCTCTGATACCAATTGTTAGGAATCCTACACCATTATTGACAATCCCATACTTGACAATAACTCAGATCTCATCCAGGATGCACAACAACGTACCAACCGATTTATTACATACCACTAATCTCGTATATGACAAACAGAAAAGAAAATAATGCGGAAATAAACAACGCAAGAATTTTACCCTGGTTCCCCCTCAATGTGAAAGTACATCCAAATTGCCGCATCCACTAATAATATCATGAAGATAGGTTACAGATTCAAGAACCCTATTCTACGACCTCTCAACCGGATATTTTCAATAATCTAAAACCTGCACAAGTCTCTCGTATGTTCTCTCAATCTCTCACGACTTTTCACAATCTTACCAAAAATTATAATAAACTCTCATAATTCTAAAAGAATAAGAATAAACTTCGTATTCTAACCTATATGCCGATTTCAAACTTCACTAATGGGGTGGTGGTATTTCCACACACACAAAATACTACACAAAAGAAGTATATTTATAGATTTCACAAATAAACCTATAGTAATTACTTTTTTCTTCAAGAAAAGTCACATCAATTACCTAACTAAAAGATACTATCATTCTCAAGAAAGAAAACTCTAAACTTTCTCCTTTCTTGTTCTTCAAATATTTCCTAAGTTGCAATACTTCTACAATAATTCCAGCTTCTTCACGTGTTTAGGCTTTTGCCACGAGAATGCTTATTTGGTTTGATTAGTAGACACTTTAATTTAACTAACAATATATAACATTGCTCATATATATTAATCTTAATGAACATGAGCCAAACATTGTTGCTACAACTGTTCATGTATTAATCTTAGTCATACTTTTGAGTTTTTTTATTAAAGATCATATGCGAATTCATCAGATTAGCTTTAGCTAGTATAAGGCTGGTTACTGGTTCAAAGATAAGGGTACCAACATAGACTTGATTCTATTAATTTAAACGGAACAAAAACTTAACTCAGCTAATTAGAAATCAAAGATGAAACAAAAACAAATAACATATGACGACCCATGAGCCCGTGACTAATATGATTAAACTGTTTAGCCATATGAAACAAAAACAAATAACATATGATTAAACTGTTTAGCCATGAGCCCGTGACTAATATTTCATGCCTCGAATATTATTATAGAATTAAGGATGTGGTGATGGAACATATTGGCCTCTTGTTATTGACTTTACATGAAGTTTTCCACCAAACTTATCCATTTTCATCAAATTTGTAAAGGTAATTGCTACTAGAGAAGATAAGTATCACTAGAAATGAAGTTACTATGAGAGACAGGCTCATCACTCGTTTTGCAATTAGGTCAGCCTAAATATATGTTGAAGGTGGACATCATGAAGGCTTATGACTAAGTTGATTCGGATTCTTTGTGGTTGATTTTGTAGGTTCTGAACTTTCCTCCAAGGTTTATTGAATGGATCAAGGCCTGTTCTGTTTGGTTTTCAATTAATCTCAATGGATCACAGTTTCTTTTCAACCTCTGGGGGTCTCAGACAGGGAAATTCACTATCTCCTCATCTTTTCATTATCATCATGGAATTGTTTGATGATCTTATGTAGTCGATGATCAAGGATAAATCTAATGGCTTCAAATTTCATCCTAAATGTCAGAAAACTAACCTTATCAATATATGTTTTGCTGATCATCTTTGTATTGTCAGTGCTACATATGATAATTCTTTAAAGGCTATTCATGGAGTGCTCAAACTGTTTGGGAATGTCACTCGATTGCATCCAAATCTCAACGAGAGCTCCTCTTTTTTTGCTAGCATCTCAACTCAGATTAAGGATTATTTATGTGGCCTCAGTGGCATTCCAAAAGCTGCTCTCCCTGTTAAATATTTGGGAATTCCACTAAACACAAATCACTTAAATGCAGTTGACTGTAGGCCCTTGGTGGATAAGATCAAAAGTAGAATTGATGGATGGATCTCCAAGCATGAAGGTTGATGTTGGTGCTCATTAACTCTGTTTTCTTTGGTTTGGCGAACTACTAGTGTCAATCTCTCTTCATCCCCAAGGCGGTGTGTAAAGAAATTGAGAAAACGATCAAAATCTTTTTGTGGAAGGGTAAATAAGAGGGTATAGAGGTGCTTCAATTATCTGTTGGAAAACTATCATTCTCCCAAAGAAAGAAAGTGGCCTTGGCATTAAGAGCATTGCAGAATGGAATCTCATCTGTATGTCTCAGCATGTACTTTATTAGTAGAAATAAGGAGGCTATGTGGATAAAATTGATTAATACATATAGGATAAAAGGAAGATATGTGTGGGGAATACAACCTAAATCCACTGATTCTTGGAGTTGGAGAGAGTGTTAAAGATCAGAACCTCCCTTGGAACTTTTATTCATTATGCAGTTGGCAATGGGGAGAATGTTTCTTTTCTGTTTGATCAATGATACAGGATGGAGATTTTGCATGATAAGTTGAGCAGCAGAGAAATAAACTTGCTTAGGATTGATCCTGATGATTCTGTGGCTAATTCTATGAAGAAAATTAGGTGTCCTAGAAGAAAGTATGCTTATGAAGTTCTGAGTGATTGTGAGGATGACATTCCAAGTGTCATTGGAAGTAGTGATGTGTTGTGGAATGGTGCTCTCAATTTCAATTTCAGCTCCTCTGTAATCTGGAATTCTCTTAGAAGAAAGCAACCTAAGCCTTCTTGGTACAATCTTGTCTGGTGAAAGGGGAACATTTCAAAGTACAGTTTTATTTTGTGGCTGTTGTCTAATGATGAAATGCAGACCAAAGACAAGCTATGTTTATGGAAGGTTGTGGAGGATGGTAACATAAAAAAATTTAAAAATAAATTCACAATTCTTAAAATAACATAAAATTTAACATTAAATTTTTTTTAAAATATAACATATCGATTTATTTTCTGATAAACTTGTAACGAAATTATTGAAAAAAAAATGAAAATTTATTTTTGAAGGTTAAGAAATGCTTTTCTTATACCCAGAAATTTCAAACTTTTTAGGTTTTGAAGATGAAAAATTGGTATAATTTGGAATTTTTTTTTATCATTTTTATAATCAATTTCAAATCTACCACAATTAATTTTAAAAAATTAATTATCCAACCACACTTGTAGTCTCTTCAACAACAAAAAAAACGTTATCAATTGAGCACACACGTAATAAGCTCGTTATCACATTCAACACATATAATTATGTTCGTTTACCAAACGAGGACACACCTTGCACGCTCAATGTGTATATGGAACACATTCATTACAGGTTGGAGCCTGATTTTTTTTATTTTAATAATTAACACAAATAATTTAACACTAACACAATTTGACATGATAAGTATTCACAAAAAAATTAACAATATTTAAATTCTTGACATTATAAACACAATAATTGAAATTCTAAATGCGATAAACTTTAACTTTAACATTATTAACGTGATAATAATTCATTTTAACATTATTAACATGAAATGACTAATTAAATTAAAATATCAACTTGAACATTATTAACATGAAAGATAAACATTAAAACATTTATTTAAAATTATTTAAAATTCTTAACATTAAGATAATCATTTAAAATTGTTAACATTTATTCCATCGCATTGAACACGTGCTAGAATATTCATTGAGCTTGCAGTGCATGTGCTCGATTTAAATTGGAGCCCAAATTTCATACGCTCGATTGTAAGATTGCCTCATAATTTCCCAAATCAAGGTTTAACTCACAACCTGCTTCGTCGTCAGGCATTCAAAATTTCTATTCAGTTTGCTCAAATAGTAATCCAACACACCGTGTGTGTGTTTGATTTATTGTTAAACACATGTTTTGTGTGCTCTAAGGGTAAAACGAAAAGTTTTCAAATTTCGAAATTTGCACTGTTGAAAAATATACCCTTTTTAGCAATAGGGTTAATTTATTAGTTAAAAACCACTCACTTTAGAAAAGAAAAGTTAGATTACTCACGTTTCAAACCAACCATATTCGACCAATGATGCATAAAAAGTTATCCAATTAATTGTTTTCGTTAAAATTGATCGTCAATTCGTAAAATCTGTTAGTTTTTTCTAAAAATGGACAAGGATAATTTTATCCATATTCTAAATTATTCCTAGAATTAGATTTGGGAATAATTTCAAAATATGAAAAGTACCTGCACTTTAAATAAAAATAAAGTATAAAGCTCCTCAATCATCATACATGTTTGCAGCTTTGATTTGTTCATCACCACATTTCAAAGTGTCTTCTTTGTTCATCACTAACGCTTTTACAAATGCGCCCAACATATCCAACCTAGACTGGGGTCAGCACCTACGAGTTTTTGGAACACGCGACCAAAGACATGACATTCATGTGGGTATTTTAGTACTTCAGAGTGTATTTGACAATAACAAAATATATGATGAAAACCACCACCCGGCGCAGATGTTGCTGCCCCCACTTGGAAGTCAATCTAATACAGTTATGGAGGCATTTGTTATCATTTTATTAATACCCAAATCCCACTGTCATTTGTCCCACAATAAAGTCATGTCATAGTCATCACGACTAGGCATTGACCTCTATTTTAGTGTTTGGTCATTGTAGTGGTTAAGATATGATTAATTATTATTTATACCTGTCGTGGTATTATTATTTATTTCATAGTTATTTATATTTATTTATCATTGAGATTAAAAATTACCGTAAAAAAATATGAGAAATGATTAAAAGAATGAATTAAATATGAGAAATGCTGAATAAAATTACAATAATAAATAATAATTTTCCTAAAATCAAGTAAATAAAAATCAAAAAAGCTCAAATTTTTCAATCATATTTTTACTAGTAATTTTACAATTTTAGAAAATTATTATTTATTATTGCAATTTATTCAACATTTTCATATTTAATTCTTTTTGTTCTTTTTAATCATTTCTCATATTTTTTACTAGTAATTTTAATCTCAATATTCATTAAAACAAAATAATATAGATAAATGTAATGAAAGTAATTACCACGATTTACAAAGGAGATAATAATATAAATAATAATTTAATCATATATTATTACCTAATGATAAAAATTTCTAAAATATAGAGGCCAAATACCCAATTAGACATTAATTTATGACATGGCTTTTTGCCTTGTTCCATGGGATAAGAGTATTGATAGGTTTAGATATTAAATAAAATTATAACAAATTGCCTGTAACATAGTGGTATTATGTTGGCTTTGTAAGGAGGTCACGAGTTCGATCCTGTCAGTGGCGTTTTTTATCATATATTTTGTTATTGTCATTACACGCTTGAAATTACTAAAATACCCTCTATTATTTATCTGAAATTACTAAAATACCCCTTATTATTTATTTGTCAGCATGTTCAAAAAACCATCCAAATTAACGACTGAATCGGGTTGACCATATATCAAGCATTTGTAAAACGTTAGTGATGAACAAAGACACTTTGAAACGCGAGCTATTTAACTAAACTCAACCGCAAAACACGCATTTATTTATCGTGGCTTTGCCCAAAACTAAATTCCATCTTCTTCTTCTCCAAAAGGGACACATGAGAAACAACTACTGTCCAACGTACCTAGCAAGTAGGGATGGTGATAGATCACATATCAGCATATTTATGTTGTTATAACCACTTTATATTATCCTAAGATAAAGCATTTTGAATGATTCCACCCTTGTCTCACAACACAACTATGTAAAATAACTACTTGCTTGAACAAAGAAAGTATCTTTTCTTTTTCTCACTCAACACATATATAAAAACTATTCGCTTGATCACTTAAACATAGAAACATCATTATCCAATCCATTTACTATCATAAATGCAATAAACCATCCTCCTTGATCTTCCTATCGATAAAATATGAAATCACCTTGATTGTTTTCCTTGAATAGTCAACAATTACTTGCTTGTCATGAGCTGCCGTTGGTTTACGCAAACCACTCCTTGATTTGGTTCTTGATTTATCTCCAACGGATAGGAGACATCTCCAAGTACCCTTGATTGATTCTTGCTTAGTTCTAATTGCTTGGAATCTTGATACTCAATCAATTAAAGACTGCATTGTGTTTATTTTTCTTGATTTCCTTGAGCATTAAACCCTATTTAGGGATGACCATATTGAACAAAACTGAATCTCAGCTTCCGAATCAACCCGATTGAATTCAATTTTCACCGAAACATATGAGATTTGAATAATTTGAAAATAGAAACAATTTTGCAGTTTGCGATTTTTCTCTAAATCGAATAGCACCAAACCTAATGACACCAATCATTTATATGAATTTATTTTCAAAATTATTACATATTTCAAATAAATGTTTAAATATTTATAATATTTTGATATTTACATACTTTAATAAAATCATATTTGTATGGTTAATTTAAATTGAATGGTCCAAATCTATGTCCACTTAGTTCGCATGGAGTCCGTAGATAATTAATAAAATCATATTTCTATGGTCCATTATTTTATTTTTTAATTAATTATAACGTATTTCAAATAATATTTTATTTATAACATATATTTAAATTGAATGGTCAAAATCTATGTCCACTTAGGCTTGGTCAATTTCTCTAATATAATAATGTTCTCGTTTTAATTATGCCTAGTGTAGTAGAATAACATATATTTTTTTAAGTTCATATATCACTAATACAACTCCAATAAAAATGAAATTGATTTGAATCATTTGTTGGATCGTTATTTATTTAGACTAGTAATCCGCTTCAAGGCCCAATTCAGTAATTTTATTCAAATATTATTTCATAATTTTTATATAACTGTTATAGTGTAATATACTTATTTTTGGGGCATAATCAACACTTCTAGTATCTTTTATAATTATAGTGCTAGTAATAATTTTAAAATATTAACTAATTTAATTGGAAAACTTTATCTAATTTATAACATATTTGGTAACAATCAAGCATAACTAGTTTCAAGTGTGTCAAATTAAAAAAAAACAACTGTGCATTAAATTTAAAAGTAACTTCCATTATTTGACTAATGATTAACACATAACATGCTTCATTATGCATTTAGGCTTCAACAAATAATTAAGGTCCTTAAACTTTATATATAGTATAAATTTGTTCTATAAATTGTGACTTACTATTTGATATTTTTCATTTTGTCTTGCATAAACCATATTTTGTTTTAAGAAAAACGGAATAACAATGAATTCCTCCGAAAACCAAATTACACCATATCGAAAATCAAATTACATCATACCAAGAAACCGATTGAGTGAGAGAATTATACCTAATTGAGAAAAAAAGAAAAATGTATGATTTAGTGAAAAAATCGCACCAAATCGCACAATGACCATCCCTATCCACATCCTACTTAATTGACCGCTTTTCTTTTTGTATCTTCAGTACATTACAAAGTTTCGACCTGAAAAGCATACTTCCACGTTAATAATACGATTTACATCAATTTGTCAAATTTCATATAAAAAGTCATCCGTGTGTGACATCCATGGTCAATTATTTGAAACAAGAAGGGACAATCTGTAAGCTGAAAAGGCACTCACGTGTGATGTCCATACAATAATATATAAATATCACATAAAAATATCTTCCTATTTTATATTTAGAATAAAAAGATGAAAAAGTAAAAAATTAAGATAACATCGCATTTCCTATCATAAAAAAAATATTAGGAATGCCTCATATTTAAGCATCTCCCCAAAACCATTTTTTTCTTTCTTAAAATTAATTGATGTCCTATTGTAAAAAAAAATAAATAGGGAATCAATTTGTGTAAAAGTTAAAATACTACCTAAATTTAATAAAGATATATCGACTGATTTTTTAGGAAAAATTGATAGAGCTCAAGTAGCATGTTAATGCTCTGTAATTAGTTTGCTAATGGCCTGCTTAATAAAAAAAATTAAACTGCTTGAACTCCACACAATGGGTCATTGAAAAGCACCGAATCCGTGTGTACAAACATGTTAAGTTTCTTTAAGTCATTTAACCGCCTCCAGTTGGCCGCCCGAGGTTAGAATCATCCTAATCATGGACACCAGAGTCACCAATTCGATGGATGACTGAAATTTAAAAGACACATGTCCTGAAATAAACCAATAAAACAAGATATATCTGGACAGAATAATTTTTAAGAAAATAATCTATCATGGTGTTTCCTAACCACAGAACACAACCTATATACAAAAATCGACCAAGTACAAAATATCAACATACAACTCACCGAAATCAAAATATGAAAATAGAGGAATCACGAACTACAATAAAAAACAACGACAAGATCAAGAGGATCTATCGCCACTCCGTCGCCACCTAGGCTCTAAGGCACGATTACTCGAATTGCATCCGAAACGCCGCAAAGACCACTGCCAACTCAACAAATAAATGCCGCCCATAGTGAATAGGGTGTGTCGCATGGCTTAGTGAATACTATCTCAATAGTAAAAATTTGTTGGAAATCAATGAGAATTGGTTCCATTTATTATGCCCGCTAATCAGGTAGCAATTCATTTACCAAATAGTTAAATGTGACATCGAATTTAAAGTGTTCAACTTAGTAATTGTATATTACCAGCGTGAGTTCTCATGATAATTTAAGGGTTATGAGCGATTAAGCGATCTTTTACTATTAATCGTTATAATAATAGTAATTGGTCAATTATTATTATTATACAACTTACTATTATTCGAGCTTCAGAAGGTCACACATACAAGGACGCTGAAGTTATATTTCATGTATGAAATTAAAGAGAATCCATATAATTGAGAAATGTATTTCAATTACAAGGGTTCTACATTTATGGAATATCGAATAACAAATAATCAATAAATAGCATAATCTGGTTCGGTAATTTTAGTATTTATCGATAACTTGAAATATTATTGATATCACTCATTACTATTTAATTAGCTTAATTAAATAGTTCAACTTATTAGCAACTCATTAGTGTCTTAACGAACTAATAGAGTTAATCTAGTCGGTTACGCTTAATAAAGTTGCTTATCGGACTTGTTTTAACTCTAGCCCTCATATAAGTGAAACTTTCAGGTTTTTCATCATAAGTTTTGTAAACTTTCAGCACTAAAACCCTAGTAGCCGCCTTTGGCCACGAAATTCTCCCAAGAATTTGGGGTTTTTCTGGTTTTGTCTATCCTTGCTTACTAAAGATAGATTGTTCTTGATTCAACCCTCTCGCGCGACTAACCAAGGATATCATACGATTGATATTACAACAAGGAGTTGAAGTCAAATCTATCGCTAGAATTTGAAGCAGTGGATTTTGGTGAATTTAATTCGCACCGTAAGTCCTCGATCATATATTTAATTATATGTTTTTATGTAAATAATGAAGAGTGCACTTTAAAGATCCTCGAACTATGGATTTGTATTTATACTCCTATATCCATAGTAATATTCTTCAAGGGCATCATGAGCCAAATTAAAGTTGCTTTACATTATTTATTTTATGCTTGTTTGTGTTTTATCAATTTTTTTTATTTGATTAATTTGTCATATATTTAATTGATAAATATATGATGAGAATAAATCACCATGTTCTGATTATTGATTTACATGTTAAGCAAGTTTATGATGATGTATTAATATTTTGTTAACATGATTTTGTTTCATAAATTAAAAGGACGATTTAATTGGTTTTGTTTCAAAATAGTTTTGTAAACATGTTTGGGGTGTAAAATTTTTGAAATTAAAACCCAATTTTTCCGAACCCAGATACAGCATGTAGAAGACTTCATTAAATTTCATAATTTTGGATTTTTTCTATGCCTCAAAACGATTTTGAGATTTCTGGACTATTTAATTAAGAATTAAATATGAGAAAATTATTGTAATGAACGACGAGTATGATTTGTTCAAGAAAATTATGAAGTTTAACGTGTTCGAATTTCATAAATTTTTAAAGCCTCCAAAATGATTTTACAAACGAATTAAATTAAATCTGAAAAACCAAGTTAAATATGGTATTATTAATATAAATCGGCCGATCGATTCTCCGCACCCTACGCCGTCCGTGTCGATCGCAATTTTGGTATCAAACATCCGTCGCGATCTAATCGACTTCCCATGACTCCTTACTGTGTTCTAATTTTGAAAACCCTAATTCAATTTATTCTCTATTTTGGTTTCCTAAAATTATGGGACTAGTTATATTTCGTATTTTTATTGATTATTTGTCATTTTAATCAATTCAATTAATTGTACTAATTATGTGATGACAATTAATTAATTTCTTTTATATTATATCTTTTAAATTAAATTTAAAAAGCGATATAACAATTACGGTAACAACTTCACTATTACATTTAATGTATTTTGTAGAATATATTTGTGATGAATATTTTCTCATAATATGTATATTAATGGGTTAATAATTATTGGTTATAATTATTAATTGACATTGTGTATGATAATTGAGTTTATATTAATTAATTCCATTATGTAATATACGGATTAATTAATTTGATATCACAAACATGCATTTTCCATCGCTTATTTAAAATATTTATTAAGTTCATTTATGTGTGATTTAATAAAGTGCCTAGTATTTTGTAATTTGCAGGATTTGTCGAATGGAGGTATATGAGCATGCCCATTTAGTTTATTTTCTGTCTCATGAATCAGAATAAGTCAGAAATGACCTTCCTCGAGTCATATTTTTGTATTTATTTATTTAATATCATACCCACAAACAGTCAGTTTAAGATGGGTTAGTATGTAAATATTGTAACAAGTGAAGATATTAAGATCATTTCATCTGTGGTGATACTTGGTGGACTCAGATGGATCCGTATACAAGATACAAGAATTAAGACTTATATTTGATAAATACTTGTAATAGGTTCTAGTGGCCATATCGTATATCTCTTGAATGTGCATTACTTGTTTTGTTTTTCATGTTGCATGTATTGCTTGGTTATGTGCTAGTATGCATGAGTAAATGAAAACAAAGTAATAATAATCTCACCAATTAAAATTTAAGCAAAGTATCAGCTACTTTTAAAGTTGTGCAATCAACTCCATCAATCGGGGCACACCGTGATGGCGGCGCGCATAATGTTGGCATTTGATATGACAATGGATCATGTTGAAGTGATTTGCCCAACGCTGCGGGGCTTTCGATGATCAACTGGGCAACACTTTGGTTTAATTGGTATGCTTAACCGGTTTTCTCGGAGATACAATGTCGGGTAGCATCCTCGTAGAGACGCTAAGAACACAAGAAAGTTATTAGTATTTACTTTTACAAATGATTCAAAATGTAAAGGTTGCCGCTTGAATTTAAGTGTACAGGTCTTGATACTAATATTTCTGTGAGATTTGAAGTATTAGTATTTACTTTACAATTTATTTGTAAGTGTTTTTAGCATGATAGTTTCATCGAAGTCTGTTATTTTATTTACTTATTCTTGTGTAATTAATATGGCTAACACTATCAAGTACTCCTAAGAACTCAAAGCCAGTCAAAGACTTGAAAAGTGTGTCGAATAACTCGAATTTTTGACGAAGTGGTCTCCAAACTTGAGAATCATTCTCAAGCAAGAGAGGACTGAATACGTGTCGAACAATAAGTTCCCCGCGAAACCTAACATAGTGCCTCCCATCGTGAAAGTGGATCCCACAAAAGCACAAGTCTGACAGCCGCTGATGTCCACAATGTCCATGCTTAAGCAATATGGAACCTTCGCTCCAAATTCAATATGAAAAGCGTGGCAAAGATATGGCCATATACCGCAACTGAGGAATTATTCAAAGGGAAGCTAGAAACGAGAGACATACGTCAGGGTTTCGTGACGCTAGTCGGGAACGGACAGCCGCAAGCCCTCATATCATTAAAATGATCAGTTTGGTCGATCGACTAACGCTCGCACCAAGTTGTCTCCAAGAATCGGTCAGGATCTCATCCTCGAAGTCTCTTCCAGACAAATTCTCTCGAGTTTGTTATGTACTTCAATATGCACAAGCTTGAGTTATCTCTAAACGAACTGCATAGGATGATCACGAATGTCGGTATCTAACCTCGTGGTAAGACTAAAACTTCTACTCCTTCGTTTTTGTGGTCCAAAACAAGAAGAAATTCAAGAAGAAGAAGAAGTTTGACGGCAAGGCCAAGGGTTCTAATAATCCCAAGGTTGCTGGAAAGGAGGAGTTGTGAAGCGTGATTTACAAGTGTCACATTATGAAAAACCTCGGGGTCACTAGAAGCTCTAATTGCATATGGTTCATACGTATGATAGGTTAATGGTCTCATGACCGCCGCCAAATTTCTACAGTGTATGTATGTTATTGAAGTTTGTACAACTTAATTCTACTGTGGGTGCTGACACCGGCTGTAGTTCTTGTATTTGTCGTAATATGTGAACTCAAGCCAAGTAGAAGCATCAAAGAGGGAATGGATATGCCAAGGAATGGCGCGAAGGTCAGTGCCTGCGTAGGATTCATTAGTTTAAATTCTGCCCACGGCCTTGTTTTGAACTATTCGTTTACTATATACCAAGAATTTGGGTGTGAATATTATTTCTATTTCTATTTTGAATAATGATGGTTTTTCATTTTCAATAGATCCCGATGAATTTAGGATCACCAGGAATGGGGTAGTATTTGGTACCGCCTCCCTTCAAAATGGTCTATACGTTTTAGACATGATTAATGAGTCATATAACATAAACTTAAAACGGAATAAGCCTAACGACTTAAACCAAACATACCTATGGCATTGCAGCATCAGGTCAAGGCCAATCTAGAACCGAATTTAAGAACTCACTCCGTGGAATACTTGAAGGTTTCGATTATGAATCATACGAGCAGTGTGAGTCTTGCCTTTTGGGCAATACAAATCCAAAATGCCTTTCATCAAGCGAGAAATGAAAGGGCAAGTGATTTATTGAGATCATACACACTGATGTATGTGGGCCAATGAACACATCTGCAAGAGGAGGTTATAACTACTTCATTACATTTACTGATGATTACAGTAGATACGGTTTTGTGTATCTGATGAGAGAAATTCAAGGAGTTCCAAAATGAAGTACAAAACCAATTGAACAAGACAATAAAGATTCTCCGGTCTGATAGAGGTGGAGAATATTTGAGTCACGAGTTCAATACTCATCTTAGAGAGTGTGGTATTGTTTCACAACTCACTCAAAGAACGCCACAAAGATAAACGGGCGTGTCCTAGCGTATAAAACGAACCCTTCTGGACATGGTTCGATCTATGATGAGCCCATTCATCTACCGCTTAATTTCGGGATATGCACTTCTGCTGCACTTACCTTAAACAAGTATGTCCAACCAAGTCGTACAGATAAAACCCCCATGAACTGTGGCTCGTGGAACATCTCCTTCAAGTTAAGTTTTCAAAGATTTCAGTTTCAAGCTTATGTTAAGAGATTAACAAAGATAAACTTGCGCCCAAATCTCAGATAAATGCTATTTCACAGATATCCAAGTGGAAACAACAGTTGGTTACCATTTACCAAGCAAGAGAATAAAATCTTCATTAAGCCGTATCGTGAGTATTCCTTGAAAGGAATATCTCGTCTGTATGACTGTGATAATGGTGTTCATCTCGATGAAAGCTCAAGTCGGTTTAGTCAATATCGATTTACCCAATGCGCAGGCATCCGACACACCACAAGAATTGGAAACTCCTTCTTTCATAGAAGACCCAGCTCTGATCCACGTAGCCGCAGCTAACCAACCCTGTGAGATCCAACAGGACGCTTACCAACCGCAGCTACTGTAATAAAGTAAGCTTTCATCATTGAAAGTGACGAGCCCACTTCTTACAAAGAAGCAATGAATAGCAAGGATGCTGACAAATGGCAAATAGCCATGCAATCTGAGATGGATTCTATGTACCAAAAACGAGGTTCGTCCTTTGCCGATTTACCAAATGCACAGCCTCTATTGAATGTAAATGGCATTTAAGAACACATAAAGATGGAAATGCTGATGCTTTCAAAGCTAGATCATAGCTAAAGTTGCTCTCAAAGAAGTTCACGGAGTGGACTATGACGAAAACTTACTCAAGGATCATGCTAAATCCATCCGATAATCTTAGCTATCACGTATTTCATGACTATGAAATATGGCAATGGATGTGTATCTTTCCGAATGGAATTTAGAGGAAGATGTGTACATGGTACAACCTCCAAAGCTTACATGTCCTAAAGGACTCCAAGAAGGTATGCAAGTTGCAAAGTCCATTTATGGTCTTGGAAGGTATCCTCGTTAGCTTGAATCTACGCTTTTGATGAATCAATCAAAGAGTTTGTCAAGAATCTAAGAAGAATCTTGTGCATACAAAGGTGTTGAGCAGTGTCTCATTCATAGTCCCGTATGTGGATGATATACTTATCATTGGAAACAACGTAGAGTTACTAAACTCACCAAGGATTGGCTATGAAAATAGCAGCCAATGAAGGACTTAGGCGAAGCACAATATATACTTGGAATAAAGATCCACTAAGATCGAGCCAGAAGGCTGATTGGACTTTGTCGTGGGCATTCCTATGTGAATAAGGTACTACAAAGGTTCAACATGAGTAATTCCAAGAAGGGTAATCTCCCCATGAGACATGGAGTTCAACTCAAAGCACAGTGTCCCACTACTAGTGCGCCTGAGATGAATTGAATGAAGGACATACCTTATGCTTCTCGGCTATGATCCATTATGTATGTGCCATGTCAGCACTGCACTGATGTGTCTTATGCACTAAGTAACCAGATACTCAAGCTAATCCAGGAAAGCCACTGATTAGCAGCAGCAGAAGTGCATCTTGAAGTATCCGAGAAGAACTAAAGATGCTTTCTTGGCATAAGTGGAGTGAGGAGTTAGCAAAGTGATGTGCACAATCGACGCTGGCCAACCGACAGACGACTATCGCCTCAGCCTCCGGGGTAAGTATTTCATTCCCAACTGTGGAGCAAGATCTTGGAGGAGTTCCAAACAAGTAATCGCTTCCATTCTACCACGTAATCAGTACACTTAAAGATTCAAGCCGCTAAAGAAGCAGCTGGATAAAGAAGTTCAAGCGACCGAACTGCGCGTACCTAGCACAGGACCAACAGAGTTGTTTGACAACATCGGGGCAATAGTCAAGCCAAGGAACTCGAAAGCACATCACAAATCCAAGCACGCATTCTAAAGTATCACCGACAGAGATATGCTTGATAGAGGTGATGTCAAAGCATGTAGTAGAAACAGAGTTGGACTGTCAATCTTTACTACAAAACCACTAAGTCAGGCAAAGCATGATGAGCATGCAGAGAACATAGGTCTTAGACATGCATGTCGCAGCTGTGTTAGGTTAAGTGGGAGTCAATATGTATCTATTGTGTTATGTGAACAAATATTGAAATATTATTGCTTCTTATATTTTAATGTATATTTGTTTGCTATGACTATATGCTTGAATTTGCTATATAATATACATGTAAAGTTGTATCCGATGAGGAAAGGTTAAATCCCTAGGTTGTTCTATGTTTTCTAGAGAGGTAAATATGAACCGTTAATTACACCTCTTCAAGCCTAGAAACATAGGATAGCTAAAAAGGCCTTGGTCGATGTCGATAGTTAGGCGACAAGCATCATATGACCAACATGGTGTTTTGATTAGCGATCAAGATCGATCACGTTAGCTCGCAGTAACTAGATCAATACTGGCCGTCGTCCGTAATCGGGGAGTCGGTATGACCGAAACGAATCATAGAAGATATGTATATCTGTGTCCTATGATATTTGTTTAGAATTTTAGGTTCACAATTCTTAGACCTACGATATATATAACTATCTTGTTATAAGCTCGTATTTTGACTATGACCAAAACGTCCGCTTTTGCCGGGGATTATAACGTATATGTCAAGGTCACACACAGTATAGCGATAGATGTTGATATATTGGGAGGATTTGTCCGCCCTGATATACAAGGAGACATCTCAAAGCCTCTCACACATGGTACCGATTGTTTAAGGGACGCCATAAAAATTATTCAAATAGTTAATGAGTAAAGAAAGTCGCGTGGTGTTTCAAGACACACTTCTTATGGTTAGCCTATTTATCAGAGACGGATAAAGGAATTGTAAGATAATCGCCCAAGGGGAGTGTTGGAAATCAATGAGAATTGGTTCCATTTATTATGCCCAAGGCGACACTATGTGAGCAATTCATTTACTCGGGCCAAGTTAAACGTGATTAATGTAACTTAGTGTTCAACTTACCAATTGTATATTACTGTGCTGGGTTCTCATGATAATTTAAGTGTTGCGAGCATTACATCTTACTATTAATCGTTATAATAATAGTAATTGGTCAATTATTATTATTATACAACTACTATTATTCGAGCTCGGCTAAAAGTCACACACATACAAAGGACGCGGAAAGTATATTTATGTATGAAATTAAAGAGAACTATGGCAATTGAGAAATGTATTTCAATACAAGGGTTTGGTATTTATATGTAGAATATCGATGAACAAATAGAATCAATTAAATAGTTATTTAATTCGGTTCGGAAAGTAATTTTAGTATTTATCTATAACTTGAAAGATTATTGATATTGACTCATTACTATTTAATTAGCTTAATTAGTCAGTTCAACTCATTAGTGTCTTAACGAACTAATAGAGTTAACGAAATGCTTTTCAATACTTAACGGGTTGGTTATCGTTGTTTTAACTCAGCCCTATATAAGTAAACTTTTTAGGGTTTTTTCATCATAAGTTTTGTGTAAACTTTTCACCAAAACCCTCTAGTAGCCGCCTTTGGAATTCTCCCAAGAATTTGGGGTTTTTCCGGTTTTGTTCATCCTGCTTACTAAAGATAGACAGTTCTGATTCAACCTCCTGCTGACTAACTAGAGATATCAGCACTTACTTGATATTACAACAAGGAGCTCGAAGGGAAGTCAAATTCCACGTTGTGAATTTGGAAGCCGTGTGGATTTTGTGAATTTAATTACTGCATCAAAGTCCTCCGATCATATTAATTTATATAGTTTTTTATGTAAAATGGTATGCACTTTAAAGATCCTTGGAACTATGGGATTTGTATTTATAATTCTATATCCATAGTAATATTCTTCAAAAATTAACTCACACTTTCGCTAGTCTATCAAAATAATTAGTTTCTCAAGATAGATGTATGGGTACATGCACGTTATACAACATAAGGCCATAATATATAAGTTATTAGTGAATTCATTAATAAATACAATTATAGTCACTGGCAACATAAACATAAGAAGACAATAAATATCACACATTTCAAAAGAAATTAATAATAACTATAACAATGAAGTCCAATGACCTACTTCATCAACCAACACACAATAAGACATCACGACTAACCAACCGACCATCTAACTCAACTCAACAACAAAAGAGTAATACTAAATCCAATAATATCAACTCAATCAACTCAAAATTGAAGCTCACAACCAAACAAATAATCAACTCAACATCTCTAACTCCAGCACTCCAATCAACTCCAACATAAATCAATTTCAACGAACACATATAATCAACTCAACCTTTCTATAGGGAGAAACTTATGTCCATTTATTACAAGAACAACGCCTCAGAACGCAGGCAATGAAAAGGCAAAACACCAACATTTATGCTGTATAAGGAATTCACTTGATAATAATAACTCAACACAAAGCATCATCAACTCATACAGCCATCCATCAAGTAACCAATGAGAATAGATTCCATTTATTATGCCCAAGCACAATTGTGTATCAATTCATTTAGTTAAATGTGATTATCGAACTAGTGTTCAACTTAGTAATTGTATATTTATTATAAAGTGTTCACATGATGCTAATTTAAGGCGAGCGACATAGATCTACTACACCGTTATAATAATAGTACTGGGTCAATTATTATTATTATACAACTTACTATTATCCGAGCCTAGAAGGTCACACATACAAGGACGTTGAGTTAGTACTTCATAAGAAATTAAAGAAAGAACTCGTATAATCGTAGAAATGTATTTAATTATGCGGTTCTACATTTTATGTAGAATATCGATTGAACAAATAGAATCAATTACATAGTTATTTTAATTGGTTTGAGTAATTTATATTTATCAATAACTTGAAAGATTGCTGATATTGACTCATTACTATTTAATTGGGTTAATTTGAAATAGTTCAACTTTTATTAGCAACTCATTAGCGTTTTAACGAACTAATGTACTTAACGAGTCAAGTTAATACTTAACGGTCGCTTATCGGGTTTGTTTTAATCTAGTCTCTATATAAGTGTGCTTTAGGTTTTTCATGGAATAATAATAATAATAATTTCATAAAACCTTCTAAAGTCGCTTCTGGTTATTTATTTTCTCCCAAGAAAATTAAGCTGGGTTTGTTCAACCTGTTTACTAGCATAACCGCTCTGATTCAACCTCTCGTGTGGACCAACTAGAGATATCATACGTGACGATATTACAACAAGGAGCTGAGTGGAAGTCAAATTCCACGCTAGAATTTAGCGTGTGGATTTATTAAGTGAATTTACTCCGTCAGACAAGTATCAGTTATTTATATATTGTATTATGTGTATTTTTTAATAATGTAGTAAGTACCTTTAAGATCTCGATCTATGGATTTGTATTTATATCATATATCCATTGAGTTTCCATCACCACACCAACTCAATCAACAAAACACTCTAAACATCCAAAATGACCAAACAAATGGAAAACCACTTATTCTATCACGACTAACTTCACCTCAAAACTAACGACTCACAAATCAACATACAATCCATACCCAACAAAGTGAATTCACATTCAACCAATAATCAACACAAAATATATATTCACAATTTGGTGTTAATTTACACCTCGCGAGATAATTACTCACCTGTTAGCAATATAATATACGCTCATTTATTTAGTCCACGTGCCTCTTCCCCACGCCTCCACGCCAACCGTAAACACCCGATCAATTGCAATTACAACTTATTACTATTTTAACTCCATTTTGGATTCAATTTCCTAACTTTTTAACTCCATTTTAGTTACAAATTGCCAACTTAAGTATATAGATTACTAATCGTGTTTTAGATGACACTTAAAACGATGAATTTCAACCATCCCGACTAAGCCCCATAATCGGCCAACACCTTAACCAAAATACTAACATTTTAAACCAATTTTAATCAACCTATAAATCATTTTTCTCAACTAATTTATCCCGTTATAATAACCTTTAATCAAAACCCCAAAATACTACTCACTTTAATGAACTCAAATCAATATAATCTCTACCAATCCACAAGAAAATCAAACTTACAAATAACTATTATTAAAGTCCGTCAACATCATAATAAAATTTAAAGAAATTTGAAAAAGTCAACAAAGTCAACTCAAAATCAACACATTTCAATGCTAAAAATCGATTATAATCACCTCAAATCACTTAATCCATGCTTAGATGAAACCTCTATACCATTTAAAGTCCCAAAATTCAAAGTCAACAAAAGTCAAACTAAAAGTCAACTCTCCATAACTTAAGAAAATATCACAAAGCTTCAAACTTTCTTACCTTTGTTATAGATGATTTAGTAAAGATGTTCACCAAATTTATAGAGCTGGGAAAGCAATAATGGAAGAGAAGGAAAATGGAGGAGCAAATTTTTTTCTTCTTAGGGAAATTTCGCCAACACAAATGGGGACGGGGTTCGTGTGTTTTGATGACGTTGAATAAATGTTTGAGAAACAAGTGTAGATATTTAGTAAAAATATAAGTCCTCGTCAGTTTACGGTTTGAAAACTCGCCTCGGCTTAACAACAATAACCTCGAACATACACTTATTTCTACCCAAACAATATTAAAATAATACTTATATGGAACGGGTTATTTCAATCTACCCACCTAATAAAAATTTCGTCCTCGAAATTTACTCAACTCAACTACCACGGAAGAAACACTTAATGCAACACGCAGACATACAACACATAAAATAAAACAACTACAACAACTAACCTCCTACACGAAAAGTTGCGGGTAACGGCTCTTCATGTCATCCTCGCGCTCCCATGTCGACTCCTCTATGCGTTGATTCCTCCACAACACTTTCACCAAGGCCACCACCTTGTTTCTCAATACCTTTTCCTTCCGGTCAAGAATCCTCACCGGCTTCTCCTCAAAGGTAAGATCCTCCTCAAGTTCCACCGGTACCGAGCTAAGAATGTGAGATTCATCCGGAACATACTGCCTCAAGCAAGACACGTGGAAGACATTATGAATTCTATCCAATCCCGGAGGCAACGCCAAACGATAAGCTACGGATCCCACTCGCCAAAATTCAAACGATCCGATGTGTAACGGGACTCAACTTCCTTTCCTTCCAAACCAAAGATACTCCTCTTTCCATGAAGATATCTCAAAACACTGATCACCAACTTCAAAGAGACAAGTCCACCTCAAGCGCACATCAACTTATTTCTCGCCCGGCCCTGCCATTGTCTTCAGGTGTTGCTGTATCAACTTGATCCTCTCCACCGACCTTTCAACTAACTCGGAACCATAAACCTTCTTCTCTCCCACTTCATTCCAGCAAACTGGAGTTCGACACTTTCGCCCATATAACGCCTCAAATGGTGCCATCTCGATACTAGCGTGAAAACTATTATTATACGCGAACTCCATCTTAGGCAACTCATCATCCCAACTCCCTGAGAAACTCAGAACACACGCTCGAAGCATATCCTCCAAAATCTAGATCGTCCTCTGACAGTCATCTATCTGGGATGAAAAGATGTACTAACTCCAACTCCTCGGGTTCCTCTAACGCCTCTTGAAAACCTCTCTCCAAAATCTCGGCAAACCTCGCATCGCGGCTCTAGCCAATCTACACTAACCCCATGCAATCTCACGATCTGATCAACATAAATCTTCGCTAGCCTCTCAGGTCCATCACTTGATTTAATCGGTAGGAAGTGAGCAGACTTCGACAATCTATCCATTTATCACCAAAATCCCATCGCTCCACCTCTATCGATCTAGAAGTCCAAATAAAAACTATTGGTGATATTCTCCATCAGCCCATTCAGAATCGGAAGCGGCTATAACAAACCCGCATGTATCCGTGCTCACCTTTCACCGCTTAACAAACCAAATACCTCGCCACAAACTCGCACCTCTCTTCATCCCAAGTCACCAATAACCAACTCTAGTCCCGATACATCTTCCAGATTACCCGATTTATTACTATAAGGAGCATTATGAGCCTCATCAAGAATTTCCTTCTTCAACTCCTCAGAATACGGCACGCACAACCTTCCATTCATCCTCAAAACTCCACTATCATCAACCGCGAAATCCGATCTACCTCCACTCTTCACTTCTTTAATGATCTCCTGTAATTTCTCATCTTTTTGCTGAAGCTCCAAGATACGATCAAAGAGTACAGGTCGAACCTTCACATGAGCCAACAACTCACCACTGCTACCAACCTCAAGATCAACTCCAAGTTGCTTCATCTCTACCTTTGGTTCTTTCGCCTTCCCCTTCCGACTTCAAAGCATTCAAGCATTACATTTGCCTTCCCCGAGCGATACTGAGTAGTCACATCGTAGCTGACAAACTCCATCCATCTCTCTCGCTTCAAATTCAATCGTCATGGCTGAAGGTACTTTAGACTCTTTTTCGATCGTGTAACTGCATCTAAGCCCACAAGTACGCTCTCCACAAATCTCAACAAGAAGACAATCATCGCTAACTCAAGATCGTGGGTCGGGTAATTCCTCTCATAATTCTTCAACTGTCGAGAAGCATAAGCTATCACTCTCCCATTCTGTATCAACACACAACCCAACCCTCAAAGTGGACGTGACGCTATATATCACATAACCCTCACACCCGGATGGTAAGGCTAAACCGGTGTAGTAGCCGCCGCTCAACTCGTAAAACAGCTCTCACAATCCTCATCCCAAATAAAGGGAACACCCTTCCTGGTCAACTTAGTCATCGGAGTCGCAATTAACGAGAAGTCCCTGATAAACCTCCTGTAATACCCAGCCAAACCCAAGAAACTCCTCACTTCGGTCACACTCGTGGGTCGCTCCCAGTTATTCACAGCCTCCACCTTCTGAGGATCCACACAAATACCATCACCTGATACAACATGGCCCAAGAACTGTACCTTCGCCAACCAGAATTCACACTTGGTGAACTTGGAGCATACAACCCGGTGGCCGGCCTCACTACCTCTAACACCCTCCGCAAGTGTCTGCCTCCTCCCCACTCGAGCAGCATCGTAATTTCATCAATGAACACAATCACGAATCCTTACCTCTCCAGAAACTCCCGTGAACACCCGACCATCAAATCAATGAATGTCAGCTGCGTACATTAGTCAACCAAATGGCATCACCATAAACTCGCAGTGCCCAAGGTCGTGATCGAAAGTCGATTTCGCACGTCACCCTGATCCTCACCGTGATAACCAGATCTCAAATCAATCTTCAAAAATACCTTGACATCCCTCAACTAGTCAAATAGATCATCTATCATCGGAATGGATAACAGTTCTTGATAGTCACCTTATTCACCAGTCAGAAGTCTATAAGGCTAATAACCTCAACGTACCATCCTTCTTCTTCACAAACAGTAATCAAGCGACTTACCCAGAACACTCGACCGACGAACCCTTAATGCGCTTCCCGAATCGGAAGTCTTCAACTCCTTCAACTCGGCTGGAGCCATTCTGTACGGCAAGCATCTAGAACTACCTCAATAAAAAACCCACCTCCTCGCCGCGTAAACCCGGCAGAGCAATCGAAAACATCAACATACTCACGGACAATATGAACATCCTCCAATCCGCTCTCCTCTCTCTCCAAGTCGACCACATACCGTAAAACCCAACACACAACCTTTCTACATCAACTTCCCGGCCTCAAGCGCCGAATGAAACTGTAGATCTTTCCTAACTCCTACAAATAGAATCTCCGTTTACCCGACTCAGCATAATCTCCTTTCAGAGTGTACAATCTTGGCGTGATGTCCTCCCAACCAATCCATACCCAAGATAAGATCATCAAAGTCTACTAACTCTAGCGAAGTAGGTCCAATAACTAGCAAGTGCTTATCTACACTCAAGTGGACAATCTCTCTATAGACACGTTTAACCTCAACCGACTTACTAGTGTCGTGGATAACAAACAAGCAGTTAATTCCCACATAAAGTGCAAACATCACCAAAACTCTGGGAAATAAATGAGGCAGTCTGCAATCAAAAGTACCCTAGCCTCTAATCACATAAGAGTAAGGTACTACACACAACCTAGAGAATCCTCTCGCTCGCTGAAATGACTGCATAATCCGCCTCTACCAACACCACCTGCCGCCACCGGCTATGTTCTCCCGAGCCACCAACTCCGCTCCTAAAGCGCCCACCCCTCGCCCCCCAATATCCACTCGCTGACCGAACTGTGAAGATGTACCAGCACCACCCACTCAAAATTGTATGACAGCCCCTCGCAAGATGTCCAGCTGCTAACAACGGAAATGTATCATCTTTCTCTCCGTAAAATCAAAGATCATGACCGGGCCCGAATTAACAACGGAAGCTATCTCTATATCACCTGAACTCAAAGCTGATACTCTCCCCTCGAACCACCAGATTTTAGCAGTAATCGTGGTGCGTAGAAGCTACCGAAAACTAGCGCGCCGAATCGACTGACTCGACGAACTGGGCCACCCTCCTCTCCAACCAGCGTCCACCAGACTAATCAGCCTGCCGCCCCTCGCCTACACCAAAGTCATAACTCATCTTGACCTTCAACGCATTCCTCAACCGTGAAAGTTTAAAGGAATGTCATCGGCGATACCCGGTGGCGGTGATCTCTATCTCAACCTATCACCGAATCTCTACCTTCTCGCCGGGTGCAGCTTGGGAGTGTGACATAATCCTCGCTAAACCGTCTCTCATACTAATCAACCGATCTCCCGCCCTGAGTCAACAGAATCAACTCTCTCTCCAAAGTAGCCATATGGGTACTCAGATAGTAGTTCTCCTCTACCAACAAATGCTCCTGTGACACCGGATCCTTCTAGCAGCCAAGATGGGGCAAATTACTCCCACCACCACGTGGCGGCCCATGGGAGCTCATATGGTAAACCTCGACCTCGCCTCACCCTCTATGCCCATCGGCTCAAATATAGTCTCCATATCTCGGATGAACTCAATCGCCTCGAGGAGTACCAACTCCATAGAATTTCAGATCTCTTCGTAAAAAAACGATAAAGAGCCTGAAACTCAACCTCATGTTGTACTGCTAGTTGCGCCCGTACTCGCATCCTCTCCAACTCTACCGCCCTCAACAAATGTGATCAACTGGGGATCGTGATGTATTCGAACTCTCATTGCCTCCAATAATCGGGCTCGTTCTCGCCCACAACTCTCACGACGCCCGCCACCTTCCTCGGCTCTACCTTCCAGCACTCGGTCTACCTCTCGGCACCTCGTGGTACGGGTCACTAATGACGCCTACTCGGTGGCATCCCTCAATATCTAGGAAAAACGAAAGAAAATACTTAGACCTCCCAAGAAAAGACCTAACTAAAACAACTGTAGAAAACAACTCGATAGCACATAACACATGTATTAACCAAAAGTTTCAAACCTACGCTCTATACCAAATTGTCACGACTCCACCCTGTGCCTGCCGCCCCGAGGTTAATCATCCAAAATCTCGATACTAGAGTCACTAATCTCGATAGATGACTCAAAAATTTAAAAGACACTGTCTCCGAATAACCTAATAAACAAAATACATCCGAAAAGAACAACAATTGTTAAGAAAATGATCCATCATGGTGTTTCCCAACCACACAACACAACTCCATATACACAATCTAATCAAGTAGAAAAATATCAACATACAACTCGAGTCGAAATCGAAATAACAACAACAGAGGAATCGAATCACAATGTAAAAACAACGACAAGACTGTGAGAATCTACTACCACCACAGTTGCCACCTAGCTCTAAGGTTGAATACTCGAATGTAATTCGAAAGCGCCGGCAGCCAACCCGTCAACTCGCACAAATAAAATGCCGCCATAGTTTAATAGTATGTAAGCTAAGAAGCTTAGTAAATGCTATAACGTAAGGTCATAATATAATTAGTGAACTCATTAATAAAATGCATAAATTTATAAAGCTCGTCAACTAAACATAAACATAATGATAAAGACACGAAAATGATAATCACACATTTCAAAGACATCAATGACAATTATACCTAAATGAAGTCCACTTACTCGCTTCATCAACCAACACAATAAGACATCACGACTAACCAACTAAACCATCCAACTCCACAACTCTGCCAACAACACTAGTACTACTCAAATCCACAATATCAACTCAATCAACTCAACATTCGAGCCCACAACTAAACAACTCAATCAACTCAACATTCGAACTCACCCCTAAACACTCAATCAACTCAAAGATAACCGGATTTCTACAATCTAACGTGTTATTATAATCAACCTCAACCTCTAGGGAGAAAACTTATGCCCATCGGCCATGCCTAACAACGCCTCGTAACGAGGTACCAAAGTAAAATACCACACTTATACCGAGGTATAAGGCAATTACCTGGATAATACAACTCAACATACATCATCAACTCATATACAACTCATCCTACACCAACTCAACCAACAAAACACTCAAACATCTAAAAAATAACAAAAACAACCCGGGAAACCACTTATCCCATGACTCAATCTCACCTCAAAACGCCTAATGACTCACAATAAAAAGAACATACAATTCATACCCAACAGTAATTCATATTCAACCATAATCAACACAAAAATTTACATTCACAATTTGGTAAGTTAATTTACACCCGTGAGATACTCATCACCTTGGCTAAAGCAATAATATACGCCTCGCCAATTTAGTCCACGTGCTCTTCCCACGCCTCCACGCCCCTAACTAGAAACATCTGATCAATTGCAAATTACAACTTACTACTATTTTAACTCCCATTTTAATTCAATTTCTTACCTTTTTCAACCCATTTTAGCCAAATTACCAACTTAAGTATATAGATTACTAATCGGTTTAGATGACACTTAAATGACGAATTTCAAATCCATCTTGACTAAGCCCTAATCAAGCCAACACCTTTAAACAAAATATTATTTTAAAACCAATTTTAATCAACCTAGAAATCATTTTCAACTAATTTATCCCTTTATAACAATCTTTAATCAAACCCTCACTCTACTCAACTCCAATCAACATAATCTCTACCACACATGAAAATCAAAAACTTATACCCAAACAATCATATTAAAGTCTAATAACATCATAATAAAATTTAAAGGAATTTGGAAAAAAGTCAACAAAAGTCAACTCTCAAAATCAACACATTTCAACCACA
The DNA here is from genome assembly GCA_019722365.1 of Lithospermum erythrorhizon. Classification (NCBI taxonomy): domain Eukaryota; kingdom Viridiplantae; phylum Streptophyta; class Magnoliopsida; order Boraginales; family Boraginaceae; genus Lithospermum; species Lithospermum erythrorhizon. Next base: position 41,659 of record JADFUC010001962.1, read on the forward strand.
AAAATCGATTATAATCACCTCAAATCACTTAATCCATGTTTAGATGAAATCTCTATACCATTTAAAGTCCCAAAATTCAAAGTCAACAAAAGTCAAACTAAAAGTCAACTCTCCATAACTTAAGAAAATATCACAAAGCTTCAAACTTTCTTACATTGATGTGTAGAAGATGATGAGGTGAAGATGTTCAACAAATTTATGTAGCTTGGAGCAACAATGAAGAAGGAAAATGGATTACAAATTTTTTCTTTTTTTTCTTTCCTGTGGAAATTTCAAGGCCGACAATAAACTGGGGAAAGTGGCTCGTGTGTTTTGGATGATGATGAATAATGGAAGGAGAGTCAGGTAGATATTTAGTAAAGTGTTAAGTCCCGCTTGGTTTGCGCTTGAAAACTCTGGCCGTTTAACAACACAACCGAACATACACTTTATTTTTACCCAAACAATATTAAAATACCATACTTAGAAAGCGGTTATTTCGCTTAAGCTTTTTTATTCTCTACAAAAAGAGTCACATATGTGTAAGTTGTTGCGTTTCTCTCGATCGACGTGATATAAATGCGCGAGAATTGAGCTGATATTGTTTTGCTAGATATAGGGATAAGTCTTCACGTCTCACACTTTTGTTGGTTGTTGTAACTACTTTTATTTTTTTCTCATCTCAATTATCGGAGTTAATTATTTCATTTTAAATTAATTTTATTAAAAAAAACTGTCAAAAATCATTATTTTTTGTACTCTATAAATAAAAACTTGGTTCATTTGGATATAAGAAAAAATGTCCTTTTTCAATATATTTATTCTATTATCATTCACTAAATTCTTTTTTTGTTCTAGTAATCATTATCGTAAACTATCGAGCTTATTTATTTGCAAGTACAAATTAATTAAGAATATGATATTAATAATTATTTAAATAAATATTTAAATATGGAAAATAAATTATTTGTCATTAGTTATTTTTATTTATTTATAAACGATAATTGTAATTAATACTCAATCATAAAAATAAATAATATAGATAAATAAAAATGTGAGATAAAAGTAGTGGGATAGGGTGTTGAATTTTATTAAACAAAATTATTAGAGAGTATAAAAGTTAAATGATTATTAGATGATTAAGTGGAAGAAAGAATATGATGTGGGGCGTGAGAATTTAAAAATAAGGTGTTAGAATAAAAAATCCATTGTAGATAGTCTTAGGAAGCTATAATATCAGACAACTCCTACATCAAGAAGATTTGTGACTTTGAAATTCATGACGTTTTTAACCTTTTTTCATTTTAAACAATTACTTGGATCTTTTTTGTCCCTATAAGTTTCTTCTGAAAGTCTTTCATCTTACTGTTTCTTGGGGGAACTTTTCTTCTTCCCAAAATTGGTTTTCCATTTGGTTCATGGATATTGTTCCCTGGTGGACTACTGGGGGGTGGTGTTCGTTCTTGGTTCCATTGATCTCATGGCCAAAGTTTCCTGCTCAAATCTTCCATCCATCATGTTTTTTCTTGTTCTTTTCTTGAATGATGCTTCATCGTTAGCCTTTGGTCGCCGTCTAAGTCATCAGTCTGATGCATCAAGCTTTCGCTATGCTCGTCCTCTTGATTATGTTACATTTTTTAATGGAAATTATTCGGCATCAAGAGGACGAGCAATTTTGGGTGCTCATGAAGGGGCTGTTTTCAAGAAATCAACCAAAAAATTGAGTCAAGAAGAAACTTCCTTTGCTACTGCATCTTCATCATCCAGTTCTGCTCCAAAGAATGGAAAACAGGGGCAATTTCAGGCAGCTGCTCATGCGGTACCAAGTGGGGCAAATCCAGAGTCCAATAAATAATAAATCAATTTCAGGCTGTCTTCCATTGTGCTTTCATGTTTTAATTGATTTCGGGTAATTATTATGTGACTACAGACCCGAAAATGCATAATTTTGAACTAATTATTCGAATAGGACAATGAAAGTCCTATAAATGAGGTAGATAATCCTCGTGCAATGTTTTAAAAGTCGTATTGTTAGACAATTATCACAGAATCTATTTCATAACTCTATGTTCAAATATTTGGTTAATGTATATAGAATATGTGTGTGCCTCTAAGTAGTTATGCGCGGTTCTTGAACCATAATTATGTGGATTGTTTACCCTATATATGTTATTTGTTCTTTCATAAATGATCCTGTATGAATGTATAGCATAATGATATATTGGTAGTTCATCAGTTCATGGACCTCCAATAATAATGGAGATGTCAATTGACTCTCGGTGTTAATGTTAATGAAAACATTTATACGAATATTAGAAAATAAACGATTTTCTACTCCTTGTACTATGTTATGTATTTAACAGCTGAACAATTACTCGTATATTAATATAAGAAAATGACAAGCACAATAGAGGAAAAATACCGCTAGGGATAGGACTGGTCTCGCAGTACCCAAAACCTCTTGCTGTCTTGCAGGAAAAATAGTTCTCATTATCCCCTATACCGATTGATTATCTGAGAAACTAGACAATATTAGTCAATCACTTCGGATAGAAGAAATCTAGTACGGAATATGTTATTATTATGGAAAATTAGCTCACCATGTTAATGGCAATAGAAAATGTAAATGACTTTTACTTCATTTAATTCAAATTAAATTGGCATTGTTGCAATTTGAGGTGAAGTTAACAAACTTAAGAACCTTATACGTATTAAAGTAGAAAGATCGAAAATAAGGGAATAATTATCAAAATTTTATTAGCAATATTCACCGACGATCAATATTGTTCCTGAGGTTTGATACTACAAAGCCATCGTTCATATTTATGAATAGTTTTCCAGCTCATTATATCATGAACAAAGAGGATGTTTGATGAGATCGATAACCCTTTGCAATGGTAAAATTAATGCAAAGAAGTTACTGATTAGAGGGTTCATAAAAAGAACAGACCAATAGTCCATCGATGTCAGATTCCTTTTATATGGTGTTTTTGGCTTTTAGTCATTTTCTTGTTGGAATGATTTTAACTTTTAGTCGTTGTCTCACCTTTTGACAATGATATATCTATGTTACTATTTGGCCATTTAATTTAATTTCTTCATCAGTGTACTATGGACTTTTGTATTTGTCATGTCAAGAAATGGTCCACAGAAACGGAACACATTGCAAAAAATGGCGATTTGAAACACTGAATGATTAGATAATTATGAGTATGTGATCAGTTATGGCAATTGATTCGTCTTCAAATTAGATTTTGATGTCTACGATAACGTTTAGCTTATGTCACATCACCATTACTTTCACGAAAGGGGGAAAAATTTAGATGATAGGAGATGAGATCATGTGAAGCATTACTAATTGTAGTAGATTTTGTAGGTGGGATTTGCTTGACATAAGGTATTGGAACAATTATGTATATAATCATTATCATTTAGTTTCAATTTAAATCTCAATCTTCATGTACTATTTTAGCAATTATATGCTTATTCCAAATTGAATAAATCGATAATTTTTTTAGTTAGAGGTGAAATATCTTATCACTATACAAAAATTGATATTGAAACATTGATTATTCAATTTCTACATCATGTGGTCAGTTTCATATCAAGCGTGTGAAGGGAAAGGAAATGGTCCAGTAGCAAGCATGTAGAGGAGGAATACATTGCATTCATACCATCCATTCACCTCATATTAATTAGGACATTTGATTAATTAATTTGAAAATTTTAAATTTGACCCCAAATTGATTTTATTCCATTTTATTTTCATTGATAATATATCATTGTACAAATTAATAACGTTACCAGAGCAAGCTATGATAATAGAACTACCTATTACAATCCTTCAAAAGTCTTGTAAACAAGTCAATAGAGTAAAACACCAAGCCAAGAAGTCTCTTATTCTAAACTGAAAACAGAATGTAAGGCACAAGGTACAATAATGTTTAATGTTATAATCACGTCGTAAGAAAATTTGACCCCAAATCGAATATTTATCAGATGACTAACGTAAGCAATCATCACTTCAATCTACACTAGTCATAACTTCACCTTAAGGATTTGAATGAGAAGCTTTGAATCACTCTCTACTTCCATTATGCTCCATCATAGGTTCATACCTATCAAATCGACCGTACCTCTAATAGAAATAGCCTCAGATACAAGTGCACTATTAACATAAGGTAGTCATTGAAACTGAGACCCAAGAAACTCAGTTTCATCATTTCTTATCGTCACTCCAATGGAGCATCGTTTTGTCACTAAGACCAACTAGCATCACAATTTATCTTGAGATAACTCCGATTTGGGTTACACCAAAATTTTAAATCCTCCCGATACTCTACATTCTTTCATATATGCTCTCCATACTATTATGACAAACGTGTTGGTTTATATGCCAATTTAAGAGGGGGTCGATTTGAAATTATTAGGGATAATGTATTAACAACTTTCAAGTGTATCTAACAGTTGAGAGATAATGTTTAACACCTCAACTCATCTCCAATACTCAGAATTCCTAATAACATAAATGAAAGAAATGATCAGAAAAATAACACCCTTTTTTTTCCTAAAATAATACACCTTTCTCTAAAAATACTAAATTATTCTTATATTTTTTAAAACCCTTTCTTCTACATCATCCAAAACACCACCACCACCACTGCCTACCCCCAAAATAGCCCTACCCCACTGCCTATCCCCTTCCTACCCCCAAAACAACATACACCCCTCGCCCACCCCTCTCCACCCCCAAAACAAACCCACCCTACCCCAACTGCCCCACCCCATCGTACCACCAACAACCAAAAACCATAACTATCACCATCCATCCACTATCAAAATCCCAACCTTTACAAAAAAACATGAATATACACCCAACTACAATAATATACACTCAAATACATCACTAAACATTAATATAGTATCATGTATATATTGTTTTTTGTCAGATATCGTGTATTCCTACTCAACTTCAAACACCAAAATCAACAAAAAAAAAAAAACTGATTTTACTAAATCAAACAAAATAAATGACCTTTTATGGTGAAGCGCTGTTAGTTTCGTGGGGAGAGCAGATCTAGGGTTTTAAGGGAAAGGGCGTATCTGTATTTTAGGGGAAAGAGCATGATTTGTGGTTTTCCGGGGTCAGATGGTTGTGCTTTGATGAGATGCTATGCATATGTGGTTTTTCTGGGGTAGCGACGGGTTTTTCTGGGAGTGACACGATTCCACCTCCGGGAGAAGCGGAGAAATTCATGGGAAATGGACGGTCGAGGGTTTAAGACAAGATGTCAGCGGTCACGATACAAGGGTTACTGGACGACACAAGGATGTTTCGAGAAATAAGTTAGGTTAATTTAAGTATAAGAAAGCTGTGAATTTAAGATTTTCACACGGGTTACGCTTATTTTAGACAAAAAGAAGCACGTTATTTCAACCTTTTAATCGACCTGCCATTCGACAAAATTTCTCCCAATACTCTTAGTCCACAATGAAAAGACGATAATTTTCCAAATCTTGGTAATCATGCTTAGACCCAAGTATTCACTTAGGATCTCAAATCTTTTATCTCACTTATCGCTAATCGGTATAATTGGCTTGTACCCAGACGATAATACAGCAGAAAGCCAGATGGCCCCAGAATATTTGTTTCAGCAACGGTCCTGAAAAGGCACTTTAGTCCCTCTTTGACGGAGAGGTTAAATGTTGACGAAAAAGGACTAAAGTGCATATTTTCTACCAATATCGTGGACTAATGCTCACCTTTTCTGAAAATACTAAGGCCAAAAATTTATTTTGGCTCAAAAAGTGTGTATGCATCTACACTTTTCTCCGCTTAAATTTAAAGTCACGTAAAATATTGATTTTAAAGGCATCTAGACTAATTATACACCATTCAACCGCCCCAAACATTTATTTTACTCAAAGCGCATCCGCACATATTATTTGGGATCATTTTGATAATTTTCTCACTAAAAATCCAAGATATTAATATCGGGGTCTCAACTCTTGAAATTCAAAAAAAAAATCTAATATCTTTTCTCAAGATTCAAACAACTCTGAGTAATCGACTAAGAACCCAAGATTACTATCCTATTATTTCAATCAATTTGAACTCGGCAAACAATACATTTGAACTAGACGAAGATAACAAGAGTACTATCTCATGATTTCACCACCCGTAGTTCGAGTCATCCTCACATCTTCAAAGTTTATATCTTTTAAGATTATATATTGTAAACTTTATTTCAACACAAATTCTAAACAATGAATTAAAATGGGAGTCCAAATAAACAATGTGATTAAACTACTTTCACAAGTACATAAGAACATTGGTGTTTGTCTGATTTGACACACTAAAAACTAGAGAATTTTGGAAGAATAACACTAGTCAAGGGAATGATAGTTAAAATAACACCCTTTTTTGCTAAAATAACATATCCCCGTGTAAAAAAATTAAATTACCCTGTATTTTTTAAACCCTTTCTTCTTCATCCAAACAACACCACCACCACCCTCCCTCTCCCATCAACCCCACTCACTTTCACCCGCACCCTCTACCCCACCCTACCCCTACCCCCTCCCTACCCCAAATACTCTAACACCACACTACCACATCGCAGCACCACCACCACCATCCCAAACTCTAACCTCACTAAAAATACTCACCACTGTAACTCGAGCTCAATTACACACCACCAACAACAACCAAAAACCATCACCACCACTACCCATCCATTACCAAAACCCCAACCTTCAAAAAAATACCAATATACATCTAAATACACTAATATACATCCAAATATATATCAAATATAATGGCGTATAGCTGTGCGATAGTGTTCATGTATATTGGTGTATTCTACCAAACACCACCATCAACCAAAATAAACCGACTTTACTAAACAGAGAATCACCTTTTTTGTGTGTAGAGGATGAGGCCGTGGTTAGGTTTCAGTGAGGAAGAGCCACCTGGTTAGGCTTTGTGTGGAGTGCAGCTGGGTATGAGGATATCATTTTGAGAAGAAAAAGAAGATGAGGAGGAGGAAGAAGAAATGGGCAATTTAATATTTTTAGAGTGGACAATATTTAGAAAAAGGGTGTTATTTTAGCAATCCATTGACTGATCCGGTTTTGCTAATGATTCCGGATCATGTCTTCAAGTTAGCTGATAAGCCTTATCCAAATAGCATTACAAAACAAAAACCGTCAGTTTTACCGTAAATACTTCGGATGACGTCAATACAGATCTACAAAGTTTTATTTCTATAAATGGAGTTTTCGGGGTATCAAAAGTGAACTTATTGAAGCTTTTTCTCATATAGTTGTCTTTATAACGGGTCGGGACCATTATTTAGAGCCTTGATAAAGAATTGTCACCTTCTTGGATAAGAATGGTTATTGCCATTGGGTAATGAGCGACAGGGAATTTCAATCCTCCTCATAATTGCTAGACTATACGCAATCCTAGGAGTGGGGGGTGAATGTTTAGATATGTATGAGGTTGAAACTTTTTTTCGATTTTAGAAGTTATAGCAAGATTAACTCCTAATTAATAATGCTACTAAACTATTCCTAATTCATGACATATACAATTACATACACAACAACCTATAATCAATTTCTAGCAATAACAATTATATAAATTGACAAAGAAGTATATAGTGTGTGGTTGTGAGAAGATACACAATTATATAACGAGCTTCGATAAATCTTAACGGTCCACCCTTGGGTTTTCCAAACCTCGAGCATTTCAAAGTAACTCGTATTATTTTCGAGTTCACCACTGACGATGCTGCCAACTCACAATACACCTCTAGTAATCCACTAGACACCTAGCTACGCCTCTAAGCAACCACTCAACAGACTCCTCAAGCAACCTTGGATAACCACCGATCGTTCAAGGTCAACACAACCTAGAACAACCTTCTAGTACACCTAGAAGCAACTAATTTACAACTATTCAACCCTTTCTCAAAGAAAAAACTCTTTGTATGATGAATTTCTAAGTAGATGAATAAATAGTTGAACAAATATAAGTGAATGAAATCCCCACAAACTAATTGTACAAGTATGATTGCAGAGATTGACTTTTACTTTGGAACAAACGAGAATTGACAAGAATTTGATTTGCAAAGTTAGGTTTTGATTAGCTGATGAATGCTTTTATAGATCAAACCAGAATGAATTCGCCATAAGCTCCCTCGTATCGTCTTCATAAAGGCCATTGGTTTCAAAATGGCCAAAGTTCGGTGACTAACTGCTATCGCAGCGCCGAATAGAAAGTGCACGATTTTTCCTCAATTTCTCCTCGAAAGCACGGCCAGACGCTCCCTCGTAGGCCGATATGCAGGCCGATTTCCGCTTGTAATATAACAATTTAGTTTGATAGTTTGATCCCCTAACTTGATCTTATCTTTAAATCTCCCATACTACAAGATGACACAAAGTCATTTTAACTCGATTCCGTGAGAAGTTCAAACGCTGATCACCAGACAAAGTTTATTCAACGATTCCAAGAAAATCAACAAGAAATTTAAAAGATTAATATTTTAAAAACATCTCTCTAATCAAACTAAGTAATTTCATAAGTGAGGAATTCTCATTTAACGCCTTAAGATCGTGATAAAGACTTAGATTAAAAGACGGCGTTGCTGATTGATTCTTTGTGCCAAAGTGCTAATTAACAAATAGACTGTAAAAGTCACTTAAATAACTATTAGTGCTTAATTATAATTTATTATTATCAAAAGAAGGATTAGTGACTCGTAAGTTAACAATATTTGCCTCCTTAATTGAGCTCATTATACCGTTATTGGCTAACGGATCCTTTCTCCATGAACCGAGCTGGATGGCTCGGCCCTGTTGCTCGAGGGCTTTGGCCCTGGTCCATCCTCGTGGGCCATGTCCATTTATTCGGTAGTCCACCACTGGCCTGGTACATTTGCGGACGAGCCCCACATTCTTTGATCACCTGCAGGCTGTTCTATTTATCTTGGATTATCATTTGCCCCCAGACCCTCCCATTTTTCCATGGGTTGGATCCTGAAATATTGGTGGGTCTTCTTCTTTAGCATGCACCAAAATGTAGCCTTACTGCCTTGATGCACCTTTGTGGATTTTCAACTGCGCATTTCAAATGTATTTTTCTTAGCTGCCATCATTGCTCGCGACTTTGCAGGTTTCTCCTCTCTCCTAATTACCGCAAATGGTTTGAATTTGAAAAGGCACCCCTCTTCTTTATAAACCCCTAGTGTAGGAATGCATTTGGCTTTACTCATCCGAACTCTCTAATTCCATCACACATCTTCTTTCACCACCCCTTATCAAGTTGTTCTACTCTGCATTTAAGCTCACCAAACGCATTGCCATTCTAAACCATCACCCCTCAAAAGTGTCGAAAGCTGGGAGCTGCATTTCCTCCTAATATTCTCCCTCCCACTCTCCAGCTGAAAAAGCCTCAAGGCCTTCTTAGACTGGCAGGCGACCCTCGGCAGTCGCCAACGACGCCCGCCTATCTCTTAATCGGAGGAAAACATTTTGGAGGTCATGATGTAATTTCAAATTCTCAATTCTTCTTTTATCCTTATCTAACTTGTTTTCCCTATTTTGACTCACCATTCTTTCATAGGCGGCCTCCGCGTCCCTAGCCGTGGCGAATGGCAATTCGGGACTTCATCAACGCACACACTTGAAACCGGATGGTGGAGTTGTCCCAAAGCTGCTCTATGTGGCGCCCGGAGAAGAGCCTGTGAGTCAAGGCCCTAAAGCCGCTACTAGTCATCCTCTTTGGGAGTCGGGCCCTCACGATCGAACCTAAGGACGGGCCGAGGAGTAGATAGTTATGAAACCGCAGGGCCGGCATTTAGTGGTCATGTGCTCTCATGCTTCCTGCCACCCGAGTGAGCAGGTACTTTCTTCACTTGTAATCGGGAGGCCCCCCTCCAAAATCGCCGTGCTCGAGCCTCCGTCTTGGCGTATTTTTTCCTTCACTTCCAGAATCAAGTCCCTAACTCCCTGCTCTAGCGGAGGTTTACAAGCTCCAAAATCGGCCCCTTCCCCCTATAACACTACCTCTCTTCCCCCCAAGCCTTAGGTTTTTTTTCCTATATAATCCATGTATTCTCCTCTCACAAGGGCTTAAATATAAATCTTTTTCTTTTCTCCCCCGTTATAAATTTTATTTTGTACGTATTCCCTTGAAAATTAATGCTCATCACTTCCACTGCCATCGCTCAGTGGGATACACACTCGAGGCTATCCTGTGATCTATATCCAACTCCAAATGTTGATCGAAAGATCTTTTAACTCTTTGTTTTGATGATAACAAATTACGAATACTAATGAGCTTTTTGAGATGACTTATTTCAGTGCGATCGAGGCACATTTTTGTCATCCATCAAGATCTAATCTCAAGATTAGTCTTGGGCCGAGTTAGTATCTTGTAAGAAATTTCTATCTATCTATTTTTTAGAATAATTAAGAGTGTTTTCCTTTAAAACGTTGTTACAAATTATAAGTTTTTGTAAAATTGAATTTAATTGTTGAATTGGTCAAGATTTCGTATTAGAGTTTGATTAGAACTTAAAACTATTTTAAGTTTGAGTGATATGATTTTATATCATAAAAAGATTGAACTTAAAATACGGTTAATTGAAAATCAAACCCTAAAACGAAATCTTATTTTTTTGGCTAAAAATCCGCCACAGACCTTAGTTTGACTTCGAGCAAGTCTTCCATCAAGTCCCGAATCCTCAGTGTTTCTTGGACGTGTCTTATCAGATTGTCGACTTCACCTAAGTCCCGATTTAAGTCCCGACTATGGTCATTTACTAGCCGTTAAGGTTGGTCTGTGACATGGCGGTCTTGAAACAAGTCCTCGACAACACTTTTCTAATCCTATAAAGCCAATCTAGTGAAACTTTTAACCTAACTTTCAACACCTTTTTTGCACGATTTCCAAGCTTTATTTCGAGAACTTTCTAAAGCAAAAAAGGCACTATAGATTATTCATGAACTTTTGGGACATAGAAATGATGGGGAAAATGTCAGAATTTCATAAGAAATGATGGGACATAGAAATGATGGGAAAAATGTTAGAATTTCATAAGAAAGTGTTTCGGAGTTGCCGGCATTTCAAATTGTGGAATGGTTCATGAAATAATGACTTTTTTGAAGACATCAGGACATGGATCGGGAGATGATCGAGACTTGAGTGAAGTCCGGATCACGGCCGATGTCGCACACCTCGAGCAAATTGACGTAGGGGGTCAGTCTGCCAGACTCGTTAGACAATGACCAAGTCCCGCCGAAATGGGTGTTTCACCAATTTATGACGACTTCAAGACATCCATCTAGACTTGGTCTTTGTATCGACCAAGTCCCGACGCAAACACGATGTAAAAGACCCTCATCGAGATTTCGATCCGGACATCCCAAGTTCCGATCGCTGCATATATAAGCAAACCTACATCGTATTTTCTAACAACATTTGCAGCTCCTAGCTCCATCTCAAGGAGTCATCCTAGCGTACTCTAATTTATACTCCCGATGTTCCAGAGTCCTCCCTTTTGTCAATAGCAAAGCGGTTGGGCGGGATCATACTACGGTTTATGTTTTATTATGATTCATGTCTTGTGGATTCATACTATTGTTTGGTGACTTTGACTTTATCAAGTAATATTTTTTATTTAGTATGCCAGGTATTAGAATATCTGTTGTTTTATTTGATATTGGGGCAACCGGTGGGGCCTTTTATATTTCTGCTTTTTTATTCAGTCATGATAGCGTAGAATTTGTTATCAACAGTGGGGAGTTGTTGATCGAAAGATCTTTGAAAAATTTGTTTTGATGATAACAAATTATGAATACTAATGAGCTTCTTGAGTTGACTTATTTAAGTGCGATAGAGGCACATTTCAAGTAATCCATTGACGATGTAGCTTTTGAAGATTAGTCTGAACGAGTTAGGATCTTTGTAAGAAATTTCTATCTATCTAATTTCGAGAATAATTAAGAGTGCTTGCCTTTAAAACGTTTTTACAAATTACACGTTTTAGTAAAATTGAATTTAATTGTCGACTGGTCGATTTTGTATTTTTTTTTTGAGTTCGATTAGCACTTAAAACTATTTTGCTCGGTTGACATGACTTTGTGTCATAAAAAGATTTTGAACTTAAAATAGGATTAATTGAAAATCAAAACCTCGAAAAACAAAATCTATTTGTTTGGTCGAATTCAATGACTCGAAATGGGACTAGAGCAAGTCCCATCAAAGTCCAAGTCCTCTTTGCTGGATGTGGAAACTTTATCTCGACTTAGTCGACTTCACTGTCCCTGTCCAAGTCCCCGACTACGTGTTTCGATCGTTGTTAATGTTGGTCGGGACTTGATCGGGACATGGAAAAGTCCCGACCCAAGTCCTGATCAATCAATTTTCAGAACTTATTAAAGCCAATTCGAAGCAACTTTTAACCTAAATTTCACCACCTTTTTTGCACGATATTCAATCATCATTTTGAGAACTTTATAAAGCAAAAAAGGCACTCTAGATTATTCCACCAATTGGATCTATATGATTTCGAAGTGTTTTGTTCATTCGATTTTTGATCATAGTTTCATTGAAACCCCTGGTAGTTTTGGTTCTCGAACGGGGAGATTAACAGTGATTTTCAAATCCTGCATTCTCGATTTTCAATCGTGAGATTAAGTATTGAAACTCAGCCGAGTTGCTCTAGCGTAGAATTGCTGTAAGATTTTTGGACCATTTGTATTTGGAGTTGCTTGCTTGTACGACTTGGAGTTAGCCCATTTTCATAATGGCTACTGCTCCTAAATCCCGAGGTTGGAAAGACTACGGCCGAGCACTTAAGGAAACTAAAACTCGTTAAAAATTGCCGAAGTTGTTTCTTTTTCTCATTCATTCATTTACTTTATATCGTTATTTATATTGTTTGCCAAATTATTTATTCCGCTTTATTCAATATAAATAATTGTTGTAATTTATTATAGCTTATTTGTGCGGGGTATTATTATAATTAATTAGTTACAATTTAAGTTTGATAAAATTGAAATTCATTCTTAAAATTAGAAAAATCCAAAAATATAGTATAATCCTTATTTACCCCTCCCCTCTACGAATAGTGATTAGTCTAACACCAAACACAAGTCTTCAATCTTTCCGGTCGTGATCTGGGTCCCTTACTTTGTAACCAATACCCGGGGTACTCCAAAACGGGTGAAGATCTCCTTCTAAACCGGGTAGACTTGCTCCCCGATCCTAGTCAAAGTGAGCCGTTTGGCATCCACCCACTGGGCAAGAATCAACCGCCATAATGTCATATTTCTAGGCCCCGAATGTTCTCGGAAGGTCCCCCCCCCCCACTATATCGACTCCACACCAATAGAAAGGTATCATGTGATATTTCAACCATTTCACGTGGGAGGCTTCTGCTGGGAATTTTGGCATGTCTCTTGGTAAGCCAAATCACGCACTTGGTCAGCTGGGACTTAGAATGACCTCCGGCATGACCCCATCTAAGTAGGTGTACCCCAAGCTCACCGGATTTTGTTGGCTACCTGGGGGTCTTTGGAAGGACCCATGTCTTTAGAAATCTAATATAATTACAACGGTTCGTGGATCCTCCCGTCCGCAACTATCCATTACTTAATTCCGTCCGGAGGTTTCTCCACACCCACTTCTACCTGTAGTGGGATAGCCTATCTGCCTCCTGTTCCTCTCTCTGGGAACATGTTCCATGTGACAAGATTGAAAAGTCCTGCTTAATTTTCTGGCCCAAATTGCTGTATCCAACGAGCCTTTCCTTTGTCTCATCAATTTTGAAGTCCCCCTTCACATAGCCTACAAAGAGTTTTAGAATCCATCTACATACGGATGTGCTCTTTCCCCAAAGCATTTACAACGAGTCCATTAAGTACGCTCATACTCATGATAGGTACCATAATCATACTTGGAATAAAACCAACAATTTAAAACAATTTAACTGTGATCACTTTAAATCAGAGAAATTGTCTTAAATATTGAACATATATACATGTCACAAAAGCCTATTAATTAACAATTATTTCAAAGCTCGTAATAGCAATCCAAATTCAGCACCCGCAGCAGCTTGGGCCCACACCCGCAGGGGTCAATCTCACACTCGAGTCCGCTAAAACCTGACAGACTGACGAAAGAAACAAAGAATCAAGTTCTTACACTTGATTTGTTTAGCCCTTCAAAGGAGTAAAGCGCAAGCCTAAATCTTGCGCGTCAGGGTTGAAGCCTGTTTTATTATGTCTGCCCATGTTTAACTCTATTTATGTAGCTCACATATTAAAAAACCTAACTGGTTAACTAATGATCCAAGCTCATCAAGAAAAACTCATGATATAATTAGTCTTATCATGCCAATTAAATAAATTCATTAAGCCAACCAACTCGTTAATTAATATTATCAAGTTGTTATTATAAGTTCAATCAATAATTAATTAAGAACTAATGTTTCATTAATTCATGTATTTTAATTTCCTACATGAAATATAACTCAACGCCACCGTATGCATGACCTTCTGTGTTCTGGGATATTAGCAATGATAAATAATATAATGACCATTTATTATTATTATAACGACATGCATAGATTCAAAGAACTGCATAATCCCAGCCATTTTCTTTTATCGAAATATGAATCATACTCGATAAACCCGACAAAGCAAGCAAGAATAGTCATGACTGAGAGGCCCGGGATCGAATTTTAGTATTCATGATGACAATGTCTTACGATATATCAAAATCTACTTTATACTCACCTGCTACTCCAACATAGCCAAGTACGATCCCCAGCTTAAGGTAGAAGTTCGATATAGTAAAGCATGTAGCTCATATAACATGTGAGAAGAGAGCACGTTGTGTGTCTGCAACGTGGAAATTCTGGACAATTTAAGCAGTCTATATAAGACATCACATACATTATCTTCTATGATTTTGCATCCATATACAAACTAATAGCCCATAGCATTGGATTAGGAATTTAGACTTACAAGCCTCTCTCTACGATCCAAGAAATTGATAGACCAATCAACAGGTCATCAAATCCTAGTTACCCCAAACCATCAACATCCGACAAGTAAAAAATTGTCTATTTTACATTTCTTGACTTTAAGAGGTTTCATCAAATGTTCTCCCCAAACGGGGTCAACCTGAAAACAATGAACGGACTATATGAATGAAATTCAAGCACATCCATATAATAACATCTAAAAACAACATTTGCTCTAATTAATTGCTTAACTTATTCTAGAAGGTAAACGAACTTGCCTCACTTAACTTTGATCGTTCTGGGCCATTTCTTTACTCACTTGAAACTCAAACTTGATTCAACTTTCAAAAGAAGATATCTAAGATGCTCGCTAAGTCCACACGTGAAATCCTTTAAGCCTTTATGAAACCTCAGTCTTAGACATGCCATGAACGACATAATAACGCCCCAAACCGTGAAGCTACTTTGCATAAGTAGTCTTTCTACATCCAATTACTCGTCTCAACCATGTAATTAGCGATGGCTGTAATTATCCTATATACATACAACCTGCGAAATAACAAGCCTTTGATTATAAGTTTTCAGGTTTCAAACCGTGACATTAATATCTAGGTCCAGCTTTTTCTAAATACTCACTTACACTCAAATAATAAACCCTACTACTAAGTGAATAAATCCATTTAAACCTCTTTTGGTATATATGAAACTATTCAGATTTATGGCATGAGATTTCAAGTTATCCTGTGTTTACAACCCAAATAAAAGCTGTTAAACACATCAATCTTAGTTTAGAAATGAATACCTCTTTAACAACATTAATACAAGAATGAAACCTACTAGTCAAGTTTCGTAATATCTAGTTCTACTTCTTTAATTTACCTCCTAAGTATTGTCCAGCTTGGTACAATTTCAAATTAACTCCATCCATCTCCTGGGAACTATATGCCACCTCTATTCTTAAAGCACAATGTTTATTCTGAATCCACGTAATACCTTTAAAAAAACCCCACAATTCCTATTACGGAATTGACATGTCATGGTCAGAATAAAAATAATGTGATCTAGACATGTCATACGGTGAATCATATAAACTACGACATCTCAACCACTGCCGAGGTCTATCCTAATGAGAGTTGCTTATTAATAAGAGAATCTCTGGCTCCTCATCATGTAATTAAATCTGTCATATTTTAATCATCTCATGCTCACACTACATTGAGTAGCTATATGCTGTATAACGGACCTGATAACATGTTGCATGTAACCGGGCTCACAAATATACATGAATCAATTCAATGACCATACCTTTCAAGGTCAGAAAAAGGACTCCTTTAGTACTAATGTAAAATATTATGGTACGGGCGCTCCCACTAACCTTAAAGGAAGACCATCTTCACTTGACCTCGATTTCATTATAACATCAAAATAAAATTTAAATCACCTATACTATATCTCAAGTCAAGCTTGACACTGGATAGTATAACTCATTTCCTTCTCCCCTTCTTATTCCTCGCTTTAAGACTTAAAATCTTGGAATCCACTAATGTCATTACATCCATCATCACCTAGATCATTACTTAAATATTCTTCTAATCACCATTAAACAACATGTTGACATGTGAAGAATCAATAAGGAAAAGTTTGAAAGAGACATTAATCAGTCAACTCAATGAATAACAGTTGTTCATTAAACATTCATTCATGACTATATGTTCATTTAATAGAAACACGTTTTACTTCCTCACGAATCACCATCTGTAAGGTAGAGTGAGCTCTATACTACCATGTATTCCAATCTTCTATTTTTACCCACCGACCTCAAGTCATCTATCGATTTTGATTTATTCATCATTATCTATCTCATTAGCGCAAGAATGCATCAAGAATTGGGAAAATGCATCAGAATTCTCACATAATATTCCCGATATAACCGAAGGGTTCTAATATAGGATCGTGTCTTCCCAGTGAGCTACCTGAATATATTCAGTTATATTTATTTCCACTCTTTATATCATAATGAAGATACTATACATTCAATGAATTATAATTCCCTTATTTCTGTGGTGATGGACATAAATTACCTCAAGCTTTTGAAGTTTATGGCAATACTGGAATTTATTGGATAATCTCTACCCTATTCAACTCCGCCTTAAATTATGTTTACTTTTTTTGTGATATAATACCAACCATTTAGACGCTTCTAAAAGTTTGTATATTAAACATAACTCTCGAGTTCCATAATCCAGAGTATTGAATAAATTTAATTAAATAGGTGCAACAACTTTTGATACGTGAATTTTTTAATCTTAGGTCTCAACCACGCAACATAACTTCTACTTGTATCACTCTCAAAATTAAATTTTACACTCCTTTATAAGGATAATTTAGCAAAATTTTATTTTTGGCATACTTAAATTTGAAAAGATTTCTTCCCACATGACATCTCATTAAACATAATTCTTACTTACTTCTATCTTATCAGTGTAATGCTTAAGATTAGAATGATGTCTCAACTTGATAATACATTACTCATGCTTCCATGATACTTAATTCAGAACTTGATAGTATTTATATGGTCATCCTCATACTCTTATCAATTCTCATCTATCATTCAATTATTTATATACTCGATCAACTTGTGTGTGAATATATCACGGCTAATTTAAAGTTGTGTTAAATATCAAGCCAATTTAAAGCCAACTTATGAAGCCAATTTAAAGTTGTGCAACTTATCACGCCAAGGCATACCTAATTGTGCATGTCAAAGACCAGCAGTGTATTTATTAATGGATAATGTTTGATTTACGTTGGACTATTGGTCCGCATTTTGGTTTTGATGATTTATTTAAAAACATTGATTTTACTATCTTAAATACTTATGGGTGATTAAGTGTTTTTATGGGGAATATAGAAAGATATCATCAATATTAAATGATCTTCATGGAAAGTCTCTTTAATGCGGGTTCTATTAGTGGGCATTTGTAAGCACATTCTCTTATTCAAGTTTGCTCAGCTTTTTTAGAGAGATGGTTTTAAATGGTTGTTTATTAAATTGCTAAATAATTTGGTTAAAGAATCATTTGGGTATAAACTTATTCTGATTAGTCCCTATTTGAATTACGAAACTAAGCAAAATGACTGTATCATTTCTACCGAATTTGAATTTAAGTCAAATTCTAGGGGCTCAAGCTGTGAATAAGTAGAACCTGCCTTGAAATCTAAACCCATTGCACCATCTGGCCTGATAGGCATCTCGATCCTCCCATAGTCTTGGCCGGATGACGCCTGCAGAGCTATCGGGCACGCATGTGGCTTCTAACTCGGCGATTCCCCCGACCGCCTTATGATGACTTCAGAGAGCATTTTGTGTCTTGTATCGGGCCTTGTTGCACCACATGACCCGATAATAGCCATATTTTGAACCTAGATTCAGATCGCCCTTCCCGGCAGCGCCTGTAAGCCTCAGCATCTTTTTAAATTTATCCAATAAACGTATCGATTTATAAAGTTGTTCAAGCGAAATTTCAAACAACTTTTGGTAACCCAATTGAAAATGAAATTCTAAATCGTCTTCAAAGCAAAAGCCAACTCTCTTGTTCTTCTTCTTTGCATCTTGATTTATAGAGATTTCCATGAGCTAAATTTGTAAAATACTCTTACCAAATACATTTAGGATTATTCAGAAATGGTAAACTTTTCTTGTGGAAAAGAAAATCACAAGATTCACGAGTAGGTGGTCTTCTTACTTGGAAGTGAATTCAATTAGTGGATTGATTAGCGAGATTGCTAATCTCTTCTAGCGGATAGCCAAGGTTGTTCATGTCATTGACTAAAAGAAAATTACAAAGTGTTCACGAGCAGTGGTCTTTACTGAAGTGAACTCGATTGTGTGGATTGATTAGTTAGATTACTAATCGCTTCTAGTGGATACTGTAAGGTTGTTCAAGGCTGCGAGATCTTGAATGCTCGGGGTTTTCGTAGGAGATTGCCGAGGGGTTCTCAAGTCGTCACAGAAATGAAAGGTAAGTTCTAGCAGTATACTAAGATTGTGTATATTGAGTTGCTTGCTTGTTCGCCACGAGGGGTTTACTCCGGATAATATATACAAGGTTACATTTCCAAATCCCGAGGTTGGAAAGCCAAGAGTCCAGCATTAGGTTCGCCAAAGCTCGTCAAACACCGTTTCAAGTTTTCATTTTTCTATTCATTAACTATCTACTTTATTGTTATATATTGTGATTCTTTATAGTCGTGTAAATTATTCATATGCTTGATTGAGGAATATTGCCTAACTTGATAAAGAATTGATAAATTAAGCGTGTTTAAGTAACAATTGTGAATAAACTCAAGAGTTAAATATTTGTCATAATAAATCAAATAAGCAATTGTTAATCCGTCAGATGATCATATTTGTAGGACTGCTTAATTGGACTTTGTAAACTACGTGATCGCACACATACATACAAGAGGACAATCGGGGGTAATCGAATCCTAATAATTTTATAACCAAATTGGGTAGAATTCTCTCTGCTTATAACCTAATTCAATTTCTTTCTTAAGTTGTCGATACCAATGTGTTGCATCGTAGTTTGCCCTTACATTCAGCTCAATACCGTAGAGTCGATCTTGAATATGATGACAACCTTTATGTGATCTATTTGCTTTAGGTTATGATTATGACGTTCTATGTTTATCCGCTTAAATTTATCGATTGGAAGTAATGGAAACATTCTCAAGTAAAGCACAAGACTACGAATATGGATTACGCGAACATGGAACGCCAGCAAAACATTTAATGAGCTCAATTGGATGAAAAGGCCAAAAATTGGATCACGAGCTAACATTGTATGGTAGAAAGTCCTTAATGCAATCGAGCCAAAAGAGATTTATGGGATTTCTTGAACGAACGCTGGAGAATCGACATCATTTAATATTCTCAAAATTGCGGAAGTGAGTGGCAGCCGCTTGGGTAATAATTGGACTTCGACGGTACGCTTTCTTCTCTTACTCATTTCAAAGAATTAAACAATAAATTGATTAATGATTTCAATATTCTTTGTGTGGGTAATAGTTCCTCCTCGAGATAATTTGACGGTATGTCACATGAGCTAAAATTTTATGAAAACTTTAACTCTACACGTCCTACATTTATGATAAGTGAAAATATTTCAAAAAGGAACAGGACTGGAAACAGAACACTGGTTTCAAAGCAAGCATGAGAAAATATGTTCATACGATGATTTTAATAGAAAATGCTACATGTATGAAGAATATGCTTTAAAGTGCTTGAACTTTGATTTGACCTTACATGATCATGTTTTCATTGATTGTGCTATAGAAAATCATGATAAGGTTTTTCATGACAATAACATGCTATTCGCCAATGATAATGATTGTTCACATGATTTAGTTCAAAATAATTTATCTACATGGATGATATATATTCTCAGAGCAAGTTATTTATGGATCGTAGTACTTTACATCGAAATGACGTATATGCGTATACTTGTACACAAATCACATAAATATCAAGATTTCCCACCACACAAGCCTAAATGTTTTACATTCTTTTATTGTGGTTTAAATGGACATATGAAATATTAATGCCCTACCCAAAGAAAAATGTTAAAAGGTGCTAAAACTATATGGGCAAGTAGAAAGGATCGATATCCCCTATGGACCCAAAAGACTAGTACCAAAGACCCCTATCATCGATCTATGTCGTAGGCATAAAAGCGAACGACGATCATCGAGCTTCACGGAATATCATGACGCATCACTCCTTGTTTCTTGACGGTAAACTATCAGGCATTAAAAGTTTGGTATTCTCTAATCTTGGTTATCATTATGCCTTTATATATGGTTTGTTACATGTATGATTGATTGTTTCCATTGTGTTATATTGTCATTTCATACTTGCTTGAGCATGTTAATTTGTCAAAAGAGAACTTTTGTTCGGGGAATGAAGTTATTATGAGCCTTATACAAATTGCCACCCCAAAGAGAACTTTTGTTTTAGGGGTGATTTGATGATCCGTAGATGCCTTTTTGCAATATGTTATTTGTCTACGCATGTCTTTATCGTTTATTCTATATACTTTAACATTGACATGTCCCTTTATGAAAATTGAAATTATGTGAGCTTTGATATGCTAAATTTTGTTGTGAAAAAACATGTTTTGATATAAATTATTTTCATTGCATGAGAAACGTTTTTATCCAAACCATTCGTTTTCAAAACTCATCCGAAAAGTCATCTTGAGATTAAAAATTTTATATGTCTTATCTTGCCTAGTCTCTTTGACTTTATCTTGTCTTGTACAACATATGATTGGTAAACTAAAAGATTATAATATGTCATCTTGTCATACTACCTCGAGCTTGCATATTTATATGCTTTTATCTTCGACTCTATGCTCTAAAACTATTATACTTACTTGAGTCTTGATTTGTGCCTATCATATGTAGTATCATTCTTCCATTATGCTTTCTAGCATGATCTTTATGGTCTTTGATGAATCACTTCTATGAAATATGTTTCTTGCTATTTGTGATCATCATGAATGATACTTGTGAAATGTGTTGTTCTTATATGAATATGCTTACATGAACACATTTTACATGGCTTGGGCTTTTAAAGTGATTGGTGATAGATTGTGATCTTGTATGTTATATGCTTTCACTAATCCTAAGGATCCAATATATTGGATACCTATACTCTCCACTTGAAATTAATGTAGCTCATTCATGGGCTAAAACTATGTGGAGATCGCTCAGGCTAGAACGGGAGAATCAAATGCTAAATCCAAGCAAGAAGCCTAATATAAAAATTCATGAGATAAAGCTTCAAGGAAATTAATGAAAATGGAGCCACATATGCAAAAGACGAAATCATCCAAATGACAAGAGGAAATGCCTAAAGGTGAGAAAAAGGTTTTATATGAAGTATTTCTAAACCTTATCTTATTTTATTTTATCTTTTTTTTAATATGGTTTAAATTCATCATTCTTGTTGTATGACATATAATTTATGTGCATTCACGATATTTCATGCACTATCATAAAGGTGGAGAGTCTTGTATAACGCGATTGTAATATCTTTCAACCATGCTCATGTTTTGTTTTTGTATTACTCATATATATTGACATGGTTATATGCATTTCATTGTTTATGAAACAAGAAGTATCATGTTGATGAGAAATGTGGAGAGCATTACCTATCTTTAATTGGGGGAGTAATTCAATAAAGTTGACTCAATGAGTCCAAATAATTTTATCCTTGAGACATTATTCTTGAGACATCGATTCTTAGTCTAACTTGTTTTAACAAAACCGTATGCTTGTTTTCACTTTTCTTCAACTTTTGTTAAAACCACTTGTGTGTATACATGCCATATGATTTTAAATATTTTCTTTTTTAAATAATGGTATAATACACACCGTACATATCATCATTGTTCTTAATTTATTTTGTTCATGACATATGTTTGACATCACTTGCTCTACTTGTTGCATCTTCTTAGGTTAGACCTTGAAGTGGATTTATATGTGATGTCATATTCACTTGCTTTATGCTTCATTGTTATCATTATCACATGTGTATAAATCATCTAAAATGTGCTTAAATCATTATCCTTGCTTGACATGTTTGTGGTATCTTATTATGTTCAATTTGTACCTTTTTGACGAGACAAATAAGGGGGGAATGTGATGCTATATATCATGCTAAGATGTCATGTTATACTATGCTATATATTACCTAATTATCTTATTCATTACTTAGCATGTGTATATGAGCAAACCATGCCAATACCCTTGTATTTGACATGTGTTTGGCATCAATATTTTGACATCATAAAAAAGGGGGAGAATGTTGGACTATGGGTCCATACTATGTGATTAAGCATTTTTATGTAGTCATGTTAGAAAGATACTTCACAAGTGGCTTCTACAGTGCGCCAAGTCGGCTTAAAGGCTCAAGATTCAAGTCATCACAAATGCCAAATCTTCTATGTGTTCTTATGTGTTCATAGGGCATTTGTAAGGAAATTCTCTCTTATTCAAGTTGCTTAGTTTTTGAGAGAGTTGGTTTTTAAAATGGTTAAGCTATTTAAATTGCTAAAATAATTTGCTTAAAGAATCATTTGGTATAAACTTATTCTTGATTGATCCGCATTTGAATTACTTTGAAATCAAGTTAAAATGACTTTGTGTCATTTGTACTCGAATTTGAATTAAGTCAAACTAGAATAAGTAGAACTCTCTTGAAATCCATCCCATTGCACTATAAGGGCTCGTAGAGGGACTTCTGATCCTCCGATGCATCCCCCGATAGTCTTATGGGATGACTTCCAAAGAGCAATCGGGGCTCGCATAGGGGCTTCTGATCCCCCGATGCATCCCCCGATAGTCTTATGGGATGACTTCCAGAGAGCATTTCGGGTCTTGTATCGGGGCCTTGTTGCACCCGATACATGACCCGATAATGGCCATATTTTGAACTCAGATTCGTATCGGGTCTTCCATAGGGTGTTGGTAAGCCCGATAGAAGCCTCGACAATGTTTTTAGATCAATCCATTGAAATGTATCAGAACTTCTATCGGGTACCGTACACCCGATATTGGCCGATTTTAAGCTAATATTTGCCATCTATGAAAGCCAATTCAAGGAATTTTAAACTCAACTTTTGCAACCCAATTGAAAATGAAATTCTAAATTGTTCAAAGCAAAATACAACTCTCTTGTTCTTCTTTGCATCTTGATTTGAGAGAGATGTCCATAGAGCCAAATTTGCAATACTCTTACCAAATCCATTTAGGGATTATCTTGTAAAAGAGTCAAACTTTTCTTGTGGAAAAGAATAGCACAAGGTTCACGAGTAGATGGTCTTCTTACTTGGAGGTGAACTCGATTGTATGGATTGATTAGCGAGAGTTCTAATCTCTTGGTACCTAGAGGTTGTTCGAGTTGGCTTTACAAGGTTCACGAGTAGGTGGTGCTTCTTCTTGGAAGTGAACTCGATTGTGTGTGGATTGATTGGCGAGATTGCTAATAAACAGTGGGTAAGCTAGAGGTGTTGATCAATGAAAATTGATTCCACTTTTATGATGCCCGTTCGACAATTGTAAATTCATTTATGAGTTGATTAAATGTGATTACTGAACTTAGTGTTCACCTTAGTAATTGTATATTACTAGTGAGTTCTCGTGATAATTTAAGGGGTTATGAAGCGATTGCTAGATCTTACTTTCATGTCGTTATAATAATAGTAATTGAGTCGATTATTATTATACAACTTATTATCAAGGCCTAGAAGATCATACACATACAACGACATTGAATTATATTTCATGTGTAAATTAAACTCGTTGCTAAATTAAGAGTTGATTGCAATCAGAATATTACCAATTAGGATTTTTGCAGTAAATATAAATTGGATGAATCCGAATTAATTAAAATTGACAACTTACTAATTAATTAATTCGATAGTTGAATGAGCTTATTGAATTACTAGTAACAACATTTAGTGTTTGATTTTCTTAGCGGTTTAATTAAATTTCAGCGGGTAATTTCGTTAAGCTATTCGGTTGAGCTTTTTAGATTTGACCTATAGAAAGCTAAGCTTATTAGGTTTCATCATAGTTCATGAAATGAAAACAAAAGCTAGTCTCACTCCATTTTTTTCCTCTCCTTATGGCGAAAATATCAAGGAAGGTGAAAATTCTTATAGCGATATTCATCAAATCAATCAGTATTACATGGCTTATGAAATGTTGGATTGACACTCTCTGATGTGGACCAACTAGAGGCCTTTACATTTGAGTAACTCAACGATGGAGTCAAAGGCTGTGAAAGATTTGAGAATGAGCTTCAGTATCTGCAGCAAGAACTCTTTTATTCATAATTGTAATTTATGTGTTTTAAGATTAATTTACATCTGTTTGAGGATCCGGGATGTATGAATTTGAGTATTTTATCACAAATGAAATTCAGCACTAGATTCTAATAATTAGTATTAGAGCCTATAATTTGATGTTTATCTAATATGATTGTGTGTTGACATAGGTAGTTAATTTGATTATTTCATGATTTATATATTGATTGATGAATATATAATATGAAAAAAAATCAACCCATTTATATATATTTTACAGCTGGAATCATCATTTCAATGTGATTTTGATGATTTGATGTTTCTTTAATTGTCATGAATTGAGGGATTAAAATTGTTTAATTTTCATTTTAATTTGGCGTAGAATAATTTCCAATTTCTAGGAGAGGGCTAGAAATTTCTAAAAATTACAAAATTAAATCTATGTGTTCACTTGGAAGCACTTTAAGGTTCACCTAGATTTGTTTTGATTGTTTGAATTCTGATGCTTTAATTCATTCCAATGTCTGGATTGTTTTGGGTTTAATCGAAAAACTAAAAAATTGTTTGATGAAATTCAATTAAAATATTCAATAATAGTATTGTTGATGTTCCGTCGAGATCCATAATTTTTAGATTTTAAAGCCTCAAATCGGCCACAGACAGGCGGCACCGGCGATGCTAAACTCAAGCAGTGCGTGTTGTCTATAGTAGGTGGCGAGGAGGCCGTGTTTAACCGTTGAAGTTAAGTAGATCCGTTTGAAAACACTAAATGTATTTTATGTAATTATTTTGGTTTTAAAATTAGTAGTAATTATTAATTTCGGTTTTAAATATTAAATCATAAATTTTTATTAATTAAGATGATTGAATATATCTTGAATGACATTAAAATTTGGTTTATATTTCCCTTTCATAATTATTTTTAGGTAATTGATAATTTTTTTGAAAATATTTTTCATAGTGACTTTTTAAATTTTGAATTTTGGAGTTAATTACTTGTAAGTAATTATTCCATGATTTGAATGATTTGATAATTATTGTAATAATTATCATTAATCAATAATGTGAATATATTTAAAATTTAAAATTTACATTAGTAATAATTAATTGTAAAATAATGGGTAATTAATTAGTCAATTATGAGCATATTAATCTCGTTTCATTTTAATATATTTGACATTTAATTGCATTTATTTGTTTTAATGTTTTGCCCACGTATATATATTGTTATGGAATGGAAAGGAGAATATTTAGAGTATGACCGATTTCGTTTTGTTATTTACGAAAAACTGCGTCACGGAAATGTTGTAAATGACACAATGGTCGTATTTAACTTTATTCTTGTATTACCGTTTCACGCCTGGCCTGCGCGTCTTGTCGAAGTTGGGTTAGAGTAGTAGTATTTAATATGCTACGTGGTGGCATTGAAGATAGCATTTCCCGCAAAGGCAGCACTTAGAGAACTTGAGGTTTACCAATTTCCACAAAGGCCCGTTGAATAACGTTCGCGAAGGAGCAGGTCGTATTTATTTTTGTTCTTGTATTCATTAGTTGTGTTTAATGGAAGTTAAAAACACAAATGGATAGAGATCTATCGATTTATTAATACTAAGATAATTTCATTCTAACGCTTAGGCGATGTCGTTAGTTGAAGTGATTACGTAACGACACATGATTCAGCCATACAGGTAGAATCATTATAATCAAAGCTTGATCACCGTACCGATGGGCATTTCAGTTTAGAAACGCCTTCGTTCGTTCAAAAAAATTGATTACAATTAAACTTTCCAAGCAGTTTTTAAAATTTACAATCCATCTGGTGATCTCGGCTTGACCAACGGATATATATATACTGACATATCCCGAAAGCCGATGTCTGGCGGGGGCTTCTGACGGAGGAATAAATACTATAATCGAGAATACAAAATCACGCCGTGAGGCTAAAGTTTGAAAATAGAAGTACAACAATCAAAAAGCAGTTGTGACCGTCAAATCGGGTATGAGGATCCTGCACTTTAGATCTTTAACCTAGCCGCTCGAACTGACTCTCAACCAGGTCTCTGGTACCAGTAGCCGTCATCGACTGGCCTGAGAATGGGGAATTCCATGTATGAGGGTGTAAGGCAGAAGCTTAGTGAGCTTAACACGGGGTGAAACTTAAACCTGCAGCCACGGCACAACAAATTAACATAGGAGTCAAATACGGCGTATATAGATATATAACCAGGTTCACCTGAATCGAGGCCATATTTATACTTTGAAAGAAAATTCTAAATACGTCGCGCAACATAGAATCTAGGGTCTCGATAATGAATACAACTCCTTGAATAAAAATGCTTTTGAACCACGTGAAATTACGATCGCGAGAGACCCAGCAAAACTATATACAGTCATGTGATCACTGCATCGACTAAGATACCCGTCAGTTTAATCACGATGCGCATAAGCTCGACCCGTGTCTGGCGGCTTTTATCTTTGAAGTATAAAGGCGATAACGACACTCTTATACCGGAAATTACCAGTGATAAACAACGCTCTTATACGAGTATATAAAGGCGATATGGCCTTCTTTATACCGAGGTATAAAGGCGATATGGCAACTCTTACACGAAGTATAAAGGCGTCGCAGCGCTCTTTATGCCGAGGTATAAAAATGATAAACAAAAAGCGCTCTTAAGAAACCCCAGCACAACCACGACCTTCCCGATTCTAGGGTCATACCGTAATACTCAAGTCACCTCGAAGACACGTATAACTGCAGCCGTACTTTCCCATGACGACCAAGCTACTTTCAGCGCCCCAATGATAGTAATGCGAAGCAGGATAAAAGCGTCACCGATCGCGGTTCGATCATAAGCGCCCGGCCGAGGGCCATGGGAAATACGTAAATGCAGGCAAGGCGACCAATCACAAATGCCTCTGTGAACCCATGTGGAAAACACGTAAGTCGAGCGGCTAGTACTTTTACCTCGTCTGAGGAAATGTACGATGCCAGCATGTCTGATCATATGTCTTAATATCGCCAGCTCATTATAACTTGAGAATAGCATGTCACGACATTACACACAATGCGCTTCCTGACGTTCCGGAATAACACGTACAATATTCTCCTGAAATCGCATTGACGTTCGAAATAACGTATCACCGTGAGTTGAAAAAATGCTGCTCTTGGTATCCGCGAAGTCCTGCGAAGAGGCGATCGCGAGCGTGCCCTTCCCGCGGTCGAGCTGTAAACGCCTAGAAGTATACTCGAGGAACTAATACCAAAATTACGTTCTAGAATAAACATTACCCGATCAACTTATAAGTCATTACAGTGTCAGTGAGTCCACAATTAACAGCGCATACTCCCAGAAATATCAATTCTGACTCAGCGTGGAATTAACACTTTTTTCAACTTTAACTCCGCTGTCGATTTAAATCCCACTAATTTAATATCTGCAATAGCTACAATAAGGCCCCCAGTCTAACTTCCCTCGCATTTAAGGTCTTAGAAAAATATCAACTTGGAAAGTCAACTAAAACCCTAAAAAAGTCAACTCGGCCATGCGTCCTCGAGCAAACTTCTAAATCATGAATTAAATGACTTATATCAAATAAATATAGCACATATGGCTAAGATTAATCATGTGAAATTAAGTTATGAAAAGTCAACAATCAACCTTAAAATCCTTGGCTTCCACTTTCTTACCTCGAAATGTGGGAAAGATGTTGCGAAGCCTTAACAATCAACTCGGTGATGTTTATTAGCAACAAAAGTCGAGAATCGAAGAAAAATCTTGGTTTTTGCTCATAAGGGGTCGGCCATGAAGAACAAAATGAAGAAGATATTTTTGTGATTTTGTGTTGATAAGGATGAAAGATAACAACTCTTAGGAGTCATGAAAAAATCGCTACGGGGAGTTAAATTCATCGCTGGCGAATCGAGTTATCGAGCATTGCTTGATCTAGCACTTAACTCGAATTATCCCCGGAGTATTACTACTAAAATTATAAATGTAATGCGAGCCGAATAATCACAAAATAATATTATTATTGAAATTATTTATACTATCACTTTGGTCATGAAAAATTTTAAATTTTTTTTTTCAGCGTAGCGGGTTATTACGGATCTGGTAAGTTGTGTTTAATTTGAAAGCGAAAAATAATTTCCATATTAAAGGTTCCTGCGCTGCATTTAAATTAATTTATTCATATTCAACTATGAAGAACTGACTCGAGTTGTGTTTGATAAACAAACTTTGAAGCTTGTCGTATAGGATAAGTTAGTATTATGTCTTGTAGTAGACATAATTTAAGCGAATCGAAGTTGATATTAAGTAAATTTTGTACATAACCCGGAAGGAAATTTGGTATTTATTTTCATCATTTATAGTGTTGCGATTTATTGTCACGTATAGAGTCTTCATTATGAAGTACAAATAGTGAAATAAATATGGAATGCGTTAGTGGGCTCAAATCAGGAGATACCCGATCGATATTAGAACCGCCGGTTATTTGAGTATCCGCTCTTGATCGTTTAAAAGGCTACTTGTTGATCCTGAATGTAGCGTGAATAAATAATATTCGATAAATGACTTGAGAGTTGTTAAATGAAATAACATGTGAATACATGGGTTGAAGTATAAAGCTACATTTTATGTTACGGATGGTATTCATCGGGGAGTAAAAGCCCGTTCTATATTACTTTACGGATGGTGGTCGTGAGAAATAATAAATGTATTAGATTAAATGAAAGCAGTAGTCATGAATAGCGTTTAATCGTATATTTGGTTGAGAAACCAAGATTAAACATATTCGTTGGTTGGTATGTTCATGTTTATTTCAAACTTTCTTATACGTTATTCCATGAGTTGTAACATGTGGGTCATGAAGTTATCCAAAGGAATGTTCCTAAGTAATGATCGGCGATGATGGATACTTGACATTGTTATTGGAACTCAGCGTCTCAGCGAGAATATAAAAGAAAGTTTACATACTACTAGAATCTAAAGTTGTAAAATTAGAGTGAGTATAATGGAGTTAAATTCCTCCACTTGGATACATGATGAAAATCAATAAGAATCAAGAGTGATGAAGAACATGAGTTCATAAAGGTTAGTGGGAGGCGTGGTGCGCCAAATGAAGTTTTATGCACTAAATGTTGAAAGAAATCTTATACTGACAGCAAAGGGTATAGTAGTGATTAGATTCTTGTACATTTGTGAGCCACTACATATATGTGACCACATTACTATGTCAGTAACATTATATATATGTGAGCTTGCATGACGTTGTTGTTAAGTTTAAGATGTCGTGAAGCACGAGTAATTAAATATAATAGATTAAATTCTATAAATAAACCCAATTCTCTTATTAATGAAGCAACTCTTTTATTAGAGTTCTAATACTATGATAAGGGCCTCCACGTTAATGAGGAGTGGTTGAAGTCTATTACATAGTAATATGATTCACCATTATGCGCGTCGAGGTGAAATTGTGTTGTGCGCCCCTTGACTATGGCGTAGCATGATTCCGTGATTGGAATTGTGAAGTTTCACTAAAGGTATTCAGCAGCAGTTCGAATCACGATTGGTAGTAAGCTTTAAGGGAATAGAGGTAACTATAGTTGCATGGAATTGATCAGTTGTTGTCTTCTTGTAATTGAATGTGATAGTAGCATTATGGACAGGTTGTACCGTATGAAAAGCTATTAATAAAATTTGATAATAGAATGAATCTAGTATCTTTCGGTAGGTAAACTACTAAAAGGAAACTTGAACTCGAGTATTACAACTTGACCCGGTCGATCTGTTTTTGTTGGTAATGTTGTTAAAAGAATATGCAGTACAATAAGACATATGTGTTTTAGCAGCGGCGAGGTTAATGTTGTAAACCTATAGCATGATAGAGCCGCGAGAAGTGGATTTGAAACCCGTTTGATCGTAGTCGTGCGTAGTATGTCGGGATAATCTTAGTCATCAATGATTCCTTGGTTGAGAGACCAGGTCGATGAATGTAAAAGGCTAGCATAAGTAGTATTTCGATAAAGGATGATTATAATGGCTATCCGGGTTTGCTTTATGTCACGAAGCCAGCCTAAGAATTCCATGAAGCAAAGGATCCGTATGGATTTAAGCATGCATCTCGATTGAGATCAGCCACGTGATTCAACCAAGTTTTGGTTTTCACGGAAGCTTAATGAAGGAAGCTGAGCATTGGCAAAGTTCGATGGGGCTAGTTCATTCACTTTACGGAGATAAGACAAGTAATCGATTAAAACAAAAGTTCCTTTGTATTTTAATCTGATTGTTAACTAAACTACGTGAATGCGTGATTCATTCATATAGTTAGCCATTATTTATTTCCACCAGGCCGTTTGAAATATATAATATACATGTATTAATGATACCGATGAGTGAAAAGTTAAATCACAGGTTAGTCTATGTTTTTCTGAAGCTGACATGAATTGTTGATACGTCTTTTCGAGCCACAAAGGCATGGGATAGCCAAAAGGCCTTGGTCGGATGGATTAGGGCGACAAGCATCATATGACTAACATGGTGTTTGATTAGTGATCGAAGATTGATCGTTAACTTTCTTGAGGACTAGATAAATAACGTAAAATTTTGCCAGTCTATGACTAGGGAAATTTGGTATTAAAAGCAGATTCATAGAAGATAATAACTAATATATGTGTCCTATGATATTTGTTTAGAATTTTAGAGTTCGACAATTCTTGAACCTACGATATATTACTATATGTGTTATATGAGCTTTGTACTTTGACTATGACCAAACGTCACGCCTTAAGCGGGGATCATGGCATATGTTGGGTCGCTAGCGATTGAGTATCTTGATAGATGTTGATATATTGGGAGGGATTTATCCATCAACGATATATACAAGGAAGATGCGATCCTCTCGGCGCGGATTGAGTAGCGATTGGTTTATGGGGCATATAAATGCTTATTCGAGTTCATGCTCGAGGTATTAAGTTGTGGGTGTTTCGCTGGCGCTTAGCATGGTTAACTACGACTAGAGATCGCGTGATAAAGGAATTGTGTAGTGTCGTCGAGGCGAGTGGGAGTGTTGGAAATCGGTGAAATTGATTCGGCTTTTTATTATGCCCGTTGCGACAATTGTGTATCGATTCATTTACCGGGTTGGTTAAATGTGATTCTTTGAAACATTGTTCACCTTTGTAATTGTATATTACTAGTGTGGGTTCTCGTGATAATGTAAGGGGTTATGGTGATTGGTAGATCTTGCACAATTAATCGTTATAACTTAATAGTAATTGGTCGATTATTATTATTATTATACAACACTATTATCCCGGGCACGGAAGGTCACACAGCATCTGATGGCCGTTGAATTATAATTCATGTATAAAATTAAACTACATTTGCTAAATTGAGAGTTGATTGTAATCAACGAATAATCCTCAGTGAGTTTTACACATTGAGGCGAAAATATCAAGGAAGAATTGAAAATTCTTCTCTTGATTTTCATCAAATCAATCCATAATTCTGTAAAACACAAATATAAGGATTCAAGCCTCTCTGGTGTGGAAGCGACTAGAGGCGCTACATTTGGAAGTGTTCAATGATGGAATTGAAAAGGAGCACTTAAATGAATGATTTGGAGTAGACTTCATGACGTCTACGTAAGAACTCTTTTTATTCATAATTGTAATTTATGTTTTTTAGATTAATTTATATCATTTTGAGGATCCATTGATGTATAGATTTGGTGTTTATCACAAATGAAATTCATAGTAAAGATTCTAACGGAAAATTTGTTCGAGGTTGTTTTAGATCTTTATTGTTCGGGGATTTCCGAGATTGCTTGAGGGGTTCTTGTTAGAATCTAGTATGAATTTATTCGAGATAAATATCAGTTCATACATCCCGGATCCTCAAATTAATGTATGTTAATCTAAACACAAAATTATAAATGTATGAATACGAGAATCCTTACATTCTGTGAGCGAAACGAACCCCGAATCCTCCTGCAATCAACCTCGCGTGAAAGCCCGCTAAAATCCTCTAAAAAGCTTGTTTATGCAAAATGATGTCCTCTAGATTGCACACACCAAGAAATGATCCGAGTACTTGAACTTGCTAGAGTTTGAAGATGAAATGAAATTAGGAAGAAAACTCTTCCGATTCTACATGAGGAGGCGGCTTTTTTCTTGGGGAGTAGAACATGATTCTTATGATGAAAAACCTAATCCTGTTTAAATACCAAGTCCCAAATTCCATTCGTTAAGCTGACTGCGTTAAGAAATCGGTTTAACTAGATTGCTTAATTGAGGCGTTATGAGCTTACAGGTAAATAATGAGTTACTAGTGAGTTGATACATTTTAATTAACTTAACAAGTCAATTAAAATACTAGGAATCCTTATCGAATAACTATCGAGTTATTAAAATGTCCAATTTCAATTAGCAATTGATTAAACTTGCAAGTTTAACCAATTGATGTTCATCGACATATATTTGACAAATATATAAATATTGAGAGATACATTTCTCGATATTCAAGTCTCGTTAATTTCATTCGCGAAAATATTATTCGAATATCCATTGTATGTGTGTGTGAACTTGAGCTCGGATAATAGTAAGTTGTATAATAATAATAATTGACCGATTACTATTGCGTAGCGATTAATGAGTAAGATACGTGATATTTCATATAAAACCCAAGTATCGGCAGAACCCTTTCAGTAATATCTGATTACTAAGGTGAGCGCTAAGTTAAAAGTAACTCGTTTAAGCAAACCGGTAAATGAATTGATATACAATTATCATGGCCTTGGCACTTAATAAAAGGGAATCGATTCATTGATTTCAGCGATTCACCAGTGGTTTCCTAAAGGCGTAGAAATATAGGTGTTCTACTGGGTAGCTAGAGGATTGTGTATATTGAGTAGCTTGCATTCACGCGCGAGGGGTTTCTTTCCCCGGATAAATATATACAAGGTTACATTTCCAAATCCCGAGGTTGGAAGCGAAGAATTCGAAGCGATGGAGTTCCTGGCTTCGTTAATATTTAATGTCGAGTTTGCGTTTTTACATCCGCAGAAGTCTGCTTTATTGTTATATATTGTTATTCTTTATAGTCGTGTAAATTGTTCATATGCTTGATTGAGGAATATTGCCTAACTTGATAAAGAATTGGATAAATTGACTAACCGTCTTTAAGTAACAATTATATAAACTCAGGAGTTAAATATTTGTCACAACAAATCAAATAAGAAATTGTTAATCTCTTGCATGATCATATTTGTGTAGGACTATTTAATTGGACTTTGTATACTATGTGATCACACACATATTGCTAAAAGAGGTCAATTGAGATAATCGAACTTAATAATTTTATCAATCCAAAAATTGGGTATAATTACGCTTTATAACTAGTGCCCTCTTAGGTTGTCAGATAGTCTAACAATTTCCACTAATATTGTAGGATTTTAGATGATCATTCCAATGTAACAAATTGGTTTAATTGCTTGCTTAATTAGTGATTTCCACTAACGTTGTGGGCTCGATTACTCTGTTTGTTAGGAGGCATACATTGGGAGGCGTTAGTGACCCCGAGTTGTATTGTGTTACCGCAGATTGGTTAGTTAATCCTAGCGTTGTCGCGAGGATTCAAAATTTATGTAGTGTTGCCGTTTGGATTTCAACCACATTGGATCTTGGATACCTTGTACATTTGTGAGATTTGAAGTACGGGTATAATATTTACAAGTTATTTGTAATATGTTAGTTTTTTTTTAACTTCACTATCTATGACTACATTTATCTATTTGTTCATCGATAATTGGGCAAATTAAAATATAACTTCATTATGTGAAATAAAATAAGTGGAGGTGAAATCCATAAACTTGTGGTAATATAGTATTGTAAATTCTAACAAAATTTCCTTCATAAGCCATTAAAGATGGTTATATGCTAATAAAAGACAAGGAATGAATACAATAATTATTTGAAACTAGTTTTAATCATATGGACACGTTACCTGAACTTAGGTTGAAGTTAACAAAGTCATGTGATATGATTGAGAGATAATTAAATTTTGTCTACCAGTCGAAGGTGATGATGCTATGAAGCTGGCATAGTATATTGTCTCTTAGCCATCAAATACAAGTTTCAAATAATTAGTTTAATCTCTTTTATAACCAAATGAGAAAATTATTTGGATGATCTTGAATGTGCGTATCATATTTGAGGCATTAATCGTTAATTATTTAGTTTCACCAGCCAAGAGATGAACTTTTTCATGGATTATAATAAAACATAAACATGGTTTGTATAACCGGATAAACAATATTGTATGCAGCAGTTCATGCGCCTTGTAAAGT
This sequence comes from Lithospermum erythrorhizon, assembly GCA_019722365.1. Taxonomy (NCBI): domain Eukaryota; kingdom Viridiplantae; phylum Streptophyta; class Magnoliopsida; order Boraginales; family Boraginaceae; genus Lithospermum; species Lithospermum erythrorhizon. Next base: position 76,904 of record JADFUC010001962.1, read on the forward strand.
TGAGTGCCACAGAAGAACTATAGTTTGAGAGTGTGATTAACTTCATTATTATAGCGTAAAAATGATATAGTTACTTAGTTTATGAGATCGACACAGCAAGTCATGGAAGCTATAGTTTGAAGTTAATGATGAACTTTACTATTTCAAACATTAAGCATTGAAAGAAGGATATTAAGTAACACTTGAGAAATAGAAAGAGATGTCTGATAAAACCTCGTATTTGATTGATTTGCTTTGAAAATCATGATAATCGTGTGGCTAAACTACGATGTCTTGGACCTTTGTTTTGACTCGAATGGTTTTGGACCATGATTACGAGCCAAGTATAGTAGTAGCTAGGAGACAAGGCACAAAGAAAGATAATAGAGCTCTTGTGTAATGATAGGTGCTCATTTCAGGTTTCATCCTAGTTGTCAAGGGTTGCGGATTACGCATTTGAGTTTTGCTAATGATATGGTGATTTTGGTTTTTTTGCTGATGTAGAGTCTTTAAGAGTTGTCAAGAATACTTTACAACTTTTGGAAACAAGCCCAGGCTTAAATTTGAATTGTGATAAATTAGTATTTATTTTGAAGTGGGTAACTCTAGTTTTCTGAAACAGGAACTCTGTTCGTTGATGGAAATGAAGGAAGGGACATTACCTATGAAGTACTTAGGGGTTCCTTTGTCTAGGAGGAAGTTGACTAAAGAAGATTATTCCTTTCTTATTGGCAAAGTTTGTGCGAAGATTGATAGTTGGCAATCAAGACATCTTATTATGAGAGGGATAGCTCAGTTGATTAGATCTTTGATCTTTGGGGTGCAGAATTTCTGGTGTCCATATTTCCTTTGCCTAAATATGTTATTTTTGAGGTCGAGAGGAGGATAAGAGCTTTCATGTGGAAGGGGAATAGTGAAGGACCTTATCAAGCTAAGGTGGCTTGGACAACTATTTGTTTACCGTTGGCTGAATGGGGCTTGGGGTTTAAGGATATGTTTGAATGGAATAGAGTCTGCATAGGTAAGCTACTATGGGATATTGCTAATAGGAAAGATACCTTGTGGATCAAGTGTGTTCATCTTTGTGAGGTTAATTAGGTTTCTCTTTGGCGTTATAAGACTAAGAATGATATATTAGAAGAAATTGTTGCGAGAGGTTAGACGCACCTTTAGAGTAGGTATTTTGTGCTTATTGGTGATGGTCGTTTGGCATCCTTTTGGTTCGACAATCTGGCTTCATTTGGTTCAGTCTGGAATTTCCTTGGTGAAAAGATGGTGTATTCTGAGTTCCTTTTGGATGCTAATTTGAGGAGTGCCATTAGTTTGCATATGCCGGGTTTGAGAAGGCAGACAACTAGAGTTATGAGAGTTATCTCGGGCGGGGAGCTGTTTTAGCATGGATAAGGATGTTTGGGTTTGGAGATGTAGTGTGGATGATCGGTTCACGCAAGGCAATTTGTGGGGAGATACGAGAACCAAGGCTCCTAGAGTTCCTTGGGCTAAATGGTTGTGAAGTAACAAAAATACACATAGGCATGCGTTTGTCACTTGGTTGTTATTTCAAGGTAAATAGAGTATGAGAGATAGGTTGAGTAGATGGGGTATGCAGGTTACTACTTAGCGTTCCTTTTGTTCTTGTTTAGAGAGTAAAGATCATCTCTTCTTTGCTTGTGAGTTTTTCTATGCGAGTTTGGAGGATGGTGCTTCAAAAGTTGGGGCAATATAGGAGTGTTGGTGAGTGGCAACATGAAAGATTTTGGTGTGTGGAGAACTTGAGAGGTAAGTCCCTCAAGAGAAGGATCACACGAGTAGCGTTGATGAGTACATTTTACAATGTATGGATTAAGAGGAATAATTGTTTGTTTGGTAGTGTGGAGGCGTTCGTGGGCAGAAGTTATGGCAATATTTTGAATGATGTCCTGCAACAAGACACGTTAACGGAGGCATTGGAGGGACCAAGAAAACTGGAAGATTAGTCTAGATTGGGGCATTACTAGTGGTATGTGGTATTTTTCCTGCATCTTAGACACTTGTTTTCATTTCTAGTTTGTTGGGTTTGTTTGTTTGACTTTCGGAGGTATGCCACCGATGAAGGTTGTAATCATTTATTATTGAATAAAACAACCTCTTATTAAAAAAAACCTAATACAGTTTGAAAACGCGTGGCCTCGTCCACTTTCTCACTTGGGCCGAGAACTTCGAAGTGCAAAACTTGAAGTTTTTCTTTGATTCTTCCGTCAATCACCGTATGTTATCGTACCCAAGTATTGGATTCATCAACTCTTGTGGTGCTAGTAGATTGGAGTTCGAAGGAGGTTTAAGTAGAAGCTTTTTGGTGATTGTATTAAATGTGTTGTAAGTACTCTTGTATTCATATTGCGTTATATGTTGTGGAGTGCGACATTGTAACAATTAAATCGATCACAGTATGATTTTTTGAATAATTTATTCAAGTTATATCATATATATTCGCCACTTTAGTCCGCTTTTGTCGGTAGTCCTCATTTGCTTTGGCCCGTTAAGCGGATGAGCCAAATCTGCTGGACCGCTGATGTGGACGGACCGCCGGTTAGTGGATGTAAGCACCTCCACAGGAGCGAGCACTCCCGCGGCCCAGAGATGCTTGAGGCGGAGGAGAGAAGTTGGGTGACCTCCAGAGATTAGAAAGGGGCGGTTGCTCTCATTGCTATCCGGGTCGCTTCGGAAGGATGGGCGAGCACCATGGAAACTACCGTTGAGATCCTATAAAGACGGCGTATAGGTGTCTCCGTCCACCGGCGGACTTTGCATTACTGCATAACGAGGCAGTCCTCGACTCCGTCCCCGGCCGAGGAGTATAATGTTGGTACCTACTAGATGGTTCGGTGGCCAGCTACCGGCCTTCCTCGGCACTTGCACGGTTTTTACTTAAGTGCTTTTTTTATGGCTTTTGTACTCCCCCTCGTGGAAGAATAAAAAAAAATTAGTTTTTATTTCTTCCTTTATTGTCTTCAGTACTTGTTGAGTTTATGCGATTCTTAGTTCTACTTTAGCAGTTGGTATTTACTCCTCCATGTTGGCATGGGCTGTCTACGATCTTCGATTGAAGGATGATACCGGCCCGCTTACGGTTCGGGGTTCTACTTTAAAGAGCTTTTGTATCCGTATACTGTGTTATGGACCCTGAGTCATACTCCGTGTTCGTGCATGAGAATAAGGATCTGAAGTGGATTGTACATAGGACATGCTTCTTTTACCCCGAGAACCTCACTTTGTCAGCCATGAGAGGGATTCGGTTCTCACGATAAATTAAGGGCGTCAGAGATATGCTCAAACATTTAGATAGATTTCATCAACTTTCTTTCAGGTCTTCTCACGACAATCATGCATAATTGACATTCTAATATAAATAGAACTTTTAATGGCAAAACAGTTTGAACCAAACATGTATTTATTTCTGAAAAATATTGAGAGAGGGATTACACATAGTATTTCCTTAGATGACAAGCGTTCCAGGAACCTGTCGGCCCTCCAGGGTCTCTAATTCATATGTGATTAGGCCCACTATCCTCCGGATGATGTATGGTCCCTCCCATGGAGACTCCAACTTTTCGGGTTTCCCATGAGTGGATGCTTATCTTGCTCTTAGTAATAGATCTCCCACCAAGAATTGTGTGGACCGGATCCTCTTGTTATAGTAAGCAGCTACCTTTTCTTTGTACTTGGCCATCTTATCGGCCGCGGTATCCGCACTGCTCCTCCAGCGAAGTCGAGTTCGGTCGAGCCTTGCTCATTAGCTAGTTCATCATAGTATGTCACTCGAGCCGTGTCCGCGTAAATCTCCACCCAGCGTGCGTCGGATCCGTCGACAGCGAAGAGAATTTTTACCGAGATCGGTCGGGGAATTGTCTGGCGGCTTCTCTTGGCTGTCCGGAAGATTGATCGGCTACCTCCACTTATGTTCGCGGCCGTTGTTTACACCCTTGAAGATTAGTCGGTCCATCACCTCCACCTGCCCATTGGCTTGTGGGTAGGACATTGAAATTTGTCGTATGATACATATCCGTCTCGCCTTGAAGATCCACCGATCTTCCCGACCGTGAAGCCCGGGTTCCACTTATGTGACCGGCACCTAGGAGTACCCCAAACCTTATCGAAGATTTCCTTTAGGAACAAAATGCACTTTGCTCTTGATCCTACTTGGAATTTCTTGGCTTTGACCCGGCTTGGTAAAAGTAGTCTCTTGCCGTAAGAGCATGCTCTGTTGAATCGGCGGTATAAGGAGATCCATCGCGATACTCGACTCCTGCGGTAAATGGGCCCAGGAGCATAGGAACTATTTCACGAGGAGGCTGATGGGGAATGGCGTGTCTATGGCATCAGTTGCATCTTTTTACGTGGTCTTGAACATCTGTGGCTATTGAGAGCAGAATACTTCCGATCGTAGGAGAATCTGCGTCGGGGGCTTTCGTTGATGGGACTTCCGTGCATGCCCATGCAGCGTCTTAGCCGCCCTCAATCCTCTCCCCATGTCTCACTTATTGAAGCGAGACCTAGAATGATCTTCGGTCACGATACCCGTCGATAGGGTGTAAATTAGGCTATCTGCTTTGTTAGCGGCTGGAGGAGTGCTTAGTAGGGTCCGTCCTTAAGGCGTCAGGCGTCCTAATGCCGGAGCACCGAGGAACCCCCTCATACTCCGAGCATTGTTGTTCATGACCTCCGCTTTTGTCGAAGAACTTTCTCTTGCCGTTCCACCTTTGCGTGGCTTCGCCGAACTACCGTGTCCGGCCGTGTGACTAAGATAACTTTACCCGCCTCATTTCGCTCTCACGGCAACATATCATGTGACAAGATAGAAAAAAGAAGTTTGGCCAATCGGACAGATTTGCCCAGATATCCTACCAGCCTATCAGCACATCACCGTGATCCTAAATTTCCTTTCATGATCCACTTTGTTGTTAGGCTGAGAAGCCGTCCATTATATGGATATCTTTCTTTAAGCATTTTTCAATGTGAGTCCATTGGTAAGTGCTTGAACTCGAACTTCATTAGGTGGTTGTGAAGGAGGGCCAGAAGCACCATCGAGAGGGACCATGGCGAGAATCACACTCCGGAGCCTCACGGGGTTACTCGCGTCGTCTAAAGTAAAAGCTTGACTTGACCTGCTCCTAAAAGCGCCTCGATTGGATGATTAGCTATGGTGCACACTTTGGCCAGGCCATGGGCGGTGCGTTCGAACATGAAGTCCATCCGGTAGCAGGCCTTGTTACTCGTCCTCAAACGTACCTTAGATAAAACTCATTTCATTCTATGGCCTACTTATTGACCACTTCCGGACCGGTGAAGTTCTCAGGGGAATTTGGCGAGGTTGATGCGTGATCCCAGCACCTCCCGGATGTTAACCTCGAAAGTAGGGTTTGAGCTTCAGGATAACCACTATGAGGGCATACACCATCTTCTCCATCGGGATATACCTTGTTTCGGCATCGCGTCTTACCAATTCTGTTTTAACTCTGCGTCTTGTCCTCTTCCCCAAATCCAGAAGACATTTTGAGGCGTACTCGATCTTGACATGTACAAGCCTTAGAACATCACAATACCCATGGCACATTTAGCAACTAGAAGACTGGAGATACACCTAGAACTCCTAGAATATTTGCTGCAATGGGAGTCCACTCAAAAGCAGTCGGTTTGCTATTTTGCTAGTCAAATTGTAACGCTTCGAAAAACAATGTGACAAACCCGATTGTCAATGACTCAGCATGTAACAAGCGTGTAAAATGGCTTAACTCAAAAGTAAAAACACATAGTTTATTAGCCAGTTCGAGCCAAAAGCGGCACCTAAATGCAGGAAAGCGGTTGCCAGTGAAGGATTCGATATGATGAAATTCTGAATATTAAGTGCTTCGAATCTTTCCATCTCTTCGCCCCTAAATGCTGTCGGAATATATATTTCGTACTCCCCTAGCTATACTTTTATCGCCCATTTATACGCTACTATCTACTAATGAGGTGTAAGCTACAATAATCTTCACAACAATAAAAGCTGTTGTAACCGGAGTGTCATGGAGCAGTTGTACAATAACTAATGGAGTTTATAGTATCGGCTCCGTACGTTCAGCGTACACGCTAAATCCCTTAACGAAACATGCTTGATACAATATCGTAATACACTCTTGTTTAGCGCCTCTCTTCATCTGCAAATAGACCCATATGTAATATAGTGTAAGCTGGCATCGCCGTTATAGCAAATGTACTCTAAACATAAACTTCCCTTCTTGTACATAATAAATGAATCCTTTCGCCTTTACGATGAATAAATGTTTAAATTGATATACTTTATTTATTTTAATGCCTTTAACAACTCCCCCACTTTTGGGTAAAGTTTTTAAGTGACAAATATTCTTAAGAACCTACTGGCGTCACATATAGCGTATATAACCGCCAAATAGAGCGTAAATACCCGCTAATCAACACAAACAAGATGGATTATTCACAGACACAACCTACGACCAAAGCTATCGATACAATAGTATGAGGACAAATGGCCAAAAAGCAGAGAATGCCCGATATAAGCGAACAAAGCCCACCTTGCGAATTTCGCGCGCACAAAAATATAATCACGCTGATAAACTAAAAAATAAAAATAAATACTCCGCGTAGGGTTCACTCCCGATCGGACATCTCCCTGTTGTCCCAAAGAAACATAGCCAAAGGACAACTAGTTCTAAGCGTTGAACAATGACACGGTCGAGGTAGAATCGTCGCGGCGCGATGTCATCCTGCTTGATGAGCCCACCGATGCACCTCAGCGCGCGATTTACGAGCCGTACCGTTTGAATCGCCCGTTTTAAATACCTAATGCCATCGCCCGTTAGGCTGCGGTGTGCCATCGGTGTGGTGGTGGAGGTATCTTCGATGCGAGGTCACAGAGGTACATCGGCCGCATGAGTCCGCTTCCGTGATCTTGGGTAGTGGTAATCTGGATGACTCCGCCAGCGTAGCCGGATCGAGGAATATCGTTGTGCTAGTTCGGAAGAATGATGCGGTCATTTTGGATATGGGATTGGCTTGTGCTTGGCGTGTGAAGTGGCATGTTGAGTCATTTAATCAAGAACACTCACAATATCCAAAGAAGCACCGGTCGAGATCATATCGAAGAAAATTTCTATCTTGAGACAACTTTGGTATTATGGGTAGTGGGGATCGATTTTCACTCACCCATATGCGGCCTGGCCATCTTCTGCTGACTTAGAAGATGGCGTACATGCATCCCATGTGTCAACTTGACTCGGTGATTAACATACTGACTATATCCCATTAGTCCTCGAGTATACCTAGTGCACTTCCCCATTTAGTCTTCGAAGTGATCATTTATCAACCGGGAGAAAAATCAAAGTATGGATTTGCGAAAGGTATGTTACATATGAACTCACAGATGACTTCCGATGTGAGACATAACCTCCCACAGTGGCCAAGACTCCAACCTCTCCCGAAGTCCCGTAATGTTGGAGTTCTTGCAAACCGATTTAGACAATAACCTGGCTACTCGTCGGTTGGCCACAAACTTCGGCTTGGCCATTCTTGAGTTAAGAGACACATTGGTTGTGGAACATCGGCTATATTAGCGAATTCTTTGGTCCCAGTGCAGTTCTATTTTCATTTATCTGAGTTTGCCGCTTTGCATATAAATTGCTCGTACTTGGCATCAGCATTCTCTTCATCGAGTCACCGTGAGAATCATTGGCTTGTTGTTCTTGTTGACCATTAAGTCGCCGATAGATGTAATGCGCATGGTAGGTAGTATCACCTAGTTTCCTCCTCGACAGCAGTCTCTTCTTTGTACTCATACTCGAGTAGTTCTGCATTCATTTCAATGACCGCTTTTTGTGCTCGACGGCGCTTTTCTTTGCCACTTTTCTCTTGCTCTCCTAGCCTTAACTGTGACTCTCTCTCTTTTGGCGGTTTAGGCTGGAAGGACCGCTCACTTATTTTCTTGATTTCTTCTTGAATTCTTTGTTTCCGGAGAAGCAATGTCTTCATCAGGTGTTACTTGGCATCTTGAGCATCAACCCGTAGACTCTTGATCATAGGCTTTGTGGCGTTGACTCTTGGTATGTCAGAGGATATACCCTCCACAACATCAAATGTCTTTAACGGATCATCCAGGCAATGATTTCATTTAAAAGTAGTTTTGACACTTGATTTCTTTTTATTGTTTCAAGCACTTCGAGTTGGTCCCTCTGACTTGTCAGTACGCGTCACCAGTAGCGTGATCAAATATCACTTGCTCAGCGTCGGTCATTCATTCTCACTAGTAGGACCACAATCCTCAACATCATCTTCCACAGATTCATTAATAGTAGATGGTTCACATACATCATTAATAGATGGCATGCGATGGGTTGTGAGACTGCGATTTCGACATCATGACATACAAGAGTCGGAGACTACATCTTCAACCAATTGGCTCCTTGACACTTTTCCCCAACATCTCTTCATCATTAATTTCAGTATAGAGTTTCTCCCCTCCTACATCATCATCTGCATTGTGAATTTCGCTTGACCTAGGGTTATCGAGTTCCTACACATTTGTGTAATCAACCCATGGCAGATAATTATTGTGTATTGGAGCCTCCGGCGAAGAATTTATTAATCGATACTTGGCGGGGGAATACTCCTGAGCGGACTCGAGAATAGTCTGTAGCTTCATCCAATGTTCTTGAAGTTTGAGTTCTTGGTCTCAGGCTCTCTTAGCCTTCGGACCACTTCTTGTTTACACTTGAGGGGGGGGTCAACCTCTGTAAATGTTTCATACATGGGTTCGATTACTCTTGCTTTCCTGCGAGGTGGCGCTTCCCGGAGTGTTCGATCATGACGTGTCTTCACCATACTTACAGAAGTGGTTTTAGCAAATTGTAGAGAGAGACTGGTGCGGTTATGGGAATCTTTGTGTCGAGAACAGTTAATTGAGGCCTTTGATGGATGATTTTTGAACAAAGTAAGATGGAATTGGAAGGTTTTAATGGTGGTTGTAATTATTGAAGAGGAGTATTTATGGTAAGTGTTTAAGAAGGAATGTGAGTGATTTGGACAAAGATTTGCCCACGTATTAAATAGCCATGCTTGAGATATACCAAGTCATCAAAAGCGGCTCTTTCTTTCCCTTAGTCGCCTTTCGACATAATAGACTCCGATTCTTTGCCAATGTCTGCTTTATAGGCTCCTTGAGCAACCTCGCTGAGAACCCGTGTTCTCGCCGCTTGCATATTCTGACAACATTCTGAACACAAGTGCTACAACTTTTCCTTGATTGCTATTGAGTCAACCACTTTGATCAAGGGAATGATCTCGAGGATTCAAACTTAGCTGCATCAGCCTTAGTGAAAATATGCACCCAAGTTGTTTATGCGTACTTTCGCGTGTTCGAGATATCGCTTGTCTTACACCCAATTCTCGTATAAAATGATGCTGATATTAATGTGTTTGGTTCGACTATCTTTGGAGAGGATTTTTGATATATTGACGTCATTATTATCCTGATCTGAGAATCGTAGCATTTTGACACATTATACTCTTGACATACGCTTAAATGGCCAAGTTGACTACGAGCTGCTACGCACTCTATGTATTCGGCCTCGGCCGTTAGAGGGCTCGCGAATTTTTCTTTTTGCTAAACCAGATATTAGGTTATTTTTCCAGAAAGAGCGTCCGCCCCGGATATTACTCTTCGCATCTTATTTTGTGATCGGCGGCGTCGCAATCCTACCAATGAATTAATAGTATCAAAAGCATAAAATAGTCCGTAGTTCGGCGTACCATTTTACATATTTGATGATTTCTTTTAGCTTAGTTCAAATGACTCTTTGGGATGCGGTTGGCTTGACCTGGCTCAGCTGAGGTAGGAAATGTCGGAGACGGCTTGAGGTGTGAGATATAATAGACTCCCTTATCATACTCTATAATTAAGCATGTCCTTTAGGCTTCCCGTATCAACATAACTGATTTTTCGCGAGTTGCATTTGGTGTCCTTTTTGACTTGGTATTTTCGGTCAAATTTTTTAACAAGATTCTTAGCATATTCGTTTGAGATATAAAATGCATCCACTTCACTCTACTTTACTTGAAATCCAAAATAATTCAAGCTATATACAGTACTTTCGTTTCGAACTCCGATTCCATTTGTTGAACAAATTTTTTGCACTAGTTGAACAATCCTCAAAGATTATATATCAACATAAATTTGTGCAACTATCAAATTTACTTTTTCATGCTTGATAAACAAGGTCTTATCGGTTCCTCCTCTTGTGTATCCTTTCGTCAGCCAGTCTTTGGGTGAGTCTACTGACACGAGGAGCTTGCTTGAGACCATACAGTGCTTTCTTGATCATTCACATGTTGGGGACATCATCGTGTGAATCCGCTTGGCCAGTTAATGAACTTAACTTCGCCAACCCACCGTTTAGGAGCAGCTCTTGCGTCCATCGATCTGGTTTAAACCGTAAATGCAATTTACGCTAAAGGAAGCGGTCGTATGGCCACCTCCCCAGCACAACGACATGAGAAAAATGTTTCCTCAAAGAAGTCTACCTTCCACTTGTGAATATCCTTGTGCGGCTAGTCTTGCTTTTATTTGCAGTAACAACTTTGACCGTCGGATTTATTTTTGAAAATTCATTTTGTCCTGTCAGCGTTATGATCCGCTTTGGTCTTGGAACAAGTTCTCGCTGGCGTCATTGCGTTGAAAGGCGAATCAATTCTCTTTGCGTGGCTATTATCCGATGTTCATCTTCGAGAGAGCTTCATCCAGCTCTTGGTTCGATTGTAGAAACCATGATTTTGTCAAGTAGTCAACCATTTTTTCTATAGTGATTGGCTCTCTTTTCTTCGTATTTAGCAATTCCTTGATCCAATTGCCCCAATGGTAACTTTCTATAGGATGGTCCTTTGGTCAATTAGCGAGAGGGCAATATAAGGTCGACTTTCATCCTGTGTCATTAACATTGTTGTTCCCATTATTTATTGTCATTGTTATCGTCTGAGTGTCTTTGGCAGTGTAAGCATCTTGATTCTTCTTGCGTCGTGAGGTTGCAACTCGCATGTCTAATGTCGCCGCGTGTAGACTCCATAACACGGTGGGGTTCTTTTGTTGTAAACTTGGAAAGCAGCGGCTTGTTTCTTGAGTACCCAAAGATTCCTTAAATGGCTTTTTTGACATCCGATTTACGCGCCGCTCTACCGATCATAGTATATAACCTGAGCTACCAAAAATAGCAAGAAATTGCACATTTGAAACTCTCCCCCTCCATGACCCCATAATTTGTGTTGTTTGTGCGGAACAATTAACTGATTATGAATGTGGCAAGCCGTGTTGATTGCCTCTGCCCCCGAGGAAATTTTAAATGTTCGCCCATTTGAAGCATGGCGCGTACCGTCTCTTGGATAGTTCGATTCTTCCTCTCTACTACACCATTTTGTTGTGGGGTTATGGGGGCTGAGAATTCATGAATAATTCCCTCACTTGTACAGAACTCAAGGAATTTAGCATTTTCAAATTCTTTTCCATGATCACTCCTGATTCTGACAACTGGTTGTTCCTTCTCATTTTGAACTTGTAGGATAGAGTTTTATAACTTCAAAGCGTGGCAATTTGTCCCTAAGAAAATGCACCCATATACCTAGAAAAATCATCCACACACATATACATACCTCTTTCCTCACTTATCTTTCAACTTGCGTAGGCGTTAAATCTGTGCATTAGTTAGTAGGTTGTTCAGCGTATTTGTAAACTTGGGCAATTTTGATGCACATTTTCCGACATGACATTCACCATTCTCTATATTTTTACTTCAAGTAAAGGGATCCTCGAATAGCTTCCTTCGTAACAATCTGCTGAATGTTTCTATAGTGAGTATGTCCCGATGCGTTTATTATATAGTTCGGCGTCACAATGCTTTTACACTGCATTATTGCGCGAGCGGAGTTCGCGCCTCAACAGTGCTCCGATTGACCTCGTACCGTACATCGTACAGGTGTTTCACGGCAGGTCTTTGACAATACATCCTTTTCTACAGAAAGAAACCTTCATACCTTTGTCGCATAGTTGACTTATCTTTGATAAGTTGCCGTCAAATCTTTTTGTGAGTAGACATCAGTCAAGTGAAATTAGACCAAATTTAACATTTAAGCTACTTTTCCGATAATTTCCCCTTTTCCTCCGTCACCAAGGTCACATAATCACCTTTCAAAAGAACAAATACTAGTAAGATATGCCTCATACGGTCATGTGTCTTGAGCATCCTTTATCGAAATACCAACTTGATGCGACTGATGTTTTCAAAGACACAGCAAACTCTTGACTAGGTGTTTGCTTTACCATGACCCGTTGAGTTTGTGTTGATACTTGCCTCCTTTCGAAATCCATATAATTTGTAACACTAGGGGGCAATGCTGACCCTTCTTACCAGAAATATTTGCGATGCTCGTACTTTTCTTTTTGTCTATATCGCTGAATTTAGTCTTTCTCCGCATGCTTTGGCAACTTTGTGTCTGAACTCTCTGAACAAATTTAGTTTCTTGTCTTGGTTTTGACTTACTTCCTTCGTCATACCCAATTCCTGTGTTGTCACCTGAGCTCTTTCCAACCTTGAGTATCTCTTCCAGTATGTCCGTGCTTGAATTCATCATCTTTACTCCTTTATTCAGTGCATTCACTTGAGAATTTAAAAGTTGAATTTCCATAAATCTATTTCGTCCACGTTTTCTTAATTCCTCATTCTCAATCTTTAATTTGTTCCTCTCGACATCCACTTTGGTATAGATTGTAGTCAGCTCTTCCCATTTAGTGTACAATAATTTATAGTTTTCAAAGCACTTAACTTCTTAGTAATGTGCCGCCATCTTGGCTGGCGTAGTCATGTAAGTGCATCGGTATTGAGATGGCTCCGTGACTCGATTAGAAAGGCTACAAAGTTGCTATCTTGATACCTTGTCGCTTCTTGATTCATCATCACTCAACGTTGGAGTAATTTACGGATTAACTTGAGATAGTTGGGACAACTACCTTGAATGTGCCCCAAGCCTTAGCATTCTGCATTAATTCCTTTGGACTTCTCGGATTGACTGTTGAAATTGCCTTGGTTCTTTGGTTCTTTCCATGTTATTATTTTACATCAAAGGCTGAGGAAGTGCCCTTACCAGCAGAAAGGTTTCTTGTTGAATCTTTTGAGGGGTCTTATTGAAGTTCTTAGCGGCATATTTATAGTTTCTCCCAATCTTCATCATTTGCCATCCCTGCAGGGAGACTTTTAAACTTGATACCTTTCCTTTTACTTGTCTACTCGCTTCATTAAACTATCTCGAATGTGGCCAAGTTTCTATCGGTCATCCATGCTTATGAGGGTCAAATCTTGTGCTTCTTGATAGGCGGTTACGTTATGAAGCAAATCTTTTTGGGTAATGTTAGAATTTTCCTACTTAATTTTTCTTGATCATAGAGTTAGCACAAATGACGACTTCATTGGCCGTATCCTTGGTTTGTTGTTATACATTGCTATAGACTACGTCCCCTCCTCCATTCTTAGAGTTTCAAATTTAGTAGTTATTTGAAGTCTGGAGCATTACATTACGCTTCAAAAGTTCCTGCGTATGGCAGGGTTTTGCGATATATATCCCGTACGATGCTTTTCTTCCGTACATATACTAATTGGCTTAAAACACATTTAGGTCCACACGCCTTGAAAATAGCATTCATAGCCTTATCATTTGCAAGTGCAAGGTCTTGTTCTTGAGGTCCAATCATCCTCTTTGGCGATGGGTGAGTACACGCCGTTGTTGATAATAGGGCGATCCAATCCAGCGTCTAATTTCTCGAGTTCGTGTCAGTGATTTCGGGGAACTCTGATCATTCTTGCCTTCCGGTAGGCATAGTTAGTCGTCCAAGAACAAGTGAGTCGGGTTGTTGACCCTCCTTCTCTGAAATCCTCCATATATATAAGGTTCTGTGATACCATTCTTGCTTGACGAGTGCGTCTACGATCTGCGATTGAAAATGTGTAACCTTCCCGTAAAAACAATGTAATGAGACAGTATCATTGACTTCCAGGCAGCAGCAATGTGTAAAATAAACTCAAAAGTAAAAACACAGTTTGGTAACGATTTAGTGCAACGGCACCTACGTCACGGGAAAGCGGTTTGCCAGTGAAGAATTCGATATGATCAAGAATTACAAATAAGTGCACCGAATGCTCACGAATTCTCTTCGCTTTATTCTCCAATCGAGAATGTATAGCTGAGAAACCACGACTATAATACCGCATCATGGCCTTTATCGCTCTATTCACAAGTAAGTGCCAAACTCTGATAATCTTAAAGCCAGAAATTATTTGTAACGAGATGTCCGCAGAGGCAGGTTGTACAATAACTAATAGGTTTACGTATCACTCCGTACATTGACCCTACACACTGCTAATCCTCACAAAAAGCTACGTAGCCCGATCTGATATCACATGATACAACATTTTTTCGCTCTCTTGTCTGGAAATGAAGCCATAATATAGTGTGAGCACGTCACAGCGTTATAGCAAATATTGCTATAAGCATAAACTTCCTTCTTGTACATAATAAATGAATCCTTTCCTTCTTACTGATAAATAAATGCTTGATTGATATACTTTATTTATTTTAGGCGTGTATCTTACATTTAGCGATTCTGAGTGGTACCCATAAGCCGTCGTCGTATCTTCTTGGATCCTCAAGATCCTCTTGAATATAGTATGATCTACGTGAAAGATCACATCGGCTCTTGAATGAATTTACTAACATCATCAGGGCGGTTGGTCGTGACTAGCGAAACACTTGACCAAGCTATAATGCACTAACGGCTAGTTAGGCGTTGAGAACTCGCCGGAGTCTTGGCGGTTTGCGTGGCTGTGCAATCTTATCTGGTTAGGCAGACTGACCTACTCCCTTAAGTTCAAACTTTCCCTAAGGTTGGCTTTCATGATCCATAGAACTTCCGCTGCTTTTAATAGGCATGTCATCCACATAGATCTCCGTGTGTAACGACCGCTGGTCCCCGGTAATGCGAGTTAGGATCATGGCAACTGAATACGAGTCACCCAGTCGATGGATCGCTGACCTAAAAGACTTCAATTCATAATAATAATAATATGCTTCAATCCGTGAAATTGAACTTAATACATGCCATTAAAATCATCGTCAAACAAGTAATCACGCCTCAGCGTGAATAGTATGAAATACTCCAAAATCTGATTAATCTCGCCCAAGTCTCACAAACTGACATTTATATTAACCTCGAAAGCGTATATATACTCACGTCATGTGATCAAAACACGCAGCAACTCCGACAAAGTGTTACAAAGATGAGGATTAGAAGAAGAAGGCGATGAGGATATCTAGCCCAGCGGCTATCTTTAGATGATAATGTTTCATTATTCGCCAAAAGGTGATATCGCGCGACGTCTCTTTAATCTACAAAATTACGGGGGGTCCCCGAATAAGAATTAATTTGAAAGCTCCTGAATATTATATAACGAAACATAATTAATAACACATATATGCGCATGTAAGCATATAGTGCGAACAGTATAGAATCCATCTCTCAAATAATCAATAATACCGCTAACATAATCATGTCGAATAATCCAGTGAATAAACTATCGCTGCGCTTGCGTCGATAACATCGATTATATCGCACGTCTGACAATAACTGCACTCGTACATTAAGAATTACAAAAAGCTTTAATAGAGGAAAAACAAATCATTCGTTACTCGCTTAATGACGAAGGCCAAACAAAATCTGGCTTCTCAGCCACTTTGAGTAGGCGGGCACCGCAGGGGAGGGATCAATAACTTGAATAAAGTCAATGACAAATCACGTGATAATCTCTTATAAATTCGTATCTCGCGCTTTCGAATATCATAGCGGTGTATAACCATGCTGACGTAGCGAATCTCGATATCGCGTATCACGTATGTAAGCTCGTATAGTAAACTATACAGCTTACGTACCGCGATATATAGGAAGGTTATGTCGTGATATAAATACTTTCGCTTTCGCCTAAGCCAAAGTCTACAACTTTTTTCCTACTGAACAACTACTGATATCTGCGCCTAAAGAACATAATAATAACAATTACTTATTTTAGTAACTTTAACTAACAACCGACTAGATTGGTGAACTACTCTTGAACTTATGAAAATTTATCGTTTATAATATATTACTATATCCATTTAGACTTTTATTTATATATCAAACTCCAAACTATATTAATTATATCAAAATCCTAAATTGAATACTTTCTTTTATCCAAAATCCCGTTACATAATTGAACTAAACTAACCCGTGATTCTATAAAATTTAGTTTATGTATATTATAAACAATCAATTTAGTACTTTCTTGACAAAAGAACTTAATTAGATAAATTTGTAGCCCTATAATCAATATACTGATGTTTAAACCATCTTAGACTATTAAATATGAACTCTAATGTCATTATGGATGAGTTTAGCTAATTAAAATAACTTGACATAATTTTAAAACTAGTTATATAACGATAAAATAAAATATTTATACCTTTTCCTTCTTGAAACTTATTTAAAAACTCTAGAATTTATGATTTAAGAGAATAAGCACCAAATAAAAAGAAGAATTTAGGAAAAGGGGAGAGTATCTCGGCCAAGATAAGAAGGAGATAGAAGAAAATATTTTGTGATAAGGATGGAGGTTTATTATTAATTAAGATTACTTAGCCTTAGAAGTAGCAGAGCTAGCACGAGGTGTTCCAAAAAGCCCAGCGTGAGGTGTGATTTACAGCTTAATTGAGGAGGAAAAGGATGAGTAGTCTTGGCTATACAACATTGTAGTTTGAGTTTGTTTTAAGGAGAGCAATATTTAATTATTACTTGAATCAAAATTTCGGGTTATTTCACCATCTTCCGGCCAATTTGGGTGGAGAACACCTTATTGACCATTCGTTGACACATGGGTCCCATGTGAAGCCGAGGCCATTTACCTTCCCGGCTGATATGCTTGATACTTTCGATTATGAATGAAGTTTTCTCCCCTGGAGAGCATGTCAAAAAAGAATCCACCACGTTGCCTTTTGCATTGGAGTCTACCAGCCGGTCCATGTTGGGAAGAGGGTAGCAATCCTTCCGATAAGCGTCTTCCCCGTCAATTTATCAGCCTCATACCGGATGGCCTCGCGGCTTCTCTTCGAGAAGGTCAGCCTATACGTTTAATGGAGAAGCCTTGTGTGGATCCACATACAACCGGTGGACAACTTGCTCATTTGGATATACCGCAGCGCGTCCATTGTTCTCCACGAAATATATTGCGGTACTCCTGACGGCCGAATGAGCATTGCACAAGTACGCCCCCGAGTTGTACCCGATCTTGAATACGCCCGGATCCCTTACGTGAATCGCGCTCCGGATCTGCTTGATGCGGTATCCCGCTGATTTCTCCTCATAGAACTGAAGAATTGTACATTCCGATCCCAAAGGTTCCTTTGGCCTTTTAGATGAGGATCTACTCACTTTGTGCCTTGATCGCAGCTTCACCCAGAAACCAATGGCATCACCCATAGCACTTTTTTAGTTTGCCAGAATGTCTCATCCCATATGGAACTTCATCTTGATTGAATCAAGGAGACCTGACCTCAAGCTGTGATAGCCGGGTAAACTGTAATTTACCGTTGGGCTCGCTTCCGACATGTCGCGATGGTGAACTCCGCACGTCGCCGTGGCTTTGTTGTGGATGTTTTCCGTGGTAACCATGAAGTTGGCCACTCTGTGAGGCTCGCGCGTAGCATTTCAAACCCCGCTGAGAGGTATAGCGACCCAAGGCCGGATCTGCGCCGACTTATCCCTAACCCGAGTGGCGTCGAGGAAATAGGATGTGAAGCGGAGGAGATCATGAGGCGTTCTCAGGACCTCGAGAGTTGCGATCAGGTGTGATTACGCCGCTGAGGCATTGTCCCTCGAAAGTCTTTCTTGGAGAAAGGGCAGATCCGCCCTTGTTGACACATCAGATATCTTTTAAATGCGCCCGTGCGCTCAGTGCGCTCGCCGTCCACAGATATGGCGTTTACTTTGCTTGTGATAATGGGAGGAGGACGCCCACAGGGACTCAGAGCGGCTACAAATTAAAGCGCTTGTTAACACTCTGCGTCTACTTGTGAACATACTCCTTCGGCCGCCCTCTCTATAGGTTTTTAATACGTATCTTGAGATGTACGCAGTAATCGTGCATATAATGAGCATTAGTCCTTGTGATATTAGCGTCTTTGCTTCGTATCCTTATCTTGAGAGGTGCTTAGCCGGAGGTAGGTAGCGACCAATTGTCTCGATCTCACAAATATCTTTCCCACAGAGGCGTTGAAGGGGATTTCGTATTCATCACTTACTGGCGGTTGAACCTTACCCGTGTCGGTCGATCCTGCCCAACCAATGATGGAAGGCCACTATACCAATCTGGCCTTCTTCTTTGGGATCACGGATGACATTTGAGATTGGATGCCTTTCACGTGTTCCTCCGGGTCACATTTTCTGTGAAATTTGTGAAAAGAGAGGAAGCTTGTGCCGCAGGGAATAAGTTAGCTCACACGATCTCGATGTGAAGTGTGCTAATCAGCCAAGTTCCATTATTAGTTCTCTTTTTACGTTTGTCCAAACTAACGCTTTCGGTGAGGGCATCTATGTTCTTTTGAAATGAGACTCACGACTTCGTTGCTTGAGCCGGCGCCTCGGTGTCGGAACCTAATGATGACTCTCACGGCTCGTCGAGGCTCGTTCGTCACGACCGAGGGGTATGCGTGTAGTTTTCCTCGCTTGTCTTCGGACGAATGATGATACAATTAGATGCCATAGCAGGTGGGGAGCCACTCCTTTAGTTGTTCCCATAACACGCCCTTGATATACTCCTTGAGTCCTTGTATCGACCACTTCCATCTTTGGAGTGTGTGGCTTCCCCCACTCGGGTAGTGATCTTACAGACCCAGATGTTTATAGTTCTGAACATTTGGCGGAAATCAGGTTAATCGGCCGCGGTTGTTCAAGTTAAAGCATTACTCCTTGAGGGTGATCATTTTTCCATTGGATTAAATGCTTCTTGGTAAAGAGAATTAGTGACTTTAAAATTGATGCTCATTTCAGAGATTTCACGATGATGATGATCTGGTCGATTTGTTAGTGGATGGAAGTGAGACGGATGGCAGTCTTCCGTGTTGTGCCGATATGCATTGGTCCAAATGGAAAAGCACAGAAACAAAGACTAGTTCTTGTTGCCCGGCCTCGGCGATCAAGTCGGTAAAAGATGCATTGAAATTTAGTTTACGTAAATGAAATTTGGATATCAAAGTGTACTTACTTGATTGGTTTCAAAATTTACCTTTATAGGGTACTTACCTTTGTTACGCTGGCGAGATTTACCTTTTCCGGCTCATTAAGGTTTTGGATAATTATGATCTTGATCGCTCGTAATTATCGATTGGTGGTCTTTAACCCGTTAGCAGGCTAACAGCTCTCCTACCATGAGACCGAGTTGGATGAAATTTCCCGACCCGTTGCGTAAGAGTTTGCCTACAGGCCGTCTGCGTAGCCCAGGTCCATTTATTCGGTGATACCTGCTGAGTGCGGTCATTGCCGTGAGCCCGATCACTTTGGATGACCCTTGACTGGCCCGTTACTCATGGGATTATCAATATACTATATAGTGTGAGCATTAACGATGGTAAGGAGGGAAGACTAAACATGTCCCCACAGGTAATTATTTAAGTATTTTGGTTAAATGTTATGTAGTTTGTCGATATCGAAGTATGACAATGTCATGTTACATTCGAAATGGATCGTATAGAGTCTAAGGTTGTAGAATTGAGGGAGGAAAAGCCATGGATATGGCCTTGTTCAAATCTTCATATGTCATAATGGAAGATCACTAATTTTCTCATTTGAATAATTAGTACAAATGTAAGTATTCCACATCTAAAAATTGGGAGCTCTCACCTCTACTCTCTTCCTATAAATAGACTCCTACCTTCTTAAGATAGAGGGATTGGTGAAAAAAATTAAAGGTATATATTATTAAAAGTCTTAGTAAATATTATTTCCACCACTTAACCAAAGTAGGCATGAGAGACCCTTTCGGGGCACACCCTCCGATTGGGTTTTGCAGGTTGTCGTTGGGAGACGTGGTCGGGAAGTCAAAGAAGACCCCATGACCTTCTTCTGAGTGCTGGATTGATTGACATATAAAATCGGAGAACTATTGTTCTTTAATTAAGCGCCATCAATTTTGCCTCAACACTTGTAGTATAGTCTGCGGCATCTTTATAGCGAATATGGCTAGGTCTACTCGTTCTTCGTGACATTACTTTGTGTCATATGATTGTTGGTTTACTATTTTGGAGACGTGAGATTTTGTATTTCATGTGATGTAACATTTATGGACTCCCTCATTATCGTCACATTTTACCTTTTACAACATTGATCGCGTTTATGGGCGTAGCAAAGCGAGGAAATTCGAACCAATAGTGCTAATTAATTGTAAGTAGGCATACTTTGGTATCGCTATTTGCATTTACATTTCTACATGTGTTGTTAATGTTGCTAGCATGGGACATTGGCAGAGAGAGAGTGAGTAGGTTTCTGAGCCAAGGTTAAGCCCGGTGTGTGGACACAACAGCTAATCTGATCTAATAGTTACTGTTGCGGACAACATTTAAGGTAGAAACGGTCTGTTTTTTATGCAGGTACTTTTTGGTGCATTTGATACATTCGAGTACATACTTGTACATCTCAAACATTTGGTTTTATCTATTCACTATATGTGCACATACATTGTAAGTTCATCACAGTGCGCTAGGAGAATTGATTGTATGAGTCGTTGTATATGTTATTCTACTTATCTCATATTTCAGGAGGATTCAAGTCAAGGTGGACATTTATTAGAATTATGTCGTGAATCAAGAAGCTTCGGGATCTTCCCGAAAGTCAGAAAACTCAGAAACCGAGGGGCGTTAAAATGCTAGGAGTGAATTGAGAAAATAGAATTGGGGAACCTTCACAAAACTTTTAATGCGAGACTAGTTGTCTATTGAGAGTAAAGCGAGGTTTAGGTAGCATATTCTCCAGACAAATATCAACGAATACGAGCAAGCTTTCAAAACCAGTTGGCCTAAGAATACTCCGGTATTTTTTTTCCGCTATCATCAAATTATGAGAGAAGTCAGGAAAATGTCTTGATATTTTGTGTTTATTTTTTAATAGGGGATCGTAACCGCTCTTTTTGAGTGCGCGATTAAGGTGAAGCCTCGGGCGACCCGATGGCTTTCTGAGCCAGCGACAATCAAGTAAGCCTTGCTAGGCAACCATTGTGTTGACATCTGCAAAGTATTGGTGAAATCGAACTCATATTATCTCGTAGTGCATGAAATTTCCTTCTTTCATAGAAGCTTGGTCATTCTTGGAGTAAATATTTTATCTTATAATTCTATTTTATGGTGTAGGCTTTAATTCTATTCTTCTCAGAAATAGAATAGTATGTCTTATTATTCTATAATCAATAGTGCATGTAGTTAGCCTATTCTTCTCATATAGTGATTTACACATCTAAGATGTAAGTTTAGCTCATCTGTTTTCTGTTTTCTCCAATATTGTGATATTTGTTGTGTGATTCTGCCTATGGATTTTCCAAAGACGTTCTTGGGATACTAGGTTAAAAATTTTGTCTCTTTTATTTTATGAAGTTTACTTAATTTCTTGTTTTAGATTCACATTTGTTTCAGCAAATTTAATTTCATTATAACACTAACAAAAAATGTTATGGTTAAAGTTTCATTTATACAATCAAACCATCAATTAAAAATAAAGGAAGGATGTATAGACTATAGTGCATGCCATGGGGCGATTAATACTAGATACATTGTTTTCTCATTACTTAGCATGAATTCCCGGAAGAGCGAGAGATAAAGTAAGGTCTGGTTCGTTCATAATTTTTTGCCTTCCAAGATTGCGAAGTTCTATGATCTGCATAATTTCAACTTTGGTCTTTTCAATTTTCACTACAAGAAAATGAAACAGAAAATAAGGCAAAATAAAAATGTAAAATCACCCAAATTGTAATTACAAATATGTACTCCTTCAATTCCATTATGATTACTTTGATTTGAATGAACAAAGTAGTAATCTTCATAGTTTAAATTGTTACATATTAAGTATGACTACTCTAGGAGGAATGTTTTTATCACGGTCTTTAACGATTTAATAATTTATCTTTTCCTTGAGCTTAGAATGTTCGGAGTTAATATAGCTTTCGTTTGAACAGCCCAGTGGCGTTAATAATAAGCCCAGTTGTAATAATGCTGTGAGTAATTATTTTATTATTTTTATAATAAAATTCTAATGAAAAAAAATTTAAAAAACTTAAAAGAAATAAGATGAAAAGGTTCTGTGGAGAAAATAAAGAATGAAAGGCGTAGAAATAATTTTTTATTTTCTCTTAGTGATAATTCACAATTATTACGTAGTAAGATAATATTTATAGTATTAGTTTATGGAAAATTTATCTTTGTTAGGCGGATTCTGTGTGAAGAGTACTTATGAAAATTAAAATAAAAAAATTTATCGAGAAGGGTAAAATAAGAATCGTTAATTTAGACATTTTATGTATGCGATAAGCCTACTGCGTTATATATGAGTATGATTATGTTACAAATATTAGAATTTGATATATTATTCATGAATATTATAAAATATGTATGTCTGAATAGTTTAACGTCTGGTGGCGAAAAAGTAAAATAATCGAAATTGAATTTGGATGATCTTCCAAGAATGAAGGAATTTTATCCCAAAACTTATCTGATATGAAGTTTGATTGTTGATTTTTTAAAATTTGCATTTAATTTTTGCTATATATTGAATAATATTTTTTCAAAAATATATTAAAAAATAAATTTGTTAACATACTTTACAAATAAAATAGTAATTTATCTTTACATTGAAAATATGTTGATCAATTAAAATCATAAATATTTAAAATAAATATGTTTACCAATTAAAATAGTAATTTAATTGGATAATGATTTTGTGATGAAGAGAAAAACGTAGACAAATTCACAATAAGAAAATGGTTACCTTCACGAATCTTGGATTTCCAGCCAAGATGATACATCTTTTGTTCCAGTATCTTCTTTTCGATACGTAACAACTTATTCTTGTGTGTCATGTCCTCTTTCCTGAGGGTTAGTGCCGTAATGTTCTCCTGTAAAAGATGGCCAAATAATTGAAGTATAAAATTTTAGTCATAAAAGCTGAAAATAATTAATCACAATTTAGTTTTGTATGATTAGGTGAAATATCCTTCTTAGAATACAAAGCCAAAGCGAAGGGTAAAATCAAGCCAGCCGAATTCTTGTCAGTATGGAATTCGGGTTTTCTTAGCGAATAGTTCAAGTGGGCTTTTATAGGTCGGTTTGGTGACGGTATAGAGTCGAGTGGAAGCAAAAATTTGAAAAGAAAATCGAAATATAAAATAAAATAGGGCCGTTAAATGCCGTTTTTATTATAGTTAACTTTTAGCTACACGATTGTCTTGGTTATTTTAATATATTAGCGAAGAAAAAATAATTATAAAATTAAAATATATAAGAGCTCGCCCATTTCGAATTAATAAATAATTATAAAGAAAAAGTAAAATTAAACTAAAGATGCCAGTTCACCATCACCTTATTCAATTCGGAGGCCAACCCCCAAAATCATTCATGCATGCGTTGTGCTGCTTTGAGAAAAGCGAGCCATTTGGCGAACCCGCTGACTCAATCGCCCCCTCCCCCCATATACCGCTCGATGGCATTGAGCCAGGACACCGGTGAAGTGATGAAGCTGACGCCCGCCCACGCCCCCCAGGTCGACAACCCTGACGACGCGGCCCTCCTACAATTGATTAAGGTTAGATTCTTTTATCGTTTATTGTTTATAGTAATTGTTTATCCACTGTGTTATTGATTAAGGTTAGATTCATTTTATCACTTACGCTAGTAATTGATTTATAGTAATTTATTTGTAATTGTAATTGGTTTGTTATAGCTGTAATTTATAGTAATTGGTTTATTTATGGCTGTAATTTATATTAATTGGTTTATAGCAATTGGTTTATAGTAAAGTTATGTCGTGTTTATTTGAATTTCATCGATGATTTAAGAAGATTAAATGCAAGCTTAAGGATTATATTAAATGCTATTCAGCTTGGGCCGTTTTTTACGAAATATATAGTGACAATAGATAATTTGATGGATTATATTGAGTTATATACTCGAGTTGAATAGTTTGAATAGTTTGAATAGTTGAATAGTCGTCGCTTTGAATAGTTGAATGGTTTGAATAGTTAAGATAGTTTGAGTAGTTGAATAGTTGTATGGTTGAATAGTTGAATAGTTTGAGCCAGTTGAATAGTTGAATAGTTTGAATAGTTGAATAGTTGTCGTTTTTGATGCACAATTATACTCATTTTTATATACATTTTAGATTCAGTTTATAGTTGAATAGTTTTGATTCACGGTTTATATCTATTTGAATAGTTTTATATCTGTTTTATGATAAAATGTTGAATAGTTTTATTGAATAGTTGAATGTTTTATTGAATAGTTGAATATTTGAATAGTTTGAATAGTTGAATAGTTGATTAGTTGTCGTTTGAAAACGTTTGAATAGTTGAATAGTTGTCGTTTTATTGAATAGTTGAATAGTTGTCGTTTTCATTCTGTTTGAATAGTTGAATAGTTGTTGTTTTATTGAATAGTTGAATAGTTGTCGTTTTATTGAATAGTTGATTAGTTGTCGTTTGAATAGTTGAATAGTTTGAATAGTTGTCATTTTATTGATAAAATATTTCTAATGTTTCTAATTTGATTGTACAGATGGTACGTGGTAGTAATAATAAGAAGGAGAAGGAGAAGGTCGTAGAGAATGATAGTGCGAGCCGACACCAAAAAGGGTCGAGGACTTACGGTATTCGTATAGTCGAGCGGATGACTCCCGTCCCGCTTCGTATAGAAGCGGACTCGGCTCCGCCACCCCATACGACATGGTTTGTTACGCACGGGGCAGCGGTAGTTCATCCTCGAGAGACCCGGCAGCGTCGGCGTCGAGTCATTCTACGTCTATTTCACCAGCGTTTCCGTAGACTCCACAGGGCGACAAAGCGAGCCTATACGCTCTCGGAAGGACGATGTGGTGAGGCGGCGGGATCGGACTATCTGACCCAAAATGAAAGCCTTGAGTAGAAGGCAGCTGTGTGCGAGGAGATGACGAATCAGCTCAAGGTGGTCCCAATGGGTAGAAGTTGGAGTTAAGTCATTTACAATTCGTAAGTGCATTAATATTGTCTAAATTAGATTGAAAAAGTTATATTTTTTTATTTATGTTATCTAACTTTTACTTTTACTTTAGAGTATCTTGTGACTCTGATGTCGAAGATGTTCTTCGAGAGGCAGAGATGATCTGGTCGATCAAGTTAACCTCGTAAATCGCTCGGCAGCGTACGGAAATCGTTCAGTATAAAATTTTTGCAAAAATTAAAAGTTGTTTAAAATATTTTTAGTCAATAAAAGTCTAGTTAAATTTTGTTTTATTTTTTTTTGTCAGGAGAGATATAAGATAAAGAATGGGACGTATGCTATGGCCCAACCTTTGTTAGAGCGAGATTGCCAGAAGAAGTGGAGAAACTTCTTGACGTCCATGAAGAAAAATACTACCGAGAGGGAGTACGGATGGCGATCTTGATGCGATTATGTCTGGCGGCGAAGCGACTGGTGGCACCTCTGGAGTCGATTAGGGCGATATCTCCGACGTTGGGCGTGTGGCCAACTTGACGTCGGATGGCGAAGACGATCGATATTGTATGAAGGCAATATATGTTCTTTATCTAGCTACGCGGGGCCAAAAAATCGAGGGGAGAGATATTGATGTTTTCACTTAGACCTTTGATTGATGAGTTGAAGGTTGTGGAATCTTACCAGGTATGTTATACGGTTGGATGATTAGCGATTCACACATATGGAATGTTATACGGATTTGGAGCACACATTGGAGTTAGGCTTTTGCCCGTATTGTATGGAAAATCTTTGGAGGCATTCGACTAAGTCGAAAATATTGTTGGTTTTCCCAGTGCCGCGTCCTTTTCTTGCCTACTCTAGGACATCCTTTTAGAATGGTAAAAAAAAGCGTTTGTAAAGGGACATAACATCCATATTTGCCTGAAGGAGCGACTTGATAGAGCGATATGTTCTTGATGTGTGTGGGTTGGATCGTGATGTGTTCGGTAAGGTAAATGTCGAGACCATATATCACGGGAGTATAATGTTCGTAAGCGGTGCAAAAAATGTATACTTTGGGAGTTAGGTTGTTAGTCGGCACAAAAAATCGGACGACATCGACTTCATTGCATCACGGAAAGAACAATGGTGAAAATGTATTACATCTTGTAATGGATGTTCTGGGAAGGCAGCGAAGATAATGAATGAGTCGATGCCCGACATTGGACTTATTGTTTTTGAGACAGTTGCATATGCGGGATGTTGGTGGGAGGAAACATAAACCAAAAGCGACTTATACTTTGAACCCCGTGCAACAGAAAGATTTCAGAAATGGTTGTCAAAAATCTGATTACCCGATGGATGCAAGCACAAACATGATACGCGAAGATGTGCAGAAATGAGCGTTAGCGGACTAAAAAATCATGATGTACATGTATTGTGCAGCGGTTACTTCTGTGGCGCTCCGTCGTCTCACTTGCCCGTTTCCATTATGGGAAACAATCGGAAGGTGGTGTTATTTCTTTTCATGATATAATAAGTAATGACTCTAAATAGACATGTGGAGGCTTGGGCGTAATATTGTTGAGATAATTTGTAAGATGGAGAAGATATTCCGACGCCGTTTTTGATGAAATGGAACGCTTTAACGATACATTTTGTCATATGAGCTTTAAATAGAGGGGCCCAGCAACGACATGGATGGATATACCACTTCAGTCGTGAGTTTTTTTGCTTTATTATATTTTCATGTTGTTTTATATGTTTACTAAATACAACTAACTTTACAAAAGTTTGGCAGATATTTAGGGGGATTGAAGAGTGCAAGGTAAGGTAAAGGCGGCGTGTTGAAGAGATTCGATATCTGACGTATTTGGTTAAATCAGATAAACCTTACTATCTCTCAGTTATATCACTTGTGATTGGGATCGTAAGCGGTGGTGTGTCCTTGATGAGATCAGTAGCGGTCAGTCGGTGGACTCGTATGCAAATGTGGATGTCTCCGCTTTGAATATTGAAGATATCTTCCAAGAAGAACAACAACCTCCTCATGTTCCTATTGATTTAATCAATGATGTTGCCGTTGTTGAACAGGGCATTTTCGTTATTGTTGAAGAGGAGGACGATGTGGTATCCGATCATGGAGATGGATTCCGGATTACAGTCGGAGGCCTGACGCCTTCATGAAGATGATGAGAGGCAACTCGCCGAAGACAATTAATAATCAAATATAATTTGATTCTAAAGTTTTCATATAGTAATTTGCAACTTTGTATTAGCTTACGTATTGAAATGCTTGTGATGAGTGTAGTAGTGTATTTTGTATTTATTGTGCCCGATATTGTGTGTTAAAAAAGCTGTGATCACGTATTTATTGCTTAACTCATATTGTGTTCATAGCCGGGGAGTTTTGGTTTGCAGCTACGTTTTTCTGAATCGGATATAGCGTCGGTATAAGTCGGGATAGGCAGGCCTTAAAAAATTTACACGTCTTTCCGGAATGGAAGCGGTAAAGAGTCGGGATAGGCGGTTTTTCAAGTTCATATTTCCCGCTCTCCTAAAAAATTGAGGAAAATTCAAATAATTTATTTTCAAATGGAGTCGGGATGGCGACGAGATGTCGATTGTGACGGGATGGAGGCGTTGTTCTGAGAGGAAATTTCATAGTCTATATATCTCACATTATCATCATTCCAACAATTTTTTTTCAAACTCACAACATAATATCTGCTTTATTTTATGTTATTAATTTTATTCCATAATTTTGTGTCTACTTAACCTTAAATTTGATTTTATTTTGTAAGGTGGCTTTAAAGAAGGTAATTATTAATACTTTATTTACTTTCTTTATTTTTGTATAATGAATTCAAAGGTAATTTCTAATTTATATATATATTTTCTAGAAATTGAGTTCAAAAGGTAATTCTACTTCTTCATTTTTTTTAATTTTTGTTATTATCTTTAATAATGCTTAGTTTGATGAATATATTTGTAATTTATTTTTGTTCTTTTTGTTGTAGAAATACTATATTCAATTCCGAATAGGTAATTTGGTTTTATTTTAATTTATGTTTGAATGTTTGATGTTTTTATATAAATTAATGTTTTATGTTAATATGAATAGAATGTTTAATATGTTTCATGTTTATGTGAATTAATGTTTGATGTTTAATATGTATTTGTTATATG
Source organism: Lithospermum erythrorhizon (assembly GCA_019722365.1). Lineage (NCBI taxonomy): Eukaryota > Viridiplantae > Streptophyta > Magnoliopsida > Boraginales > Boraginaceae > Lithospermum > Lithospermum erythrorhizon. The sequence goes on from JADFUC010001962.1 coordinate 105,389, forward strand.
AATTGTTATATTTTTATATTTGAATCTTTGATGTTTTTATATTTGTTTGTATGAGTTGGATGAATTGGATCTTTTGATGTTCTTATATTTGTTTAGCCTTGATTTGGATGGATTTTGTGAATTATTTGCTGACCTGTTCTTGCATGTTATTCACCCGGCCAACCAGACTCTTTTTAAAAAAAAATACGAGAAAGGCGTCGGGATGGAGGCAGATTTGGAGATGAGCTTTGAATTTTTTGCATCGGTCTTCGAATGGTGGAGACAGGTTGGAGTCGGATTTTATTTAATTGTTATGGAGTCGGGTTGGAGTCGGGAAGCTATGGAGTCGGATTGGAGTCGGTTATGTATGGATACGGGTTAGAGTCGGGATTAAGTAGGCAGGTTAGAGTCGAGATCTCGATGGAGTCGGAGTTAGGTGGTATTGTATGGAGACGGGTTGGAGTCGGGAATAATGGAGACGAGTTGGAGTCAGTGCTTTGGAGGCGGTTTAGGTCGGAGTAGTACTTAATGGTTGGTAAAATGTGGAGCGATTTAGAGTCGGGGAGCCGAAGTGGGCTGGTTTGGAGTCGGGATGGAGACGGATCTTGATTTAGAGACCGTAAAAAGGTGTCAATTCTGAATTAAAACTCATCCGTCTACGAATGGTAAATAGAGACGATTTGGAGGCCAGTTCGGCGTCTCTTTTCTTGTTTTAGTAGTCGCATAATAACAAATATTATCAATCTAATTCTTGATTACAAATTTTTTCAGAGTTAGATAACTTATGATATACCGATTTGAAAAATAATAAAAAGATAAGTATAACTTTTGGATATTTTTATGGTTAATATTTCACAAATTACCCAACAAAATATATTAATTTATTCTCATCCCCCTAAAAACTAGAACGGTTATTCTCTGAAGCTAGAACGTAGCTATGATTGAAACTTCATCATGCAAGTTTATATCTAATTAACACAAAATTGTCTCAAGATAAAATGTAGAATTAAACCTTCAATTCTAAGAAGTTGGTGTGTGTGGTAAAAGAATTTTAGAAGAATTTTACAGATTTGGCAAATCTTTGTTTTAATGAATAAAATCATCAAATTCCATATTGATATTTTTTTTATATTTCTAACTTTAGGTCTAAGCACTTTCATCTTCTTTTTCTTGACTATACGTATGACTTCTAACTTCTTTTGCAATGAAAAGTGAAGATATAAATTGTGATGATGATTTAATGAAAAGTACTAAATTTAATGAAAAGTGTAATGATTATGGACCACAAAATGAGTATTCTCGAGATAGAGATTATAATCACGATCAGGTATGGAAAATTATTTGTATGTTGTTCAATTCAAAATACTTGAGTGGTTAACTGGTAGATGTATATTGTTTGAGTGGTTAACTGGTCTAATCTGTTCTCAACAGATATTAGCCAACTAATAACTTTTTATTTATTGTTTCGGCCTTTGTTTTTACAGGACGAGCAACCAATATTTGATACCTCTACTATGCTCTCAACAGATATTATATTTGATTCTCATGAAGTAGGTTATGATTGGTGTGTTGATAAAGGCTTGACAAATCATATTTTTTTAGTTAGGTTTACTACTCATGTGCTGGACAAATATAATCCTAATAGACATGTTGTTGCTTGTGAGTGTTTTGGAAAACCGAGGATGGATTTGAAACCAATGAAGAACATTAATACTAAGAGGGCAACTACAACGAAAAGAACAAAAATTGTCCGTTCCGATTGAGGATTATTGAAAGAGGAAATGATATATGGAAGTTGCAAATTGTGAAAGGCAGTCAAAACCATAGTCCTAATGGATACTCTTTAGCATGCAAGTTATCACAAAAACATGTAGAAACTACAAAAAGATTGATCAATGATGGGACAAAACCGAGACAAATAGTAGCTGCCATTACAGATGAAGACCGTTCTATCTTCTCAAAGAGAGAAACGATTTATAATATTCGCCACCAGTTAAAGAAAGAGATTAAGGCAGGTCGTTCAGTATTACAACAATTTTTATCAAGATTTGCCCATTATCAAAGTTCATCACCTCGCATACCACCACAAAATGTTACTTTGGATGCTTAGTCTTTTGCTCTTGTGTTTTTGGACTCCATTTAATTGATGTCATTTGTAATGTAAACGATGATATTGATTTTTTTCGATCCTTATAATGTGAATGTGAGGCTAATAGCTCTCTAGGGCTAGGCGATTTTGGCGATCTCCCACATCACAGCTACCTTCTCCGGGGAGAACAGATCCGGCCACCACCTCCCCATGAGGTTGGTGTTCATTCTCCAATAAACACTTCACTTTCTCACTCTAAGCCTCCTCTCTTTTCAGCCTTCGCTCAAGGTCAACGCAAGAAACAAAGTCAACCTTTAGCTGTCAACACTACCCCTCCTTCTTGCCTCTGATGTGCCATCAAGTTCCTATACACAACCCTTTAAATAAATCCAACCCATTTCTTACTCAAAAATTGTCCAAGGTCACAAGGAAGCACTTCCTATCTCGGAGGTTTCGTCCGTTGACCCAACATCTCTGTGTCAAGATTCATTTTCTCTCAAGCCTTTATCAATCTTTGAAGGGAAACCTTGTGTCCTGTTCAAGAGCTCTGAGAAGAAAACCCTCATCAGTAACCATAAGTATGTGTTAACTTGGTCTATTGCTGGTTTTGCTATGAGAATCTTTAAATGGGGAAGTGATTTCACCTGATGCTAATGCTATTGGACATCCTTTAAGTGTGCACCCATTGAATGTCAATAGAGTGAAACTGAACTCTGCACTCATTTGTGTTGAGCTTGATGTTAGCATACCCCTCATGGACTCCATTTATGTGTGCTTTGAAGATGATATTTCCCTTCGTCCGGTGGAAGGTATTTGGCTTAAGGTTTTCTATGATGTTGTTCCCCCCTATTGCTCTTCTTGTTTGCACATTGGGCATCATGTTGATGTTTGCAAGAAGGGGAAGTCAGTTTTGGCTGAAGTCGCTCAACCTGTTAAGAAGTTGGGGTTGGGTAATTCTGCTTTCAAGGTGTTCGATGAAAGTTCTCAACCAGCTGCACCTTCAATATCTGCACCTTCTTCTAGTATTCCAGCTGGAGTTAACTACAAAGATGAGAAGAAGGCTACACAATCTCAAATTTGGATAGAAGTTCAGGGTCCAAATGTGCTCAAATCTCAAAAGATGACCACCTATCACAAGGATAAAGATCTGCCTACTGAGAATAAATTCAGTTCTCTTCTTTTGCCTGCTTCTAGTGGTTCAGATATTTGTGTTGACTCTACTGTGTTGCTGACTAGAACAGGTCTCGCAAAGGAGACAGACAAAATTAAAGGAGTTCAATTGGTAGCTAAGAATGGGGATGCTCAAACTATTTTGCTGGTTGAGAATGAAGCGATCCCACAGGATGAATTGGTTGTGCAGAATAGTCCTAAAAAACTGTCTAAACAAAGTGGGAACAAGGTGAATAACCATGCTGATGGTTCAGAAAATCTGGTAGCCACTCAGTTGGGTCAGATTAATGTAGAGTTGCAGACAAAAGTTAGCAGAACTGCACATTTAGAGCCGGATACTGGTATGGAAGAGGAGGGAGTTAGTTCTGATTGCATTATTGCGGAATCTGTTCTAATCCCCAGGGTTGCAGCTCCTGATTTACCAGCTTCTGATGCAGCAATCGAGCTTGTTAAACTTGATCGTACAGTTCCTATACAACAGAAAAGGGCAATTGCTCGACACCTTTGCTCAGTGGAGAACAAGGTTAGTACATGGGCAGATTCAGTCAATGAAGAGGAGCAATAAACCACGGCAAAGTTTAGTGAGTTGGTAGCAAGGAAAGAGTGCAATGAAGGCCTTCCTTTAAAACATAAAGCTATTGCCAAATCTGACAAGACACAGAAAATAACAAGGATAGATACTGAAGCAAAGAAATATGTGGACACAGTTGACAAGGAAAACATTCCTAGGACAGAGCAACAAGAGGGTAAGAAGCAACATCTCTCAAAGGATGATACATATGTTAAACAAATAATGCAAGAAAAGCATAGTAACAAGCAGGGCAATTTTCACACTGACTTGCCTCCGATGTTCACTTCATGTTTCCTAATGATGAGGGTATTGAGAATGGGATAAATCATTACCCTGGCCAGCGGAGTCACAGGGCTTCAGCTTCATGGTCGTTATCGCCCACGGGAAGGTCTCAGAAGTTGAGTACCCGCTTCGTAAAAAAGTAAAATATATTGAAATTGTAAAATATATTGAAATTGGTGAAAATAAAAAGCTGTGTCTGAGGGGAGTTAGCGAAGGTCATTCGGAAGAGTCATAAGAGTTCTAGCCACGGTGGCGGCGCTGAGAAGTCGGGCGAGTAGACAAAAAAGCGGGGAAAATCGGGGAGATTGTATGGATGTCTGAAGAGAAGTCCTTGATATATGAGGAAGGGATACTGATGATCTCCACGGTTGTTACGGCGGGAACCTCATCTTAAAATCTTGGTTATTTTATTTTTTGTTTTTTCGATGCCATATAGAGATTAAAGTTGTTATTTTGCATTCTCTCATCTATTTGTATGAACTATTTTATTTTAATTAACATGAAAGCCCCGGCGAGGGTTTAATTTTTTTATTTTTTTAAAAAGATGATATTGAATTTTTTCAAAGACAAGTTTTCAATGATTTTATTGGTTAATGCTTCTCTTCTCGTTTATGGAATATGGGTTGCGTTCTATGCATTTTGTTATCTGTAATGTTGAGGTTAGAATTTGAATAATTAAAGTGTGGTCATGTGATGATATACAAGTGTGATGATAGTCCTTTCTGTATGGAGAGAGAACAGATTTAGATTTGTTGAGTGCAAGAATGAGAAAACAGATCTGAAGAAGATAATTTGTTGAGTGAAGGTTAAAGTTTCATCTGTTTATCCTAGTCCTCGACCACTAAAAGCTGAGGTTTGCTTCCACAGGTTAGTGATGAAGATGATTATATACTTTGAAATTATTTATTAAAGTGTGGTTATGAAACATGTTATATACTGGTCTATTTTTAGTTCTTAAAGTTAAAAGGACATATTTATCTTTTTGATATTTTTTAGACCAATATATAAAGAAACTGAGTTCCCATAAAATGTATGATACTTTATTTAAAAATTTATTACCTCCGCTTCTTTTTAATTTATGTTTTTCGGTCTTCCTTAACAAGTTTTGAGCATACATTTCATTTTAGGTATATTGTGAAAAAATATAAGAAACGAAGATATTTTTAAACATAAATTCAATAATATCAGATTTACATTTTTTAAAATAATGAATGAAAATAATAAATGATAAACAATATACAATGAAGTAATAATGATTTTCCTTGTAAAATAATGAATGAAAAGTAATAAAAATATACAATGAAGTAATAATGATTTTTGCTTATATTTTTTAAAATAATCAATGAAAAGTAATAAAAATATCAAATTTACATTTTAAATTAGTTTAATGATTTTCCTTGTAAAATACATATATACCTGTAAGCATTTCGCCTTTGCTTCTAGCTCTGCTTTGTATTCCAGTTTCCTTTTTCTAGATCTTTGAGCAGAGAGACGATTTGCTATCCTGCAAGGAAAATACTATTAATGCTATCATGATTGGTAATTTTTTCTTACTGTTAAGGATCCATTTGGTTCGCATAATATTTCGTATCCTGCTTCCGATTATAAATTATATTAGTTTTTTTTTTTTGTAAATTAAGGATGAATTTCATTAAGATAAGGCCAAAATAGCCCACACAAAAGGTTACGAGATGTATCCAGTATTCCATGAAGTATCTGGAATAACTTATCCATACTAATATATTTTAGAAGTGAACCTAACCTAACAGACATTCTAGTATGAGAGATTTATGAGCCCACTTCATCCAATGATATGGAAACAAACAGTCTTGATCCAAAAACCAAGCTGCTCCACTATCATCATTCTTCAACCTCAACCCTTGAGCGAATTTACATAATTGGCCCAGAGCAAAAAAAACCAGTGTCTATATAAGGCTGCATAACCTAAACACAACATATTGATGTAAACCACCTGAAATGAAGACCAAACGTCATCTTCCTCCCTCCCAAATCCGTATCTCAACTTTAATGAAGACAAAACGAAACGTAGGAGGATTTGAGGAGTCACCTCTCCATTCACATGAGTATGATACCTATTCTAACTCAAATTTGTTCTCTTCAAGTTATCGCGAATAGAGTACTGCCAACCGAGGCGAAACGAGGACAAAAATATCCTCGAGTTTTGACCTCGGCTTCCGGTGAACACCGAACCTTAGGTTTGGCTCGGCTCGGTGAACAACAAACGTTAGCGAAGCAGTTTGCTGCAGTAATTGAAAAAACATCAAATTAAAATCGAAATCAAAACATAATTGAAATATGTATCTCAGTGTATCGAAACCAATTGAAATATGTATTTCAAAGAAGAAACATGATGAAATTGAACAATTAAACCCAAAAACACGATTAATATCCCCAATCCTAATTGTCTTAGCGATTTGTAAGCGGATTCCAATTCCGTTCTTTGCATTCTTGATTCTTGATTGATTATGCGTGCGTCGTCATATTTAAAAGATTAATCTCGATTTACAAGTGGGGTGGAAACAATTGAGATTTTGTGGGAAATATTGATAATCTGATATGTTGGAATTTCCTTAGTTGGATTTTTGGACTTTTGGTTGTGTTCTTGAATTGATTTGAGCTGATGAAGAGAGATGGAGAGAGTAGAGTAGAGGCCCAGAGTTGGAGAGAGTAGAGGTAAGAGAGATGAGAGAGTACTTTAATCGTTTGTGAATTAACTTGGGGAGGGGGGGGTTGGGCTAAAATTTAAATGGGGTGTTGTATGGACTATGGGTTAAGCTAAGTTAAATTAGTTAAATGATATTAAATGATATTTTTGGTGATGAGTTTATGTGATAATAAGTAGCAAAGTTATCGTAGAAACTTTTGAGCGGATTCGTAGTCGAGCCAGAATCTTGGTTTTTTTAAGGTTGGTCTGGTTTGATTTAAAATAGAGGCTGAGCCAGAATTATTCGAGCAGAATCATGACAGAATCGAGAGCCCCGCGGTTCGTTTCTGAGGCACAATCACGAAGGCTTTCGAAGAGGCGTAATTTGACTCGAGAAAGGTTGAGAAACCACCATGCATGGAGACTAGGAGGCGACTAGAAATCGAGGGGTTGGAGCTCGAGAGGTCTTGAGAGGTGACGTCGGTTTCCCAGTATCCTCAGCCAAACCGCTACTTGATAGGGTTCACGATGGTAATATGTCCCACTGTTTGAGTCTGTTAAAGAGTGGTTGGAGTACCAAGCGTCACAATTGACTTGGTAGAAAAGTGCAGGAGCTTACACATGTCATACCCCTTTATTTCCACTGTCTAATGCATCTGCTACTTTGAGATTTTTTAAACTCGTCTACCTGCAATTGTAATTAGCCTTCGGTATGTGTGTGTTCGGCCAGCACATGTTGCCATCACGCTAACTTGCGTTTTCAGCGCTAACTTTCACTTTGTGCTGTTGATCGGGGTCCACTTCTGGACTAAGGGGCTTTTCGAGTGTAATTGGGTTTGGCTCGTAGTTCGGTGAGAAGAAGAAGTCGCGATGGGGAAATACGCTAAGTTTGGGACATTTCTTGAGGATCACTAATTATCCACAGAAACTGTTTAAATAAAGAGCTTGATTGAATTCTTGGAGTGTAGAAGCTTGATCTCACTTTGATGCTAACTTTGCATAATTGATCTCATGAGATCCGGTGTATTTTATTTTTATTGGCCTCAGTCCCTTTGATAATTAGCTAGTAAGAGAATCAATATCCTTGCAAGTTTGTATGGGTGGCTTGAAATATTTACATTGTAAAAAGTCGGGGATTGATTGTAACAGATGTAATAAAAATTGCACATACTTTGGAATGGGAGCACAGGCTTCGATTCCCAATTTGGCTTTCCTACATCTATGATGGAGGCAAGAAAATTCCTTCTTAGAAAGGCGTCTTTGGTTCGAAATCTAAGTATTTGTAGTGGGATTCAAAATACAAGAGACAGCCTTCCTAGTAGCATTCACATTTGGGCTAAATAGTGTTGTGGCTTTTGGACATTTACCTTCTGACCTGACCAAGTTTCATATTCATTTAGGATATTCTAAGCAATGGAAACCCCGTCACTTGAAGCCTCTCCCAAGAAATGTGTATCGTCAGCCGGAGCTTATAAGATGCAAGAGAGGGTTTAGATTAGCCCCCAATTTTAGTCCTTGTAACTCCCCTCTGCTACGTGTTCGATTGATAAAATCGATTCCTCCCGTCATTATAATGAACAAATATGGGGATAATGGGTCCTACGTGTCTCGAGCCGGACTGGTTTGATATATCTCAACTGGCTACTCACTTTAATTAAAAGTGATGCGGTATTGATTCCACATATGTCATAATTAGTTGAATCCATTTGGCACTAAAACATAGGCTGAGTTAACATCGATACTCCAGAATGCTATTAGATTCGATCGTAAGCTTTGATCATATACAATTTTATGGACATGAAGCCTCATTTACTTGTTTTCCTCTGTTTGATAACGTAGTGAGCCTCATAGGCAAGAAGTATGTTATCCGTAATGAGCCGGGTCGGCACGAAATCACTTTGGGTCTCTAAGATAATAGTGGGTAAAAATCTCTTTAATCTAATAGACAAAAGCTTTGGTATCGCTTTATATGATATTGCAAAGATGTGTCCGATGCGGGCAGGACATATTAATTAGGTCTCTCGCTCTTGTACCCGGCGTAATAAGTGTGAAATTGAACTTCTTGAGAAATTGGCCGTTATTGAGGCGTAATGTAAATTGCCTTAGATCGTTCTGACGAGGAAGTTGAACATGTTGCCTCAGGTCTATGATCTGAGTTGCGAATAGGGCAATTCTTATGAATTTCCTCCAGCATTTCCGCATCGGACCCGTCCACCAAATCACAGCCAAAGAGGCATGATCGAATACTTTTACCTCTTGCTTTAAACTTCATGAAAAAAGATGTGTTTCTATATCCTTTAATTCTCCAAATCACTCTTGATCTTTGACACCAATAAATATCATCCACTTCTCGTAGTTTATCTATATCTCTGGCCTAGATTGTAGCTCTTCCTTCGGAAGAGATGCCCACTGCTGTAGCGCGTCAGTCTCTTCTCACTTGAAGTTACCGTTGCGCGTGCGAAATGCTTTCTCTTCCGTTTGATAATCGGGCGGCGCCACGATAAATTAAATGCGATCGAGTCTGGTCATGAACTTCGGACCGTATCTATAGCATTTAACGCTCTGGCTTTTACTACCGTAGAGGCACCAACTTCCTCAAATCGGAAAGCTTGACTTTTGGCATTTTTCCGACTAGCGGCTATCTGCAGTTCAGCGGGTGGTAGATAGTGCGAGTTATTAGTGAGAGAGTGATTACATATTGCCACAGGAAGAGTATCGCGCTTCCAATCTTGACTTCGGCGGTGCCTTATCCTGCGTGCCCTTGGCGATTAGGTGCAGTTACTCGCCCAAGTAAACCCGATACCGCTTTGTCTGATATCGAGCGACCCGTAGTCTTGGACCAGCAGCGAGAATTTTTTGTTTTTAATTTGATCCATTGGCGTCTAAAGGGAGACATGTTCATCATTACTTAAAACTTCATTAAAATCACACATAAAAATGGATGGTAAGTTTGACAAGCCCTTAACCAATCTCATGAGATTCCATGAGAATTTTCTATAAAAGCCTACAAATCTCCATGGGGTAGTCCCTTCTATAATACAAGCCTCTATATGATGAGAAGAAAAAGATTTAATCTCAACTTTAAGATCTTTCGGGCATATAAGTGCTAATCCTCCCCTCATACGCTTGGCATCCGCAATCAAGGCATTTGCTAATTTCAACTTCTTTTTAATATTATCTCATTCTTGTTTCCACAGTTTAGTCTCAATAAGATAGACCAATTTGAAACTAACCGTCGTCACCCGGCCAGTAGTGACCGGCGTAGGGATTAGCCCAGACAAAACAAAATCATTTTAAGGTAATTCTTTTATCATTTTTTACTTAATCATTTAATTTCTAGCACATGGCTCATGGCGCAGTAGCGTATCAGGAGCGCCGGCAAAGAGGTGCGGGTTCAGTCTTGGAGGCGTATTTATAACTGCTTGTAATAGTTTTCTAAGCTACATAATAGTTAGCGTTGTTCTAGCATGGTTGGCAAAGTTTGATTTGTAATATTTTGTAATATTACCGGAAGTTGTAATACTCTTATCATCGCTAATTTTCAAAAAAAAAAAATTATTTAATTTCTCAAAAATTAATTTATGTGCTACTTTTTATATAAAAAGTGGAAGAAACTAATATTATATAAATGAAGAAGAATAGACAAATTTAGCGCTAGTGAACAATTTAATTTTTGAATAAATGAATGATAAAATTCTTTTTCTTAATAATAAAATATATTTTTCAAAATTTTAGGATACAACTACTACCCTACACCCCCTCCCCTAATTCCTCCACTGATCTTTAACTCTATCATTTATTCATTTGTTTCAATTTCATTAGTTAAGGAATTGTGCCTCACTACTGCCTCCTCAAATAGTAAAATGTTAGGACTTTATTACCCTTTTGTACAAGCCACTATTAAAGTATTTTTTTCACTTAAACAATCAAATATGTAAAGGCGGAGCATATATTTAAGAATTTATAGTATAAGATTTATAATTTAGTTTACATATGCAAATAATTCTTTAAGTGAGAAACTACATGCTTACTATATCTAATCAATCATTAGTACAAGATTTGTAATTTAGTTTACATATGCAAATAATTCTTTAAGTGAGAAACTACATGATTACTATATCTAATCAATCATTTATTTGATAATTGGTTCAAAAAGTTATTTACACAGGTTTTTTAAGGAGGTAAGATGTGTAGTTAAACGAACGCTAGTATGTGTTTACATTAAAATAACGATTGTATCTATATCATTCAAGTGAATTATACAGTTTTGTCAAACAATAGAAAATTAGAACACTATAGAATTTGATTTATCGGCACACAAAAGCTCGACTAACCTTTTGATTTGTTTTCGGTCAGTGGTGTTCAATTCAAGCGCTCCAGGAGGTTTAGACTCACGTTCATTTGCATGATCATGAGTCCATTGGACCTGTTTCTTACTAACATGTCGAGATCCGTTTGGAATTGTTATATGGAATCCATTTTGCAACGCATTTGTCATCGTAATTGATGATGAAGCTTTGCTTGAAGCTCCAACATAGAGAGATTGTGCTTGAGAATTTGATGTTCCATATCCACAATAATTCTCCATCTTTTTAACTTCACTTGTTTTCAAGATTTGTCAAATTACTCTGTAATAATTAGTAATCACAAAATGTGGTGACTTATAGGTAATGACCATGTAAAACAACTTTTGTACATAAATACGTGCATGGTATGTCGTGTTTGCGTCAAACTTCGTATATCATGAATTGTAATTATTTATATAAATATATATTGTTTATATACATATACATATATTGTTTATATATTATTTATACATATACATATATTGTTTATATACATATACATATATCATGAAATTGTGGGTTGTTGTATACATATACATATATTGTTTATATACATATACATATATTGTTTATATACATATATTGTTTATATTATCCAAACCTACCTACCATAATTATATATTGTTTATATACATATACATATATCTAATGAAATTGTGGGTTGTTGTACCTATCGATTCTCAATAAAATGTCTATTCAGAATAATAAATTTGCACGGTCAAAACAACGTACTCACGAATTTCTATTAGATTCGCCACTACCAAAATGATTTATGGCCCATTGGAGCATAAATGCATCCCTAAAAGTCCAAATTTGAACTTTAATACACTCTCTGTTTTTTCAGTTTTTATTTTAGTCTATATATGTTATTTCAAAATTATTGTTATTACAGTATAGTAAATTTAAGCCCATATTTTATTATATTTTTTAATTATTTTTCTTTTTTACATGCGAATGACTTATAAGATTGCCATGAATTTATTACGGTTGTGTGAGTTTAGTTTTTGGTCAAACAGTTGGTCAAATATGTTTATATTCCATCAACTCTTCATTTAGAAATTAATTTGTCGTTTTCCTTATCAATCGTTTATCACTTTACTCGTATTTTATGCAATTCTATTAATCTTGATCATATTTAAATACTCTGTATTAAAATTTGTTGACAACATTAAATGATCCAAAACAATAAAAGCTCTTTATTTAAGTATTTGAGAGCATTAAATAGGATATTATTCCATTAGTACTGAATTAATTAATATGACTAATTTTATACTCCGTATGATATTGGGTTTTAGGTAACTTATCTAAATAAATTGAGAACCATGCGTCCTTCTTGCGTGAATAAATTTTCAATGACTATTTTAATCTTTATATGTCTTATGTTATTAAGTAATCGTCATTATTTTTCATGAATTTTTTTTCCTGGTATGGAAACAATTTAATGCAAATATCATTCTCATTTAATGACTCGCCAACTTTTTTTTTGGTAAACAAGCGATGACGTTTTTTATTAATAATAGAATGAAACTCTTACAAAATGTAGCATGGCTGATCAGCAAACATGACGGCCGAAAATAAAATAAAACAACCCAACCCAACAACCTTGTATCTTAACAATAAGAATACAAGCTAAAACACTTGGACTCAGACGTTCAAATCACAGATAGCCCATCTCCCATACCCAAAAAACTCAGATAGGGGCCTCCCTAAACATGAATCATGAGCAAATAGAAATGGCTAGCATGTTGACGAGGCAGGCAATTAACCAACAGGTCAGTTAAGGAGATCTTGTTTTTATTCGGTTGGTCGATTATGTCGGTAGGCGGTGGTCTGGATTTGGTCACGTTTTGATTTAAATTTGATCTTGTTTTTTAACGCCAGCGATCTGGCAGATTTTTAATTTACCCGATGTCTTAGTTTGAGCTTTAAAATTTAGTTCTAAAAATTGAAGAAATAACATTTGCTTAAATTGAACAAATAACATTTCTAATGAAAATAGCTTTTTGTTATCTTGAGAGTTATTTTTAAGATCCTGACCTTTTACCATGACGTTGATGCCGTCTGAAGCGAGCGACAAAATAAGCTTCAAAACTGATACTGATGATTAAGTTTATTTCGAGGATGAAACACCGAAATTACAAAGTCATGCCGGTTGGGACAGCGTTACTGAAATTCCATGGCAGTAGTGAAGTAAAAATGGTTTGTTTGTTGGAGGCATGGTGATAGTTATGATTTGTGATTAAGTTGTTATTATTGATAGTTATGGTGTGTTTTTGAAACATGGAAAATGAATTGTATTTATAGATGAAGAAATGTTAATTTTTGCGCATTTTACGTCTGGCTTGAGTATACCGTTTAAAATGTAGTACTTGATAAGCATGCGGATATAGCATTTCTTGCAGCTACAGCGGTATCTAGTTTGGGCGATTAACGATGCCACGTTGAAGTCAGCGACTATTTTATGAATTTGTACATGATGTTAGGAGTGCCGGGTTAGTTCAAAAGCGGTACCCGTTTGGTGTAAGAATGTGAATGGCATTTTGGAATTTAAAGCGGTCTTGCGTTTTGAGCCCTCTGATATTATCCTTCGTTTGCTTAAAACTCAAAATGAAGTGCATAAAAGGCGACACGCCAAACTAGATTTTACCATGGCCATGTGATAAATTCTTAAGCGATATGTGATAAGAATCAACTTTCTAGCAATTCTGATATTAGGTACATGTGGTTTTTGGGCTTGTTCGTTACAATAGAAGTGAATCAGCAATCTTTGCGGCACTCCGTTTAAGTCAGAATGTTATCTATCGCTTTTTTATAAATTTTTGATATTTGTTCTTCCTAAATTAATAGCGTCAAAAGCGTAACCTTGGTAAGTATTCAAAAGTGATAGTCTTAGTATGTCTAATGATTTTGTTAATTTAGAGGATGATAATCGTATGAATGACCTGAGTTATTAACTACTCAGTCTTCACGGATACTACTATTGAGGAGGAAAAAACTTCATGGATTTTGAAATATTTCAAAGAGGCGGAAGCATGACTTGTTTAAATTGTAAGAGTACTTTCTATCGTGGAAGCGGGTGGGGTAAAAGAGAGGGAACCGGTAATCTTCTTTGAACTAACTAAGTAGTCGTAAGATCCTTAAAGATAGTAGTGGGAGGGTGAGTGCGAGGCTATTGATCACACAGACAGCCCAGCTTTTTAGTATTTTGGCTTATAGGATTGAAACTATGAAATTTATGTCGGTAGTTCTTTCACTGTCATTGTGATGGATGGCGTTTATTTAAATGATTGAAATAATAGATTGTCACAGAAGCGTCGTATCCCCACGATCTCTTTCTTGAAACTATCTTTAAATATTTTAAAGTAAAGAATCTTCCCAGGTAAAACTCTTGCAATTTCTTGGCCTTATAAAATGTGTTTGGTAGTGATATTGATAACTTTTGGATTTTGATATAATATTGTAGCATCTGAATTTGGATTGATCATGATTGGAGTGCTACGAAGGAGAATTATATTTTAGATCGATTGCTAAACATAACAATTTAAAATAACCACGTTCATTATAAGCATTATTTTAATATGATTTTAGTTGTCAGGTTGAGTGTTTTGAAGTTAAAAGTTAAATTTGAAATAAATATTACTAATATAAGGTTGGACGATAATATATTTTGAGGATAGAAATCTAATTTAATATGTTTGAGGATTATGTTGTTAAGCAGAAGAAGCGAAATTGTGAGCCAAGCAGGCGCAAGCTCATTGATATCTTAGCTCTGCTTTGTTAACTTCGTTCTTCGTCTTCCGAGAATAATAAAAAAAAACTTTCATGCTTACCGGATAGGGGCCGAACCCATACTTCCCAGCTTGATTTTTCTTCGTTTTCTTGGTGAAAGCTTTGTTGAATACGTACTTGAAATCTTGTTAAATCTTGCGGCTACATGCGGATAATAGAATCGCTCGGCAAACTTGAGGCGGGTCACGACTTGACGGTCAAGTAAGCTTTCTTCTGTGACTCGAGCTGCGTCGGCGGCGGGGAACTCTGATCTCGTCTCACTTTGATATTTACCCAATCTGTGGACCGGCCAATTTGAAATATTCTAAGCGTCTTATCCACGTTTACGACTCTGGCACTTTCTACCATCTACTGGCGCCTCTACGCTTTCTCGCGCCTCTACCGCCTCTCTGCTCTACATGTCTCCCCTCGTGAGCCCGCTGCTTTGCTTTCTGGCGGCCTTTTAACAGACACGTGGTAGCATCACCAGCAGTCTATAAAATAAAGAAGAGATGTTAAGTTGCAAAGAAAAAGCCAATACTCGACAACTCACTGCTTTAACTATGACTTCAAACCGTAACCTGGCAGGGACACCATAAAGACCTTGACTGAGGCTGCGACCTTAATATAAACTATAGCAGACTTGAACGGCTACGTGAGTTGGTATTCTGCGCCGGGCTAAATATTAGAGTGCATAACCCGGTTTGGTAGGCATTGCCGTCTCACGTGAATCTGATGTTGCCAGCACCATGGCCAATTATGATGTTGATAAGTATATTTTCCGTCACCTTATATTATATTGTTATTATCATATACTAACATATTATTTTCTTCGTTCATTCACGGCGATTGCGGCAATGCGACAACATTTCACCGATATCTGGCAGCTTCTGTGCAGAACACATCTTGTCCGTACATCGAAGCTCGAGGTGGGGTATTGTATCGGCTTTAGCGGGGCGAGGTTGCGGTGTGCATCGGATCCGATGAATCGGTGGTGGGGACGGTCAGCGTAGCGTATTGTGAGGAAGCGGTTCATCTTGCCACCAAATAATGGGCGGCATAGTTGTCAGAGTTCTGATCTTGGCTGGTCCAGGCCAGCAATGAGGGAGAAGCAGGAATGATTAGTTTGATTGTATTTTCGGATATGATAATGATGTTTTTACATATTCCTACGTTTATTTATTTTTTCTGTCCGATAATTATAGTACATGTTTACTGCTTTTTGTTATGCAAATTCGCAATAAGTTAACGTTTGCCAAATTAACAGGCGATGATATGATTCACGTGCATGACGTGACTATACATGATTCACGAAAATCGAATTATTTCAAGCAAATTTGTTCCATGTTTAGCTATAAAAGCAAAATTAGTTCAATGCTTTATAAGAAAATAATCATCCAGGCGAATGATGACTTCATTTTTTGCTTAACTTTCACAGCGATTACGAAAAATTCTTACGTTTATTAATATGTTTACGTAAATACAACGGCGAATTTCGAATGATTATCACAAAAGCGAATTTTCCAAATGATTCTTTAAAAGCAAGCGAATTAAGCACATGTTTGTTTGAAGATGGCAGTGCCGTGTTTATATCTTAAACCAATAGTGCTCTATTCTTTATAATATGTCATTTAAATTCTTCTTATATTCGCAGCCGTCGATTATGAATTGTGTAATATTAATTATAATTCGAATGTTAATAATTTTGAATTTTCATAATTTTGATTTTTATAATTTAGAATATTAATTATTTGGTAGTAATAATTTTGAATGTTAATAATTTCAATTTTGATATTCGTCGAGATATTTGATAATTAATGTTAATAATTTTGAATTTTGATAATTTCAAAAATTAATAATTAATGTTGTGTATTTGAAATTTGTGTAATATTTCTCAAATATGTTAATTGGTGTTTAAATATGATAACGTTATTATTTTATGATTGGCTTGGTCATTTTATGTTATTTATGTCGTTTTTCATGTGCGATTTTTTTGAGTTTATTTGACGGCTAAATTTCGTTTATGTTTTATGAGAAAGTAGCGATTTGTCATCGTGTTAAATTCATGGTATCATCCGTGTTTGTTTAACGATAAAGCTAAAAATTAGGCTTTGTGTTTGTTGTAATCTGTGAATTGACTTTGTTTTTTATCTGGCGGCGAAAAATTGTTTGTTTTCGCAGCGGCAATGAAATTGACTTTGTTTTTTGTCTGGCTTGTGGAAAGAACCATGGGGGTAAAATAGTATTTTCAGCGATTCGTTTTCTTGTTTGAGGTGTGTGTATAACGCTTCAGATCAACACATCAATTTCTATCACATACCATCTACAATTCTATATGCACGTGGCACTCTGCAAAATCTCAACTTGATAAAATAATTGTGCCTTCCTCACTCCTCATCCCACTTAACTCAAGTCAACACTTGAGAGTGCTTTTGAACTCCAAAAAAGATTGTAAGAAGCCATTTAAAAAGAAGAGAAGAGTCAAGAATCAATTTCGTGCTATTTTGTTTTAGCAGTATGTTACTACTAAGATTTTAAGGTTAAACAGCAACATTGTCCTTGTACTAACAAGAAAATGCAAGGCCTACCATCCATTCAGACACCCCACCTTATAGCATCCACCAAACTACCCCCATCTTTCTCAAGGAGGGTTATTTCATCTTCATCATCTTCTTCTTCTTCATGTAACTTCTTTTTCTAAAAAATGTTCTAGTATTGGATGTGGAAAGAAGAATGTAAAATTATTGTTCAGATGGTTGATTTTTGTAGCAAAGATGGAGTTTGCAAAGCCAACGTTATTGGGTTTTGTCGATTTTACAGAAATATAGTTGATTATGTGACAAATATTTAGTTTTAGTGCTTGCACATATGATCTCTATGTTAGATGTTCAGAATTGTTTGAAGTGTGTCAGTGTGTGTATTGGTTAGGTGGTGCCTCGTTGTTGTCAATTTTGAGGATTTAGCAAGCTACCCCAATTTCTCTGTGATTTTCGTTTCTGTTTATCACTACACATGAGGATTCAAATTCTATCTTATTTGCTTATTTATTGTTGAACTGCAAGTCATTCTTGGGTGTCTAGAGTAAAGAAGTGGTTCACAATCTGTTTACTTATCATTGTAAAACGTTGGCTCTTCATTTTATAGTATGTAGTGGCAACAATTAAGGGGCCTTGAACAAAGTTAACTCTCAAATTTGTGCAGATGATTCAAATTTATTCTGGATTGTTGGTAACACAATGTTAAGCGAGTAATTAAATATTCTACAATAGAAAAACTGTCTTTCACAGCATCTGGCTCATTAGTATTTAAAATTACTACTATATCTCCAGCCCAGCATAGACCTCGAGTTCGCGTTGGCTATGGTACTGTAAGAGCTGATGCATCTAACATCAGTTATGGATCTGGAGGCTATGAAGAAAAACAAGACAATGACAACCAGAATTCAACTGACAATAAACCATTAAAACCGTAAGTTCTCTTTTGCTCTTCTCTAAGAGCATTGTTTTTATCAATTTAAATTAACATGCCCCAATGCGCCAATGCCTCAGAAGACTCTCACCCTAAGTAGGATAGGGGGCAGGGTCGACAGTATGCAGCCTCATCCTTGTGATAACAAGGATCCTTGAGGAGGTTGTTTCCAAATAGATCCAAGACTGAAGTGCAAACATTATTTATTACTATTTCACAATAAATAAGAAGCATAATAAGCCATTTTTATTTGTTCCATTATATCAAGAGCAAGAGAATATAAGATCTTTGACTCCATGAAAATCATCACATTAAATATAAACTATGGTACAAAATATCTAGTTGATAGGGAATTTGTTAGCTTCTCGAAACACTGAATTTTCTCGCTATTTGAAATTCTCTACACATTATTCCTGTCAGAGAAGAAGATTTAGTCATGTGTCCCATCCAAACCCTCTAGTGAATATAATGATTTGGTCATGTAGATTATCTCTTGGGTCAGGTTATAAAATTACTCCCTTTATTCCTTTTTGTTAGGGACACTTGGACCTAAACAAATTTTTATGCCAATTTGAATTCTTCTCACAATTGTTATTTTTCCTCCAAGATTTTACTCACTATTTGGTCAAAGTGGGAACCATTTAAGGGATTTTCAATTTGGGAAAATGTCCCTAATATTTTGGGATGGAGGGAATATTATTTTAAGCGAGTCAGGTGTTAAGCTGCTGCACCAGTCTTTTATCATTCAGAAGTCCGAACATTATTGTTTCTTAAAGCTCCTTTCGTTTCTTCTATGTGTGGTTATATATCTCTTACTACTATTCATATTAAAGTCAGATTTATTTGCTGTCCTGCAGACCAGAAGGAAACTTGGCCCTTGGAAAACTAACACATTTTTTTTTCTTGATGGCAGTGAGAAGCCTCTTAATCAGATTCCTTATCCTCTTTCTGTTTCCCTTGTTCTATGTGGATGTGGACTAGTGTATTCAGTAATTGCCTTTACGAAAAGTGGTCCTTCATCTCTTCTGGATGCAATTTCGAAGTCAGGATTCACTGCTGCATTCTCGCTCATATTTGTGTCTGAAATTGGGGACAAGACATTGAAACTGATTTAAACAAGTACTACCTCCATCCCACTTTCTTTGACCATCCTAATATTTATTGATAGCTCACCTTTGAATCAATAATTAACATGCTGGTTACATGGTAAGGTAATTGATTGTTCCCTCGAAGTATTGCATATTTAAAGGCTAGACTACTACATTAAGACCAACTTGGGGTGAAAATAACAATCTTTAAATTGATTGTTCCCTCGAAGTATTTTTGTTGAGGTCATAGATCTTGTTACTTGTCCTTAGTATAAGCTGGCAATCATACATGGTTCTCGCTTCCGGTTGTTATTTTTTTTTTCTAAAAAAAAGTAGCATCAGCCTGCCTACTTGGCTAGAATCTAGCAGGAATACTTAGTGTTTGGAAGGCTCTTAGGTTGTTAGATAATTCTTAAGTTGTTAGTTTTTATCCACAGAACCATCAGTTGTTTAATTAATCGAATTTGTGGCAATCAAAAACCCCAATTTGATTCTTAAGAACCACAATTCCCCAATTTTGAATATAGCGACTACTTTGAACGATAAGCGAGTTTTGTCAGTTCGGGAATCTTCTTCCCCAGCTAAAATAAGTTTTATTGTGATTTGAAGCGATAAATTACGATTGATTGTCTTGAGATCAAAAGCAGAACTCTTTGTTACATCATCCTTTTAAATGCACTTATTGGAGCAAATTCTGACTGTTATAGGCGTAAGATTGTCACAATCCCAAGAGGATAACGCTCTGATATGTAACCCGTCTTATCTCATGAGCTTAATTCTATGCCAATTTGAATTCAAACACTTTGATAATTGTCATAGTTGTCTTCGGGTTGCCATGCGTAGCCGTAAATATCTTGATCAAATTCTTGGCGTGAGAAATCCTAATAGTCTCCCACCATTTGTGAAGAAAAGGACTTTTACTTGCCCAGCAGCTTAAGTAGCAAAACGGAATCCTGCCGTTTACTAACCAATATACTCTTTCATCTTTGTTTTTTAAAGCCAAACTTTGTCATGTATACGTAGTATTCTCCCGGAGAGTGTGAACGCTTGTCCAAATACGGCTGACTTATATTTCCGATGCATAATGTATTGCTGACAGCTGAATCATCTGAGGCCGGGGTGAAGCTTGTCTTGTTTGAGCTTCAACTTTCTGAAGAGTTTCTTGATCCATGCTTGTCTAACAGGTGATACGTTATAAGCTATATATTCGGCTGCTCTGTAGTTGATAGAGCAACACATTTCTACAATTTAGATTGCCATGATATGGCTCATGCTGAAACCTGAAACACATAACTTTGGGTGATCTTTTTGGAATCGATGTCTCACTTGCCATATGCTGCGTCGGTGTATGCTTGCGGTGTTAACGTGTTTTCCCGTAGCAATATCTAGCGAAACTCAATTTGTTCACTTTAAAGTTACCTCGAGATCCGCTTGATCGTTCCCGGCGCTCACTGCAGATTGGATAAGAATGCATAGCACTACTACCAGCATATCGAAGATGCAGTGCAGTCTGATAAGCCAGAAATGCGTGATATTTAATACAGCTTCTTTGAGGCATATGAAACTTTTTTGCATATGTTCAATGTCTTCTTTCTTGACAGGATATTTCTTGGAGCTTAGCTTGAATTGTGCACCTAGACAGTAGCTTACTGACTTTGCAGACTCCATATTGAACCTCTTGATCACTTTCCTCACATATAGTTCTTAAGACAGCCACAACCTTTCTTGAGTACTATCTCTCCTTATTTTCATTCCAAGAATATGTTTGGCCTGACCTAGATTTTTCATTTCAAAGGCTTTACTCAAATTCTTTTTCAAGTCTACAATCTTCTTGAGGTCTTTCCCTACTAACAGCATATCAATAGTAGAATAATGAAATCACCACTACAAAATTCTTTCACCTATACACAGTGATCACCACTAACAGCATGTCATCAAATTCTGTTTGTTCACTGCCTTGGTGCTTGCTTTAATTCATACAGGCTTTTCTGTAGCTTGCATGTCATATCTTCCTTTCCTTTCTCCTTGAAACCTTTAGGTTGTTCCATAAAGATGTTTTCTTCAAGGTTATCATGGAGGAAAGCAGTTTTGATATCGTCTTTGTTCTATTTCCGTGTTTGGGCTACTTGACGATCCTAGCCACTAATCTTATGAAAGTCAATATTTCTCCATAGTCAATTCTATGTCTTTGAGCATATCCTTTCACTACTAACCTTACTTTGTATCTAGGCTTTGGATTTCCTTCTGCATATTTGAGTTTGAATATTCATCTATACTTCAATATCTTGGTAGCTTCTGTTCTATCCACAAGAATATAGGTATTGTTCTTGTGTAAAGAACTTCAAATCTCTTCCTCATGCTTGATCAGCGTCTTTGCGGTCGTCCACTTTCCGTGGCTTAACATTAGAATAGTGGTTACTCCCAAGTCGGAGAATAAAATATATTCACTTACAGGGTACTTTGTAGATGATACTCTATTTCTAGATGAGACTCTTACCTCAGGTCATCAGCCTCTGATGTACCTTGTATGCTCAAATAAGGTTGAGACGCCTCTTGTAAGATATCATGATTGTCAAGTGTGCCTCCTTGAATTGCTTCATGATCATCTTCAATGCTGTCATACTGTAATGCACTTTCTGCATTATTATGATCTGCATTATTGACATTGGCAGTCCTTGAACTATGTTGTTCAGTCGACATCAAGTCTTGAGTTAAATGCTGTCAGTCATCCAGCTCACTCCTTTCCTTTTTAATATTATCAAGGTCTTTAATGGTCTGATCCTCTAGGAACACTACATCTCTTCTTCTGTAACTCTTTCTGCTATATGGATCATATAGTTTGTATCCAATTATCACCATAATTCAAATGAATGCATTGCAGAGATTTGTTATCTAATTTTTGATGTAAATCACAGGAAATGTTCATGAATGCCTTCTGACAAGCATACGAGGTGTTTATAGGGCCAAATCGCTGGACAGCGCGCATGGGGAGCGTCTCGCGTAGTATAGCGTTAGGTGATAGATTGATGATTTGAATAGCCGGCTGACGAAACGCCAGGAGAACACTTTTGACAAATTGACCACTTGTCATCTTACTTTCTGATTATAGTTATGTTAGATTTCTTTGTGATTGCATTGTGTTGGCTGGTGTTTAGTCTGGCTTTTCTTCATATGCAATGCCTTTTAGATTTGCGATATTGATCAAATTACCACATATACTCTCGCCGTTATCGGTCTGAAGTAAATTTTATCTTTTAGATCTTCTTTCCAACCATAACATGAAATGCCTTAAAATGTTCAAAAAGCCAACGATCCTTTTGACTTGAAATGCATTATTACTTGCGCTACAGAACAATCATCTATAAATGTAACAAAATATGATCCCTCGCTTACATAGTGTGACATTGGACCCACTTAGCATTTAGAGTATGCACTAGTTCGATTATTCGGACACTTACATGACTCTACTTTTGTTAGATCTGACTACATCTTTGTTTTTCCGTGAGCAATGTGTGCATTTCTGAGCATGAGCATCATCAAACTTAGGTATAGCATTGTGCTTTGACAGTATACTTAGTCCCTTTTTCACTCGTGTCAATCTGATATGCCATAGATCACATAGAGGTTCGGCAAGTTTATTTCACGCTTGAATGTCGTCAAATTTTCTTCATAAAGTGCTCTTGTCTTTTCCGATTGTTCCGTCGATGTGAGCTTCCGTTTGTCACTTTTTGCCAAAGAGATTAAGTAAATGAAGCTTTCTGAGATATAGGGCTAAATCACGAAATCGGGAATATGTCTTCACGATTCTTCAACTAACTAAAACTTCCGATATCCCCAATCTCAGTGAATTTCTCCGTTGTAGTTATTTTTGAAACATGATTGTTTAAATAACAACTTGTATGTCGCCTGATGTATGTTTTTGAATAGGTTGTTGTAGCCGGAATCGCATGGAATGAAGCTCTGAATCATTGCAGGATTTTCGCTTGATGCGTATCAGGATCTCCGACAACGATGAGATGACTTCCATGATCGACTAGAGCAACGTTATTGTCATTTTTCTTGTTATTGCGGTGCGTTGCTGTAAGAAGGTGTAGCTCGAGCTTCCC
Organism: Lithospermum erythrorhizon; assembly: GCA_019722365.1. Taxonomy (NCBI): domain Eukaryota; kingdom Viridiplantae; phylum Streptophyta; class Magnoliopsida; order Boraginales; family Boraginaceae; genus Lithospermum; species Lithospermum erythrorhizon. The sequence continues at coordinate 128,921 of JADFUC010001962.1, forward strand.
GGTGTCGAGGCACATGGCAATAATGACCTTTATAAATGCTTTGTTAGGCTCTTACGTTTAATTAGCCATGTTGTTTGAGTTTATTGCGCCTCATCACTTTTACGTTCTTATGCTTCAATGTGTCGTGACTAGCGTGCACTTTCTATCTTTTGCTCCCCCTGCTTAATTCTTCATTAAGTATACAATTGGATACTATTTCTTTAGATATGGTTCCATCAGGTGCAAAAGCACTAAGTGACACAAATAATGTCTCCCAAGAGTCAAGCAGAGAACCAAGAATCCAAAGTGCTGAAACCTCATCATTGAAATCAACTCCCATGGCATTGAGTTGATTGAATATGTGTTCAATCTGATTTAGGTGCTCAGTTAGTAATGATCCGTCGTACGAGTTTGCCCTAGTGCCTAACGAGGCGTACTTTGTGGGCTTTCTCTGATTCACATGGTTTCTTCCAACAACTAAAATGTAGTTGTGGAGTTTTTATTATGGTGAATGACGTTGAGTATTACATGTGTATTCACCCCATCGAGCCTAGACATCTTTTATTCGAACCAGTTGCCCCGGACATCGGCATTGGGTGATGCAATGCACTTCTTATAGATTAAGTGCAGCGAGTTTAGCATTACAATCGTCGACATCTTTAGTTTTTCAAATTGCACTTCAGTATTGTTGTGAAGCACGTATTTGGTTCGTCGTTCCTTTACATGATCGAACCTAGCTCTTAATACCCGGTTGTTGGGTTTTACCCTAAAGACTAAATCAGTTGTTTAGTGTCAATTTGTACTTAATCAAAAAACCCCAATTTGATTAACTAAGAACCCTAATTCCCAATTTTGAATATAACGGCTCTTTGAAGAACCCTAAAACTATTAATCAATAATTGCAACAATTGAAAGAAGCAAATATGATGTTTGTGGTTGAGAATAAACTACACAGCCCCAAAATAGAGTTTTAATGTGATTTGAAACAATAAATTACAATTGATTGTCTTCAAGATCAAAACCGAACTCTTGTTCTAGCTATCAACTTTCGCATACCTTATTGGAGCAAATTACAACTCTATTTATAGACATAAGATTGTCCTAATCCTAACAGGATAACACTTCTATTATGTAGCAACACATCTTATCCTCATGAGCTTAATTCCTACGCCAATTTGAATTCGAACACTTTGATAATTGTCATAGTTGTCTTCGGATTTGCCATGCATAGCCATGCATGTCTTCAATTCCCATTCTTCACGTGAGGAAATCCTAATACCTGTGATACGGTGATACCTGCTTTACATGGCATCTTATATTGTCTCCTATAAGAAGGTGGATAATTTATTTTCAAGATTATATCTTAGTTCTTTCTCCAAGAATTTACAGTGACTAGCTATGTTGACACAGTCGATGCCTGTGTTATAAATTTATAATATATTTAATATATAAATTTAAAATTTATTTAATATCTAAATTCATATGTTTAAAATTTATGGCCTATCAAAATCTTCACATTACCTAGTAATTGTCAACATGAATCCGTTTAATCTGAATAAAAAAAATAGTGTGACAAAAGAGTTTCTCACATTCAACTAATTAAAGTTAGAGAATACCGAGTACGGACTACGGAGTACTATTTACCTCTTAAGTTTTACAATTGTTATATCAAAATCTGGAAGAACAGAAACTGATAACAACTTAAGTGTATGAATTACATGTAAGAATGGGAAGAAACTAAGAATGAGATAAAACCATCTTGGTCATTTATTTCCAGCCAACTTCAACAAAAAGAAGACAAAATAATGAAAATTGTACGTGTAATCAATTATAGAACTTCATCATTAGAAATGAATTCACATTACTCACCTCTTAGTGTTGAGACCATGAACAAACTTTGGAAAGAGTTGAGAATGCTGAGAAACATGGTTGACAAAATAATATAGTTAGTATTAGACGGTTAAAGGTAGTTTCAAGATAACACAGGTTGTTGATGTGCAAGGGTTTGTAACGACGGGGCCCCCTACGATCAGGGTGTGATCGTTTTAAGATAACACAGGTTGGGATTATTTCTACAAAATTAACTGACGGATATGCATAGACAAACAAACAACTGCATGAGGGTATTGTGGGGATTATGAAAATTTTCATCATGTTCGTGGGCTTCCACGATTGTGTAATTTTAACCCTTAATTCAAGCCTTTGCATTGGATAGATTTTCCTCCATTATCTTTGCATCATAACATATAATACTCCATCGAAATTGTCTAGTTTTATCTTCAATGGTCCAAATTTACAAACTTGGTAGCCTTAATTATCATGCTAATAATAAAGCACATCGAAACTACTAGCATGTGATATATTTGCCATATCATTGGTATAATATTGCCAAAACATAAAATAATCAAAATTTAAAACTAGACAATCTTGGTGGGTTTAAGGGGGTGGTAGAAACACTTCCCTTATAGAACCACTTATCGCCAAACTCTTTAACATTAACAAAAAAAATTGTTAAAGATTTATTAAAGGTTAAAAGTTGAGTTTTACAGTGATTAGTCAGACCTCTGAGTTAAATTGTGATGGAGCTAGCAATTGTTATTGCAATCCTACATGCTTATCAGCCATTGTTTGCCAGTCCTATAGTTGCTCTTGAGTCTTTTAAGTAGGATGTTATATTAATTTCTTGAAGTTATTAAGAACACATATTTAAGTGACTTTCCTTTCTTGTTGAATTGACAGACATTTTTCATCCCATTGCGCTTTTAGCGTCTGATACAAGAAAAATACTGGTATGAATTATTTCCTACTCTACATTCACTAGTCACATAAAATTTATGGCCTTATCGCATTTAATTCTTGCGCGGTGCTTGTTTGAGAGTACTCTTCCCTGTCCCATTTATCTCACGTGTATCTAGTATACTCCGCTACTTGATTTATCTTGTGCGTGTGGCGAGCTTGAACATGATGTCTCATGAGCAAATGATAGAGTATGAAACCAAAAATCCCTACTTGTGTTTGTTGTAGCCACGGGACATCCCGATTCGAGTGTCGATCTTATATATACTCGATAAGGGGACTTCAGTATGCATAATGTATTTTTATGTGATAGTTTCTAGAAAATGTATGATGATTATATAAAGTAAAGAGTTAAGCTCTTATATACTTGAAATTGTTATATTTCAAAATTTCTCTTTGTCATGAACGCTTAATGATTATATATATACTTTCATAATATGGCTTGTATAGTGTATGTTATTATTAACGAGGTTCTTTTGGGATCAATGGGTGCTCTTTCAACATAGCGATTATCGATATTGGTCGAATATTTCGATTAGGTGCCGGTACCGATTTCAAACTAGTGAGTTGTTCTCATATTATTATTTTATTTTTGTATTTTGAGGAATAGTTTATCTTAGAGGCAAACAATATTTGACTATGGGGAGACTGGGATGGGGATTGATTGCGGAAATTAAACAAGGAATAAAGATTTGTTGGAGCGATTAAGAGAGCTACTGTAGATTTGCAAAAAGTTCACCGATTATTATTTAGTCAATTTTAGGGGAGTTTATTTCTTCTGATCCGTCCCATACACGCCTTGGCTTAGCGTATTGACTCTTATCGTCAGAATTGATAAATTAATGGTTATTTCAACATTAGAAAGTGGCAAATATGTAATATATTTATTGTGCATCGATCACCGATCCCAGGTTATCATTAAACTCTGTGCAACATCGAAAGGGAATCTCCTGCTGTCGGAGGATTTTTGTGAAGTTAGAGCAATTGAGAAAAATGCGAGCTATTGTTTATAATTTGGTTAAGTTGGATGGAGAGGACTAGGGGAGAGTTAACAGAGAGAGAATAGGGAAACAGAAAGAGAGAATAGGTTTGTTTTTCTCGGATATTATTCAACTAATCAATGTATTTCTGAGATCTGAGCGCTCTTTCTCTGATCATTTCCTTAGTCAGTAATCAAATTATTACCTCCCCAACCCGAATTTAGAAACTAAACTATCTTTGGTGAACAAATAATACATTAGCATATGTAAATTGTCTTAAGTATTTTGCGATGTCGGACAATGTCTCTAACGGTTAGTAGCAATATTTCAGTCGAAGAAGATATTGAGAATCTTTAAACGAATTGTGTTTCCTTTGATTAGTTGTCAAGTATTTTGTGAGAGCAAAAACTTTAGAGTTTATTTTTGTTAATACTGTTGAATATCTGCAATTACATAAACTCGCTAGATTATCTGTTGTTATTATGACGCATTGCGGCAGTCACCTTTAGTGATTATCACGTAGTTGACACGTACTAGAGATAGTAATGTAGTGGAGGATAGGTGAAGTCGAGGTTGGCGCGAGCCGTCACGTAGAGATAGGGAGTGAAGCCCAGGCGAAGAAGAATGAGAGAGCGTTAAATGATCGCTATTGTGGTCTAATATTATAGTAGATTCGTTCATTTAGTAGTGTCACTCTGAAGCGTAGGTCTTCGTTAATGGCGGGTTCTGGGGATTGTTGTGTGTATTTATTTTTGGTTGAAATGCTACTTTGTTACGCTTAGGTAAGAATCAGTCATAGTGTCGATGGCGGGTGTACTTACTTATTTGGTAGTTGAGAGTCAAACTTGATTCTATTATTTCAATTGGTATCGGAGGCAGGATGCTTTCCCCAACGTACAAGAGTGAGATCGGTGTAATCACTGAGATGGAAGGTTTTAGAGAAGGTAGGATGACTCTGATTCGTAAAGTCTATGGACCACGAAGACATGGAAAGGCTATGCGTGTTGGGTGGGCGGCCTTGTATCGCCCAACCAAATGATGTAACAAGCAGTGAAGCGAGAGGACGATTGGGCCCATAGAAAGTAAAACTTGCTTTAGCTAATGACAAGGCCATGAATGCTATCTTGATGTTGTAGATGCTTGTGTGTTTAAGGCTGATCAGCAACATATTGTGTGCTTTAAGGATACTACTGGCCCGTATGAGGGAACTGGCCAGAAGGAATACGAATGCTCGAGACTCGAAAGGTAAGAACGAGGTCGAAGAGGCTTTAAGGATGGAGAAAGATGAATCTATAGCCATATGCAATAATAGCGCTAAAGGATATGGCTAACGAGTAATTTTCGTTGGGGGAACTTATAGGCAATGAAAAGTTGGTAAGGAAAGTGCTAAGAACGTTACCCAAAAAGTATGCTCATAAGGTAATCGGGTAGCGGCGGTAGAAAAAGCTTCGAGAACGACTACGTAGTCGGATGAATTGATTGTATTTGTGACATTCGAATGTCCTGTGAAGGAGGCAGTAAGAAGAAAGGAATTGCATTGAACGCTTCGTCTGAAAATGTCGATGATGAAGAATTGGGGGAAACCATAAATATGCTTGCTAAGAATTTTAACAATACCCCTCAAACGTTTTAACAAGAAATCATTTAATGGGAGTGTCGATTAAATACATTCGGCCGGGGAAGCGGCAACGAGATGAAAGAAATTTGGTGAAGCGAAGCGATTTTTAGTGCAGGCGAGTTTGATAAACCAAAAGGTATCGATGAGAAATGTGAAGGCTTTGGATTATATTGGTGAATGTCCCCACGATTATCTCAGCGATCAAAAAGAAGCACTCGCCGACCTTGAATGGCGATAGATCGAGAAGATGGACAAGATGATCAATTAGCAGCTTTGTGGAACTTTTGTTGATCTTGGCAGGTATTCACGAACGTCGTGAGCGGCAACCGGTGAGGCCCGAGGAAGATATAAGCGTGAAGAGGTACTTTGAAAATTGCAAACTCACATACACGAATGGATGGAGCGCGAGTGGTGTATACGAAATGGATCTTTGAAAAGACAAGCCCAAAAAGATAGAGAATGGGAGGCGGGAAATTAGGAGTTGTCAAGACCAAGAGATTAAATAGGCGAGGCTCGAGTTAATGCGGCTAAATAAGGGATTAAAAATGATAAATTTGAGCATAGATATTCTGGAGGAGATTCTTGGAATTGGTAAAGATGTTGGTGACTATACTGGAATTGGCTTCGACAAAGAAAAATTGTTCAAACCAAAAGAAGATACCAAGTTTGTTTAGGAAGGCTGGGCCCAACAGTCAAAGACTTTCTGAGAGGAAATGGTTGATTAGTAGGCAGGAGAACTGAAACTATCAAATCTTGTCGTTATTGTGAAAGAAAGGTCATATTGCGTATTGTTACAAATTGTATGGGCTTGAGCGTATCGACCCAGCATGAAACTCGGGGGTGAGGTCATTGGAACAAACTCCGATTAGGGTGTTGACAACAGGCCTATTGTATGTTATTATCCATCTTGTGTGTTGTGTTTATTTGTGGTTATTTACGCTATTTTTGATTTGCGAGTATATACGCTGAATTGTGTCATGTGGGGTTCTCAAGAGATTTGTCGCGAAAAACTTACCCAAAGGGGGAGTTTGTTAGTGCATGTAAATTGGCCCAGAAGCTGACCCCAGCGATGTCGAATGAAACTCTATACAACGGTTAGTACTTTCTTCGGTTGATGAAGATATTATAAAAGATCTTTTGAGAAGATTGTGTTTCCTTTTATGTAGAAGATCTCGTGTGATATGATTTGTTTAATGGAAAAGGAATTAGGCGTCAAGTAGGAGCATTCCTTTTGTCTAAAATAAAGAAGAAAAAGCCAGAATAATTTAATGATTTATAAGATGAAAGTTTTTGTTTATGGAATTTATTTTAGTAAAAGCATTTATTCTACGATTATATAAAGGCTTAAATGGAGCGCAGAGCTGATATTGAAGCAAGAGAAGTGCAATTGTATTTTTTGTGAGACAAAAAAGCTTTAAGGTTTATTTTATTGTAAGTGAATATAAAAGCTCTTTAGATTGTCTATTATTATTAACTTTGTTAGAATGATGCTTTATTTAGTGATTCTGTGTAGTTAACACATCTTTTAGGGATGGTAATTATTACAGTGGAGGACAAATTAATCGAGGAGCGCGGACACAAATGCACGTAGAGATAAGAAGTAGAGATAAGGCAGAAGAATGGTGGAGACGTTCGTATAAATTACTTTATTTGAAATTTTAAATGTCGTAGTGGATTAAAAGCCCCGGCTGGCGAGCGCCTTACAGACATAGGTCTTCACGTTGATGCCAGAAGCTGGATTCTCGTGTATATTTAATTTTGGTTCAGTCTTTACTTTGTTAAGCTTAGATAAGAATCAGTTATAGTGTCAGTAACTGGTGTATTGACAATTGGTAGTTTAAAGTCGACGATTATACTATTTCACGATCTATTGTTTCTTCTTCCATTGGATCTGTCTTATCTTTATTTCAATTCATGACACCTACATTCTCATTGTTATAATAGTTTGAAGGTGTGTAACATGTAGAGTTGAAGTTTAGAGAATATATACTAGTGATAAGTTAGGGAGATAAGCTAGAGGAGGAAATAATTCTCTTGTTAATTCAAAGTAAGGCATTCCTTTTCTATATATATGTAGGTCGGACAATGTCAATAAATGACTAAAACTAACCTTACCTCTAAATACATACTTACTAAACTACTAACAATATTATAATTAAACACTCATCGTATTGTTACTTGGGAGTTTGATAAAGTCCAAACTATGTAATATTGTTATAATATTGTTAATCTGTTGGAACAGATGACACATTAATGGCATTTTTAAATGATCATTATAAATGATTGTTAATGTGTTGGAACAGATGGCATTTTTGACATTATAATGATCATTATAATGTGTTCGAAAAATGCCATTAATGGCATTTTTAAATGATTGAGAAGTGGTAATCTGTTCAATCTTGCATGGATTCTGAATTACATTTATTGACATGATAAATCAGAGGAATCTAGTTCATTGTCATCCTAAATTCCTAATATCATTTGCTCGTTATAGTTTAACTAAATGTCCGATTTTCATATCCTATGGAGTTAAAAGAGTATATGTTCTATTTCTTTTGGGTATAATCAAAAGAAGTCAAACTGACTCATTACTTTAACTACTCGATTTAGAAATAACATCCATGTTATTACAGCGATAAAAGTTGCGAACAATCGGACCCTCGTATCCTATTTAGGAGTATTGTAGCATGTTGTATGGGAACTAAATGTTCATGAGTTATGATAGAGATACGTAGTATATTAAAGCAATAAGAATGTTGAGTTCGTAAATCTTATTTCAACTCATTTTTGACGGCTTAGCAAATAAAATAAAATCCCTCATGTGTACCCCTATTATGTGGGATATAGTAAGTCAAGCCATATTATTATATTGTTCTCTGACAAGTAGTGGGATTTATTTGTTCTCCATGAACTACCTTACCAATTGGAGAATATGCTGCTGTAACACTTCTACTGTTCTTTGGACTTAAATCAATAAAAGATGCATGGGATCTTCCCTCTAAAGAAACCAAAAGTGATGAAAGCAGCAGTCACGAACTTGATGAATTCGCTGAAGCTGAGGAACTTGTTAAAGAAAAGGTGATGGAATAAGTCTGTACCTGAATCAGCTATGGTTTTATAATTTATTTGATGCTATCAATTTTTAAAGGAGATAATGAAATGTTCGACGGTTAATTTAGCATTACTTTTATCATAAAGGTCAGAAGTTCGAATCATTGTAAGGGACGGAGTTGGAATTATTGTAATAATTTTAAGCATAAAAATTCAGTTTTTTATAGAAGGCGTTTAAAAATAGCTTTCCAAAACAAATCTTTGACTTGGGCTTTTCTTACAGTACTTTAGCATGCCTTGTTAAATAAAAGGTTTCTTTTAACCTCCCGCTCAGAGACTACATACTTATGCATTTACAGTGGACACCCCCCCTTTTCCTCTTTTCCATCTTCCTGTGACATTTTTTCTAAGGCTGATGATGTGTTCGTCTAAGTAGGCAAGAAGACTGTCGAACCCATTTGAAGTCGTCTGGAAGTCCTTCAGCCTAGTATTTTTTGCAGTAAGTGTTTTCGCTTCCTGTTGCTTATACTTATCGTTTCATCTCTGTTTATCATCCTAGGACTATGCGACCTCGTTTCGTTTAAGGATTATCTGGAATAAGTTTGGAATGCATATTGAGATAATATTGGGAAGTACTACCTCCAACTCAAAATTGTTTCATTCTCACTTTTCGGTATTGAACAACATTTGGATTTATATTGCTAAAACTTGAAAACAAAAAGATATAGTAATAAAATAATTCTTAAGAACCTAATGCTAGGTTTTTCGGGTACCTTTTTTACTATAATATGGTAAAAGTTCATGTCGAAAAAGTCAAACACTTCAATCTAGAAATGGAGGAAGCATATATTAGTATCTAATTGTTCTTTACTTGTTTAATATAATTCGCATAAAGAGAGAAACATATACGAATATATTAATGCTACGTGCAAAGATTGTCGAGTTTGTCTTTTTATGGTCGAATTAACAAAACGATGCTTGATTGACATTCAAAATTTTAATTTTTAATCGATATTATCGAGTTAATAGTAAAATATGTTGAAAATCTTACGTATTGATATATTTTTAAACGAATATATAGCATTAAAGTTATTTGAGTTAAAGGTAGAAAAAAAAGAATTTACTAGTATTAAAATTCAAATGTGACAATTTTTTTGGGGATTGAGGGAGTAACCTTAATTGATCTTTATTTGTTTCAATATATAATTACATCACAATAAAGGCTTAGCTTCTAATGATTGCTCCTTTGTCTCGTATGAGAGAATTGTTGAGTTCGGTCGCAAGAGGTGCTTATAAAGCATTACCATACAGAAAAAAAAATATATATATATATATAATTCACATAAGAGTTGAAGCTTTCAATAGAGTATTTTGCTTATAGTTTTACTCTGTTTTCTACAGGAATGGGGAGACCGTTCTATGTTAGCAACAATAGCACTGGGTGCTGCGCAGGTATGCTGTCTTATGTTTCACAACCGTTTTATGTAGCAGAGTCGAGTGCTAATGCAAAGCTGATTCACCCCAACAACTAAACAAAGCTGTCTAAGCCTTTATGAGCTGTGATTTCAGCTTGTGTTTCACTTCCAAAGAAGTTCCACAAGACTATATGAAGTGACGACCCTTTAGTCCGATAAACACAAAACAAGAGATTTTGAAAGACATCTTCTTCATCCACTTTTTCCATCTTCGTCTTTTTCACTCATAGATGGCTATTGACTTACTATGGTGTCAAGATCATTAAAAAAAAGAAGAAAAAGGAGAGGAAAGATGTTACGGAAGGGGTTGAAGAAACTGCGTAGCTATTCATCGTCTTTTTTACTGTTAAATAAATTTCTTTATGAGTTACATTGAACTGAGTATAGTAGCTGGGTATTACTAGCTTAAATGATATGTAACTCCTAACCAGCTTTTGTTCTATGATATGCTACCCAGTTAGTTACGGATCTATTTGGTAATGAGACAAATCTATTCTCCTTTATTTCAGCCAACTTCTTCTGTACTCATTTCTCATTATTCATTCTTTTTCGGCATGTTTTGATGTAACTAGTCTCCCTGGGGAGTGGCAAGTGGAGCCATCATCGGACATCTTGTTGCAACTACTGTTGCAATACTCGGAGGGGCACTTCTTGCCAACTACATATCTGAAAAGCTGGTAACACTCCTAAAAAGTCATTCACTATCATTATCAGCATGGTCATCATCACATGTAAATCAAGTGGATTTCGATGTCATAAATCTAACTATTGACTATCGACCAGGTTGGCTTCTTGGGTGGAGGGCTGTTCCTAATATTTGCTGGTGCCACATTTTTTGGAGTCTTTTAGGGATGTTCGCATGGAAGAAAGTAAAGCCGATGTTCAAAGATCTTCCCTGAATAACCAAAGGAAATGTGGGAATAAAGAAGATTTTCAAAATACAACAAATGTACCGGCTCTTTGCTTTATGACGCAGTAGGATATTGATATTGAGCTTATTGAACTACTAAGATGTAATTTCAACCTAAGTACATTATTTGTAGTCCTTAGGCAAACTGTTCAAATGCAACTATTTGCAGTGTTGCATGAACAATTCATCAGAATTTCTGCTTGCAAGGTGCAGATGATTAATTTTAAACATTTACTGACTACTAGGGAAAATTGAAGATTATATTCATCACATGATTTATGGTTTCCCTAGTACATTTGTTGACAATTTATGTTAAAAGAGATGAGTAGTAATATATCGCCGAGGGAATATGATGGAAATGGAGTTTAGTTGTGATTTAAGTGCGGAAGGTGTAGAGATGCTTAGAAAGCCCAGAATGGGCTTGTTCTTCCCCTCTAAATAATAAAGCCTCTGGCATTATCTTCGTCATAAATCGTTCACTCTTTATTTCACTGTTGTGAGAATTTCACCTTCTCCTCCCCTCAAAATTTTAACTTAGTTTTTACATTGATTGTCATTTAGCTGATCGAAGTGGTGGATTCGACACCACTCATCATCTTCAAATGCATTATACAGGTAAGAAAGATCAAATCTTTGAAGAAGGTATTTCTTGAGTTTTGAAGAGTTGACTTTTATGGGATTTTGTTGACTTTTAGATCTTGGATTTATTATGATATAAATGTTATCTAAGTATCGTAGGGATTAAGCGGTGATTTGAGTGATTATTGGGGGTTAGAAAGTGGTGTAAGTTGAGGGTTGAGCTTTTTATTGAGCTTTTCTTAAATTAAGCTTTTCTAGAATTGTAATATGAGGTTGAAAGGAAACTTTAATATAGTTGTTTTGGAGCTAGAATTATTGGTTTGGATATGGATAGGTAGAGATTGGGTTGAAAGTTTGGGGAAGGATTCGTATAGCAACGTTTGAATTAAGGTTGTATTTAATGGATTAGTGGTTGTCAGTTGATGGTTGGATTAGTAGGAATGTGTTTAAAGTGTTGTTGGGGTAATAAAGGAGATGGCAGAGATATTGAGATTTTACGAAGTTGGGGATTAGAATGTAGTTATGTTGGAATATTAAAAGTGTATCTACGTCTTGGGGATATGATGATTATGTAGAGTTGTAAATTTGAATCGTGAGCGTGGTATAGCACTCGGGGGATTATATATATATAGATGTTCAGAAGAGGTTATTCACGGGATGTGTTATAATGTATAATTTATTTGAATAGGAGTTGGCTGGATTTAGCGCGAGGAGGCTACTGAAATTAAATTCGTTATTAACTTTGGTTTCGAGGTGAGTCTGTGAAATCTCGCGATAGGGGACCTTTTAAATTATATATTATGTTATATATTTTGCATGTGTTGTCTTGGGCCCGATACGATATGTGTATTGTGTGATTATGATTCGTATTATGAAATAATTAGAGATTATGATTGATATTATGTGTAAATTCGATTTATGATTCATATGATGAAATAATTGAGATTATGAGATATATTATAGAGATAATTGAGATTATGATTTGTATTATGAGATAGTTTATGAATATGTAGTTCATGTTATGAGATTATTGATAATGGTATTGTGATGTGTGTGGTTGTGTGATGTGTGTGTGTGTTTGTGTGCGGATGTGCTTTTGTTTGTTATTTGCGGAGGCGGTGGTGACAGGAGGTTTGGTGTGGGGTGTATTGTGTGGGTGGCAGGTGGATTCGGGAGTTTGGTGTGATAATGTCTCTTAGCGTTGAGGGGTGTAGCCTCGATTCGGGGAGGATGGAGGTGGAGGCTCGTTATGTGGAGTGGATTCTCCGTATGTGTGTATTATTTGGAGGTGGATTACCGTGTGTGTATTATTTGGAGTGGATTCGCCGTATGTGTATTATTTGCGGAGGTGGATTCCACGAATTTGATGACTTTGTGTCTTTGAGGCTGTTTTCGCCCAAATGAATATGCATTGTTAGCCCAGTTATAAAGTGTTATGTGTGATATCGTATGAGAGAGAACTCATGTGATTTGTGAAACGATTATTTATTATTGTGGCACAGTTAATGTATAAGCATATGTTATATATATAAGTGAATATGTGATGGGATCGAGTACGTGGTATTGTATTCGCTTTCGGCAATAGGCGACTCACCATTACATGGGGCGGGCGTTTAAGCCCTAGGTTCTAAGGGGTTGATCGGTGAGGTTGTCGAGAAGGCTGCGTTGATAAGGCTGCCAGTTGAAGATCATAGATAGGCGGTGGCATAGAATTCCTCATCGGTCGTTTACTGTTGTTGTGGGTGTATGTTATTGAAACATGTTGTATTTCGTTGAGAGTGCAGTTGTATACTTTCACCCCATGTTGTATTTTTGGATTCTTGTGTATCTTTGGAGTTGTATCATTAAGGTAGTTGTATTATGTTGTTAGATTTGTTTTGTGTGTATATGTTGTTAGTTAAGCACGATGAAAAAAGTGTATTTTTTTATTATTATTAATATCGAATGAAGTCTTTTTATGTTGTAAATCAATCGATCGGAGTTCACTGCAGTGTACGGGTTGTTGATAGCGTAGCACTGAGCGTGCAGAGTCGTTACAGTCCTCGAAGTTCCAGTGCCGAGCTAAGAATGTGAGATTCATGGGATATACTTCACCGGGCAAGACACATGGAATACATTGTGAATCATCCAACTCACAGAGGCAGCTAGAAAGCGATAAGCTACAGGATCCCACAGCAAATCGAGATCTTTCCAGTCATAGATATAGGGGACTCGACTTCCACTTTAAATTAAATCGTTTCACCCACTTTCAGCTGGAGATATCCTCAAAACACTCGATCTGCGACTTCAAAGAACAAGTCCACCCGGCGGCGATCGGCGTATTTCTTACGCACATGCTGTGCGGGTTCTCGGATGTTGTAAAGTATCGACAGTCTGCTCCCACCGATCTTTCCCACTGGGAATGTAAACTTTCACCTCGGCCGTTTCGACAAGCTGGAGTCGACATTTCAGCGTAGCTCAAATAGTGCAGGCTGATGCTAGCATGGAAAGGCCATTGTTATCTGCCCGAACTCCATGCTTGGAGCCTTCGTCATTGACTCCACTGAGAAAACTTCGGGACTGCAGCAAACATATCCCTCCCAGTGCGGATTGTCTGCCGATTGCCCGTACATGCGAGGATGGAAAAGTGTACTCAACTCGGCTTTGATTTTGGCGCCTCTTGAAACCCCTCGAAAATCTCGGTAAAACCTCGCATCACGGTCGGAGAATAATCGGCTGCTGGAGACGTGTGCGATGCCCTTGTCCCGATCAACATATCGCTGGCAGCCTCTACAGTCCGTCGGTCGATTGTCGGTAGAAAGTGGCGGAACTTAAATAATCCATCACGATACTTTAAATCTAAATTCGTTCGCCTGACTATCACAGGAAGTCCAAATAAGAAATCCATGGTGATGTTCTCCCGTCCATTCGGGAATCGGAAACAAACATAACAAACCTGCGGGAGTGTCTGCTTTCAATCTTCACTGTTGACAAACCAAACAACTTTCCCCCTGAGCTTCTACGCAATCTCTCTTCATCCCGAGGCCACCCAGTAGACCAACCTGAATCGGATACATCTTAAATGCTTCCACACACAGGTGCGTACTATAAGGGCGTTATGAGCTGATCAAGAATTTTCGCCTTGACTCCTCGAGAATCTGATGCTGACCAACTGACCGTTCATCCTCGATATTACCTTTATCATCAACCACAAAATCTGATCTACCTCCATTCTTCACCTCTTGAATGATATTATGTAATTTCTCATCTTTTTGCTGAAGCTCCAAGATTCGATCAAAGAGTACAGGTCGAACCTTGGCCAGGCCAATATTCCTTGTCATTTACTGACGTCAGCTTAACTCAGGCTGGCTTAAATACCACTTTGGCTCCTTTGCGCTTCCCCTTCCGACTCGGGAAGCGTACGCTGCGTTCGCCTTTTTTAGGGGTGATACTCGATGTAGTCGCATAAATGTTGAGAAACTCGTCCATACCATACGCCTCGAATTAGAGTGCCTGCGCATTGGTAGGTCTTGAGCTTTTGTGATGGTGAAAATGCCATCTGACCCACAGTACAAGTAGTAACGCCAGCGACCAGCGCAAAAAATCATTTGCGAATTGATATCATGGGTGGGTAATTCTGCATTAAAACATAGCCGATCAACTGCTCATTTCTGTAAATCGACAACGTGACCCACGGTGTGAGCGTGAATCATGAACCGGACCGGATGGTAGGCTAAAGCGGTGCGATGGTCGACTTGCCTTCCAGCTCCTGAAGCATCTACCAGCGATCACCGTCGAATAAAGGAGCAATTTAGCCGCAGTCAACTTAGTCATCGAGTCGCAATCGGCGAAAGTCACGATAAACTCTGTAATACCGGCCAAACCCGAAACTCCTGGAAAACACATCGCTCGTGGTATTTGCTCTGATTAATCGCGACCTCCGCGCCGAGGGTCCACGCGCCGTACATCACGATCTGACATGGCCGAAGCTGGCCGCTTCTCCAACGGAATTCACATTTACTAAACTTGGCGTACAAGCGATGTTGTACCGATGTCTCAACCATGACCAGCAGAGTATGCCATGCTCCTCCACCGTCGCTCAGGTAGATCAAAATATCATCGATGAACCTGATGCGAACTTATCCGGGAACTCCCGAAACACCGGTTCGCCGAATCCATAGTATTTGGTGCATTAGTCAACAGCGGCATTACCATAAACTTCATAGTGCCGTACACCGGATGGTGATTTCGGAATGTCAGCTACTTGATCTCAATGGTGATAATAACCGGATGCCGAATCAATCTTGAAAGCTTACCATGGCATCCACCGGTGGTCAACTAGATGTATCCTCGACAATGGGTAGCGGTTCTTGATAGTCACCTTATTGTTTGCATGATACATCTGTGACCTCAGCAGCGCCGTCTTTCTTTTCACAAATAGAGGCAGTGCGCCCCCTGAAAAAGAAACACTCGATGCAATGAACCCCACTTATCGGCAGTTCCTGGTGGCCAGGTCTTAAACTCTCTCGGCTTCTGCGGACCCACTTATGCGGGCGCAATGAAATCGGTGCGATGAAGCTACTTCAATCCTTAAACTCAGCTTCTTTCTGCGGTGGTAAGCTGTGACCACTCCCGGAAAACATGTATACTACTTGGACCAGCTCCTCCTCCCAATACATTCTCCTACTGCCAAGTCGATCACATTTAGAAACCCGGCGCAGCAACTGCAAATCAACTTCACAGCCTCGAGTCTTTGAAATAAAACTTCGATGGTAGAATCTATCTCCCTCCAAGCAGAATATCTAGTACACTAGGACTCGCAAAAATAATCTCACTACGGTGGTAATCAATGCTTGGCGTGATGTCTTCCCAGGCAGTCCGTACCGAATAAGATCAAAATCTACTAGCTCAGCAGGTAGATCCCACATGACTAACAATTGATTATTGACATTCAAGGGACAATCTCTATATACATATCTAACCTCAACCGACCTCCCTATTGGTGTCATAATAATAAGTGGAACAACTAAGGACTCCCGACATAGAGATAGAAACATCCCAGCGTGAAACTACGGGAAATAATAAAGAATGAGTAGCTCAAAATCAAAATAGTACCCCCAATCACCGATTATCCGTAACAAAGGTACAGCTTCGTAACCTAAAATTATCAGGTGCCTCACTGTTGAGTAAGCTGTATTGATAAGCTACGGCTTGTCCCAGGCTGTACATTTGTCTTAAGAGCCTCAAGCCGTGACCACGACCTCCGCTGACCTCCCAAGTGTCCACTTTCTTTGCCACTGATACCACTTCTGCGGGCCCATGTTGGTGAAGAAGTACTAAGCACTCCCATTTCTACGGGAGGACAAGGCTACCATGAGATGTCAGTGGCGACAAAAAAAACAAATCCTCTATATATATAAAATGATCCACTTATCACGTGAAACGATCATTGACGGAAATAGCTAACCTCATTTGGAACTCGGTCTTACCTCCCACTGCCAGGATCCGCCCGATCTAGCGAAATGCGTGCGAGAAGAAGGCGTCGAATAACTCGGACAACTCTTAGGTGCACGAAATGGCTCGACAGGACGAGTCTGTGGACGGCTCTGCGAAATCTACTTGCTTAGAAGGTCCTTAGTACCCAGCGATCTAAATGTCGTCCCCTCTTTGCCCCCGGCGTGAGCTCAGCCAACTTCATGACCTTGGTATGGCGTTCCACCGACTCATGAAAAATGGTGAAGGTCGTAATGTGCTTGTAGGAATCTCACATCTCGTCAAAATCAAATGGAATCACGGTAATCTTACGCTCTCGATCCGGGTGCTGGTGGAGCCCAGGCGACATAACTTCGCTCATCGCCTCACCGTCTTCATCAACGGATCAGCTACTTTGAGTCATCGAAATCGAGGTCCACTACTACAAAGGCGGCCCGTATGGTACTCGGCAATAATTCTCCACTATGGCCTTCTGGCTTGCTCCCAGAAGACACGAGATCCTCCTACAGGCGATCGAGAGATAGCGAAGCAGATTACACTTAAATCGCGGTGCTCTCGTGAAGTATGTAGGTAGGGCGACCACCCAGCTGTTCAATGCCCATTCGGCTCGAATATGGTCTTAGTCTCTAATAAACTATTCGCCTCAGTAAGTCACGCGAAAGAACTTGGGGGGATCTGCTTGAAGCTTGATCCAAAGAGAGCACTGCGGAACTCGACCTCTCTTGGTGCTATTTGTGCATATGCCGAGGTCTCTCTGACATATAACTTCATCCCAACCAGGATCAAGCGGGATCGGGATGTACACCGGAACCTGTTGTTCCACATTGAGGCTATTTCTGTAGCAACTCTACTGTGTATGCACTTGGCACCATTACTGCACTCACATGTCCACCGATACACCGCGGGCAACTCTGTGGCAGGGTCATAACGTGTCTACCTGTTGGCATCCTCGGCAGTCTGGCGAAAGAAAAAGCAGACCACGAAGAAAAAGACTAAATAACGTAACTCAAAAGAAAACGTCTGATCGGTACCGCAATTGCAGACAACCAAATAATAAAACTTTATAAAAATTGTAATAATGCCCAGTCAAACACGAGTTAGAATAAATCCAAATCCACGGACACAGAGTGTCGCAGCGTCGATGGATGACTCGATTTACAAACACATCACCAATAAACCCGTAAAACAATATACAACGGACAAGAGTAGTTTTTAAGAAAAAATTCCATCGTGGTGTTTCTAACCCACTTAGCAGTTATGACGTAGAACAAGCATTAAATGGTACAAATATGCAACGACGATGCAATCCCCGAAAATACAACAATCTGGACAGAATACAATCCAAAAAACAATGCGAGAGAGGATCTGCGCGCCACGTAAAACAGCGCAGAGGCACTTTAGAAGCGCGATCCTCGAGAACGAAACTAAAAAAATGCTATAAACGCTACACATCCAACCCGAGGCACAAATGAAAATGCCGCCCACATGGGCCCAATAGGGTGTAGGCTGCGAAGCTTAGTGAATCACGTATCTCAAGAGCAAAAATTAACCGCTCCTTGGTAGTGTACTATAAAATCATTAATTTAGCATAAATTATGTAGATGATCACGAGGATCACAATCTTGTCGAGGCCATAAATATAAAGATTATATCATTAGTGAGTTAAGTTATCATGCTTCAAATGTAAGGCTACTCATAAATCTTGTCGTTACTATGGTCGTTAGTTAATAGGCCCGATCTAAGCTAGCGTACACATTCTAATAAAAAGACAGCAATCTTGTGAAGATAAATGCTATCGATTAAATAGTGACAATGCCCAATTAAATCCGCGCTGCTACATCAACCCGGTAATGTAAAACCTCGACCCGGCTTGACTAGACCGTCCGAACCACCAGCTACGGCGGTAGTCTTCTTTTCGACCAGCGACTAAACAAGCTACATAAACTTCAGCGCCAAATCAGTTCACACTGGTAATAAGCATATAATAATCCAGCGCCGGCACTGCGGGGAGAATCATGCCCGTCGACGCAAAGCTACGTCGCGTTTGTAGCGAGGTATGAGGCAAGCCTTATACGGAAGTATAAGGCAATGCGGATAACGGCGCTCGTAGCGAGATCACGAGGAATAAACTTTTATACTGCGTACCGTAGTACAAGACAACAGCAACTGCGCTCGTACCCGTAGTACAAAGGCGTCATGCTTAACAAATGCTGGTAATGCAAGCGACATGGCAACTCGTACCGTAGTACAAGGCAACCGCCTTTGCACTTGTACCGTGAAATGCAAAGAGGCACCCGGTAACTAACCATACATACTCAGCAATCAACACATTGATACATACATAAACATGCTCGCAGCGTCAACAAATGCGACGCATTCACGAAGAAGTAAAGTGTCTGCACCGTAGAGATAAATATTCACAGCTGTGATAAATGGCGCCACTTTAATTAGTCAAGATGCCTTTCCCAGCTCCCGTACCTAACGAAACACTTTCGAAGTACGAATTACACTACTACGTAATAATAACTCTGTTTAATTTCATCCAACTTAAACCATTTTAATTACCAATCGTTAACTTTAAGGTGAAAAAATTGCCTACGCGAACATAAGCGACTAGTAAATCGACAAAATTTCAGCCCAATCATGGCCATCGTCGACCTCCACCTCCTTTAAGCATTTACCACTTTAAGCAACTTACATTGACCCGATATGACTTCTCGAACTAATATTTCCGTTATTAACTATCTTAATTCCAAAAACCCCGAATACTACCAGCAGCAGTACTATATTATATAATCTCTGACCACCACAAAGTCACAAATTATACTCCCAAATAACCATATTAAAATCCAATATTACAACAAGAAACTGGTTTGGGAAAAGTCAACCTAAAGTCAACTAACTTTCATCCAACCACATTTGACCCCAATCGATAAACAATCACTTAACATGATAATTGACTTGGATTATACCTGCCATTCTAAAGTCCCAGAATTCCAAAGTCAACTCAAATCTAGCAAAAATTCAAACTTACAAAGATAGTCGACTATAGCTCGAAATAGTTAGATTTGAAGATAAAAATCATACTTTGATAATCAGAGATGAGGAACAAGATTATGGGTGAATTGCAACAAAGATTACCAAGAAAATGAAAAAATCAAAGTGGGGGAAAGGGTAAGGGGTTAAACCCACCCAGGGAAAGAAAGAGGGTGTTTGGTGATTTGTGGATGATGAATAGTGATGTGGGGTTGGTGAGATGTTTATGATAGTTTAAGTCTGGATTTCGGTTTGCTTGATTTTTAAAACTCGTCTCGGTTTAATTGATAGAATCTAATTTCTACCCTCGAATAATATTAAAATAATACTTATGCAGACGGATTATTTAACTGTCAACGTCCACAAATCAGGCAAAGCGGATAAAGGCTATGCGTTCTAGAACCCCTCGAGCTTTTCTCTCCTATTAAATGCGGGTGGGATGGAATTCCGCATTGGGGTATGATACGATATTTTCTTATAGTTACGCTTTAACTTGGGAAAGTTAAAATCGCGTTATAGTTTGACACATTAATAGGTGTGACTCTTGGAAACTTGATTGGTAGAGTAATATATTAATTATGCTAACCCGAGCGTAAGTATTAATATATAGATTATGAGTGGACCACAATGAGAAGCCATCATAATCCCACCCCAATGTCGATGCGAGTTAATGCAATATGTCGATTGTCTAACAATCGAACATAATATCTAAACATAATGAATATAATTAAATGAAGTATGAGGGAAATAACTTGGGGATGCAACTAGCGTTTGAAATGTGTTACATATATTCGGTTAATTGAGTGGGACAGGAGATAAGTATAAATAATTTCGAATAAAATCGATGTACCGAGGCCCAGTATATGAGTAGTAGTTTATATCATCAGGAAATTTCGATTTTTGGAATGGGGTTTCGTTGAGATTTAAATGAAAGTGGAGAATTAAAACAGCAAAAGCGGGGGCTTTATCACAATCCTAAATATCTTCGATGACCCAGCTATCTCTTATCACCATCATGACTAAATCTTTCATCAGCTTCCCCGCTTGGTTTGGAGCTTCCCCTGGCATACTCCCACGTTTTTTCTTCCATTTCTCTCTTGTCAGATTCTCAGCTTCGAAGTTGGTTGAATATCTTTCCCTAAATAAATGCTAACTTGAATCAAGGTAAGAAATTTTGAATCTTTGAGATATTCATGAGTTTTGAAGAGTTGACTTTTAGTTGATTTTCGTTGACCTTGAGTTTGGAACTTCAAAATGATATATATGGATCGTCTAGGCTTAGATTAGATGATTAGAGGTTATAACAATCGATTTTGGAGGTTGAAATGTGTAGAAATTGATAGTTTGACTTTTGTTGACTTTTGAGGAATTGAGTTTTTAAAGTTTGAAATGGTATAGAAGTATCCTCTAAGCTTGAAATATGTGAGTAGTAGTGATTATACTTGATTTTAGGGGTTGAAATGTATTGATTGGATCGGTTGACTTTTTCTAAGTTTCTTTAAATTGTATTGTGATGTTATGGGACTTTAATATGGTGTGTTGGAGGAGGCGGTGGGCGTTTGATGTTGATTAAACAGAAGAGATGTTGACTTGGTTTATTCCAAGTCGAGTTGTAATTGGGGTTTTGAATTAAAGGTTGATTATAATGGGTTAATTAGTTGGGGAAATTGATTGTTGGATTGATTAGAATGTGATTAAAGTGTTATGGTTGGGGTAATAAAGTGATGACCGAATATTGGGATTGATGAAGTTGGTAATTAGAATGTAGTTAAGTTGGAATTTTAGAAGTGTATACTAATTTCGGGGATAGGATGATTACTAAAAAGTTATTTTCAATTGGCAGAGATGTGGTATAATACTCGAGGGGTTTAATAGATGTTAAGAGAAGTTATTACGGAATGTGTTATAATGTATAATTTCTTTGAATAGGAGTTGAGCCGGACCTAACACGTGGACTACCTAGAGTTATCATTATTGCTTTTGGCTCGAGGTGAGTACAAATCTCACGATGGGAACCCTTCATATATATTATGTTTATATATTTTGCATGTGTTTTGTCATGGGACTATTTTGACATGTGTATTGAGTTATTGAGATTAATGTTATGAGATAGTTGTGATTATGATTCATGTTATGAGATAGTTGTGATTATGATTCATGTTATGAGATAGTTGTGATTATGATTCATGTTAGCAAAATAGTTTGATTATGATGATTCGTATTCTGAGATTGTGGTGGTTATTGTGGTTATCTTAGTATAACTTGGCCGCCAGAATCGGCCATGCAGAGGTGAGAATAAATTGTCAGGAACAGGAGTCATTAATGGGCAGCTGGGTTTAAAAACTACCCATTTGACCAAAAATTGATTTCCATTATTATTCTCAAAATAATAACCGTTATAACATTTACAAATCCATCGGTGTCTCAACAACTTGGCTTCAAACTATCAAAAAAAAGCGAGTAATGCAGCCGAGGCTACAAAGAGATGTAATCTTGTACTCGTAATACAAAGTGACAAGCGCCGACAAGGCTAAAGTTTGAAAATAAAGTACAACAATCAAAAGCAGTTGACATAGCATCAAAATCGGTGTGAGGATACTACGCCATCCGATGCTCACTGTCACTCGGAAAAACTCTCAACGGCCTCTGGTTATTGTCGGCTTAGCCTGAGTAGAAATGCCGCCCATGTGAAAAGGGTGTAAGCCCCATGAAGCTTAGTGAACACTTGCTTGTCGGGGGTGAACTTACCATACGAGCGAGGCAGACAATATTATAATAGCCCAACGCAGACAAAATACGTATATATATATATATATATATATATATATATATCTCTATATATATATATATATATATATCGAGGGCTACCTAATAAATTCATACAATAAAATTCCAAAGAAGGTCTCGGGCGTAACATGTTAGATAGAATAGAAAGGTCTCGATAAAACACACAAAAACCCCGAGAATGAAATCATAGGAGCTTCAGCAAGCGACTATAACTCTGATAAATCGCCTTATCTGCCGTATGCAACGCAGTATACCCGACCTCCCCAATCTTGCGTATACTCGTCAGGTCTACTGAGATTGATCAACCCATTAATAAACACGGCCTCTCTTATACAGTATAAGGCCAAACCCGCTGTATTTATCTTACGTAGTATAGAACGCGCCAACAATGCACCTGTAAAGTGATCATAAAGACTTCGTACATTTTCTTATGCCGTATTATAAGGCCAAATCAATATTGGTATAAGCGTAGTATAGAGACCCGCAGGCCATACCTGCTGACAAAGTGATCAAAAGTGTCATGCTGGCTCTTATCTTAGTAGTATAAGGCGATAGCGTCGCATATCACGCGAGGAAGGAGAGTCGCTTTAACCACAATAAATCAGCAGCAGGGTCGAATCGATACTCGAGTACTTTCGAAATTAATACGTAACTCACAACCGTAACTCTGATAACCAAGCTACTACTGCTCTAAACAATATCCAAGCGTAGCATTAAAACATCTCGCAATGTGGTGAAACACAATGCTTAAACAAAGGCCGAAACCGAAATCATAAGTCTGCAGCCAAGGGGCGCGAGGTACAACCCGGTACCATGAGGCCAGAATACAACTTGATGTAAGCAAAGGCCATAGAAATAAGAAATATAAGTTGGGAGTTCGAGCTATTACTTTACCTAAAACAATCTTCAACGCCCGCAGAGATATAATCATATCGTAGCTCCATAGCGATTGAATCGCACATAATCATACTAAAATTACATGTATCGTTACCGTAATCGCTAACCGCGATAATATTACATCGTTCTCCATAG
>JADFUC010002350.1:0-66855 GCA_019722365.1 Lithospermum erythrorhizon
ATCATTTGTACTTCGTTCAGTTACGTATTGCTGAGAGCCATTTGAGTCGTATTAAATATTATGTATTTATTTTACACCCACAAGCTTGCGTGGTGTCTTAGTTGGGTTAGTAATTTTAAATGTACTGTTGTGGATGCATTGAAGATGCCAAGTATCCATGAGGACAACTTAGCGGAGCAGAGAAGTTTCCGGAAGCTAAGGGGATCTGATACTTCACTTTGTATAAGTGTTGCTTGTAGGGACATTTTGTTAGATAACACTTTGTATAAGTATTGTAATGAATCTTTATATTAAGGTCATATCATATATTATTTTAACATTTTTTTAAAACGGTGTAAGTATTCTTGAGTATGTGCTATTATGCATGTTGATAATAATGAATAATATTAAATACAACCATTAAATTTAAGCAAGTGTCCAAACCAATTTTTTAGGGATTGTGCAAGCTTTTGTGCCAGCTCTGGGACACCTTTGTGAGGTGACATACTAGTGCGTGATAGGTATGATAATGGATCATGTTGAAGTGATTTCCGCTAACATGATCGTTCCAAAGTAATGTATTCGGTTTGGTCCAGTGGCTTAACCGGTGATTTCTACTAGCAAAACAAGTAATCTGTTAGGAGTGTTAGTGACCAAGGTTGTTGTTGTTGGTTAGTTAACCTCTTATGATGGGATTCAAGATGTTGCGGTGTTCTTGGTTTGGTTTAACCAAATGAATCTTGGATATGGCATTTTGTGAGATTTGAAATGCGAACATAATGTTTAGAATTTGTTTATAATATGTTAGAATGTTTCTTGGTTGCACTATCTATGACTACGCATTTCCCTATTATGATTGGCACTATACTTTTAACTATTTATTTAACGATAATTGGGCAAATCAAAACATAAACTTTAATGCTAGAGTAAAACAAGTGAAGGAGAAATTCATAAGACTTGTATCCATGCTTCCTTTTTCAGCTTCATTAAATCATTTAAATCAGTTGTGTACTAATAAAAGACAAACATTAAATATCACAAATCAATTTTTAAAGACTTGATGTAGTAAATGGCGAGGACCGCGTTACATGAAGTTAGGTTCGATGAACAAAGAATCACATGATGATTGAGAGGTAATTAACTTTGTTCTCAATTAAAGGTGATGATGTTATGAAATTTAATATGTTATATTGTCTCTTGTGACCATACAAGCGCCCAGCCAATAGTTTAATCCTCATAGCTCTCGATTGAAGACGGAATGATCTTCAATGTTGTATATCTATATTTCAAAGACACTTCATTTGGTATTTGGTTTCACCCAACTTTGATGAGCGTGGTTCATGAATTGTGATGAAACTTCAGCAGCAAGTTCTTAAACAATAACCGTAAACACATAGTTTATGATTTGACAAGAGACCAATAACCGTTGTTATGCTAACTTGGATTAGCACATAAAGCATGAAGTTAGGTGCACAAAAGAGCTATGTAATTTGAAGTTAATGATTACCTTTATTTTTCAAATATTAATCCATAAGAAGGATATTAATGAAAAATAGAAAAAGAAGTTTGATAATATATGTGAATGATTTACTATAAAATCATGATGTTCTTGTATTAACTTCCGGTGTCTTGGGCTTTTTTGACTCACATGTAATCAGAACAAGTATAGTAATAACAGAGCAAGTACGAAAGATAATTGAGTTAACGCATATACGTTATGAAAGCGCTGATTTAAATCCTTCTACATGACCAGTTTAAATTTTAAGCCCATTTTCCTTTGGACTATATGAGTAAAATGAATCTCATATTTAAATATGGTGCATTTCCATCTATTATCCGTGATTCTTTAATAGAGGAAGGAATGACATTCTATTCTTAAAAGACTGTAAATGTTTGAACAAACAATTGAGTGATACTTGTAGAGTAGCTTTACAACAAGAGTTAAGATCAATCTTGCAAAGATGAATTAGTCGACCCTTACTAGAGTTAGTGGGAGGTTCGTTAATCTTGATTTAGTTTGTATATTAAACACAAGTCAGTAAAGGGATATAAATCATTGAATGCTCTCGAGGCCAGCCCTGGTTTCATGTCTTGTGGTGTCCTGTGTGGTTATGTGCCTAGATTAAGTTGGTCGAGGTTATTGATATTTAGAGACAACATTGGTTTGATCTTCTTTAGTTTTCCTTAAATTTGTTGAGGGATACCCACCAGTGAAGTATATTCGCATCCCAGTTGATCTTGTTGTAGATAGGGGTAGAGGTTGGAAGATCAAATTTCGTACTGCAGTTTGAAGTAAAACTTTCTTTGATGTTTTGAGGAGATCCCCGAAATTCTTTGGAGTTGGTACACCCATTGAGGCGATTAAGTTCATTAGAGACATGGAGACTATATTTGAGCCGATAGGCATAGAGGAGTAGTGAGGTGAGTTCACCACTAATGAACTATGAGGTGCTCGTGAGGCGGGTGGGGTAAATCGTCTATCTTTGGCAATTTGCTAGAGGAGAGGATCTTGTGTCGTGGGAGCGCTTTGTAGAGCTATCTAGGGAGAACTACTGTTTGAGTACCCATATGGTTGCTATGGAGAGGGATTTGATTACATTTGACTCAGATGAGAGAATGCAATGGATGAGTATGAGATGGTTGATGAGTTGTGTGTGAGTTCAGTAGTCATCAGTGAGGTGAGAAGATTAATGATTTCATGATGGGTTGACTTAGGAGATCAACCCACGGGCTATATTGTTGTGCTAGTTTCATGAGTTGAGAATCTTGCATTGAAGGTTGAGATAGAGTTGGAAGCAGTGAGGCGAAGGGGCGACAAAGTCGGTTGGTACTAGTGGACCTTTTAGTTGAGATTTCGGAGGAGGATGGTCAATGGAGACTAAATCAGTCGAGGAGTCGATGTCGGTGCACGGTTATTCGCCAGAGAGTTAATGCAAACTCTTACATGCAGCGCTTCAGATCGGTGAATTTCGGGGAGGTATCGGCTGGAGTTCAATGAGCTCTGAATATTGTGATCGGGCCCGGTTATCTGATCACCGAGTTGTCCGGAGAGGATCTGTTTTCGTTGTTAGCGGCTGGACATCTTATGAGTTTGTCACCGGTCGGAAATCGAGGTGGTGCTAATACTTCTTCTCGATGCAGTTCGCGAGGTGGATATCAGGGAAGCGAAGGTGGGACTCTTAGCAGTGCTTGACCGAGGTGGTGCTTTGCGAGGCAGTTCATCGATCGCCCGGCGGGAGGCTGGGGACCTCCTAGAGGTATGACACGTACCTTGTTATTATGTGATTACGAGGCTAGGGTACTTGCACGGTCTGGAGCTACTCGCTCATTTATTTTCGAGTTTGTTGATGCTTTACCTTTATGTCAGAGTCTTTACTTGTTCGGCCCATTTGCTCATGACACTAATAGGGAGGTCTGCTGAGGTAGATATCTAGAATTGCCCTTAGTGTGAATAATCGGTTGATTGCTAGTTGTGGACTTTCAGTTGAGAGGCATCACGCCCGAGATTGTAGTGCCACCGTAAATGGAGCATCTGCTGAGTGCAGGTAGACACGATATTACATTTGTGGGAGTTAGGAAGATTCTACCATCATGTTTCATTTCCGCACTTGAGACCCGGGAAGTTGATGAAGGTTGTGTTAGGTTCTGGGGGTATGTATTCGACTTGGAGAGAAAGTGAAGGGTGTCGTATTCGTGTTGTCATTAGGTATATTTGATGTTTTCCCGATGATGCGGAGGTTCTGACGTGAGGAAGTGGATTTTCGATTGAGGTAGTTCAGTCTGAGTGCCAATTTCTAATGCGCCGTATAGAATTAAGCTCAGAGTTGAGGAGCTTCGATTCTGAGGCTGCTTAATAAGGGGTTAAATCGGGCCAAGTGTTTCCCGTGGGGTGCACAGTCTTGTTTGTGAAAAAAAAAAAGGATGAATGCGTTGAGGTTGTGTATATAGACTAAAAGGCGGTGAGACAAGGTATCAAGACAATTATCATTTAGGGATAGATGATCTATTTGACTGAGTTGAGGGATGTCAAGTGTTTCGAAGATTGATTTGAGATCGGTTATCCCATTTGAGGATCAAGGAGGGGTGACATTCCCAAATTGACATTTGATCTTTGGTATGGGCTATATGAGTTTATGGTGATGCCATTTGGGTTGACTAATGCAGCGGCATTCATGGATTTGATGAATCAGATTGTTCCGGGAATTTGCGGATAAGTTGTTGTTCATTGTTATTCTGATCTACTCGAGTGGCGTAAGAACCACGAGAGACACTACTTGGTGGTGTTAGAGGTATTAAGATGGCATAAGTTATGCGCTAAGTTCACCAAATGTGGTCTGGTTGGAAAAAGTGCAGTTCTTGGGCCATGTTTGTATGAGTGAAGAGTATTTGTGTGGATCTCCCGGAGAAGGTGGAGGCATTTGTAGATAATTAGGGCGACCCACGAGTGTGCCAAAAGTGAGGTTTCTTGGGTTTGTTTGCCCAGGTATTCTGGGGGAGGTTTATAAAGGGACTTCTCGTTGATTGCGTCAAGTGTTGGGTTGACGGAAGAGATTCCACTGTTGGGATAAGGATTATGAGGAAATTTGTTTCCAAAGGGATTGAAGGCAAAGTAACTACTACACCGTTTTGGCCTTACCATCAATCCGGGTTTGAGGGTTCGTGATGATAAATGCAGGGTTGGTTGATCTGAGGAATGGGAGGAGTGATTGTATGATGGTTGAGCCATGGGAGGAATTACGGACCCACGATCTTGAGTTGGCGGTTGTCTTCACTTGTTGAAGTTGTGAATGCATTACTTGTATGGGGTTCGATGCTAGATTTTACACAGTGTAAGTTGGAAATTACCTCCAGCCAGAGAGAGACTGAATTTGAGGTAGGAGATGGATAGAGTTTATCGGTATTCTGATGCTGACTATTAGGTATTGCGGGAGAGGCGAATGTTAGTCCTTTGAGTAGGAAGGGAAGGCTAAAGAACCAAAGGTAGAAATAAAACAACAGGTTGATCTCATGAAAGGGTTGTGATTGGTAAGTTGTTGGTTCTAAGTAACCCAAGAGAATTGCTTCTTTGATGGAATCTTGGAGCTTGATGAGATGAGAAATTGAGAATATCATTAAAAATTGAAGAGTGGAGTAGATCGGTTCGTGGTTGATGATAGTGGTGCTTTGAGGATTAGATGGTAGAATTTGTTAAGTATTTTGAAGAAGGAGATTCTTGATGGGAGCTCACAATGCTCCTTATAGCATGCATCCGGGTAGCACGAAGATGTATCGGGACTTGAGGTTGGTTTATTGGTAGCTGGGATATGAGATTGTTAGAGATGTTTGGTGAAGATTGAGCATAGACACCCTGCAGGTTTATTGCAGCTACTTCCGATTCCTAAATAGGCGTGAGGGAGGCCTTCTCACCATGGATTTCTTATTCGGACTTCCTAGATCGTCGAGGCGGAATGATGGGATTTGGGTGATGCATTAGACAGTTAGCCGAAATGCGCTCACTTCCTACCGATTAAATCGTTCCAGTAGAACCTAAGGGACTGGCGAATTTATGTTGATTAGATTGTAAGATTGAATGGGATTCGATGTTGATTATCTACGACATTGATCACGAGGTTTACTTGAGATTTTGGAGAAGTTTTCAAGAGGCGTTGGGGACGGAGTTGATTTGAAATTACATGCTCATCCAGACAGATGGGCAATCAGAGAGGACGATCCAGACTTTGGAGGATATGCTTCGAGCGTGTGTTCTGAGTTTCTCAGGGAGTTGGGATGATGAGTTGCCTAAGATGCAGTTTGCGTATAATAATAGTTTTCACGCTAGTATCGAGATGGCACCATTTGAGGTGTTATATGGGCAAAAGTGTCGAACTCCAGTTTGCTGGAATGAAGTGGGAGAGAGGAAGTTTGCATGGCTCCGAGTTAGTTGAAAGGTTAGTGGAGAGAATCAAGTTGATACAGCATACGAAAACAACCCATGTGAGACAAAGAAGTATGTTGATCGTCAGCTGAGTGGACTTGTGTTTGAGATTGGTGATCAGGTATTCTTGAGGGTATCTCCATGGAAAGGGGTAATGCGGTTTGGAAGGAAAGGGAAGTTGAGCCTGACTAAATGAGGCGTTTGAGATTTTGGCGAGAGTGGGATCCGTAACTTATCGTTTGGCATTGCCTCCAACATTGGATAGATTTCACAATGTATTCCATGTGTTTTGCCTGAGGAAGTATATTCTGGATGAATCTCACATTCTTAGCTACAAGCTACCGATTGGAACGAGGAGGATCTACCTTTGAGGAGAGAGGCCGGTGAGGATTAACGTCAAGAGGAAAGGCATTAAGTATTAAAAGATGGTGGCCTTGGTGAAAGTGTTGTGGAGAGAGATCAGCAGCGTTGAGGAGGCGACATGGGAGGCGGGGATGACATAAGGGGCCGTTACCCGCAGCTTTTTTGTAGGAGGTAATTTGTTGTTTTGTTTTTCGTGTTGTATGTACTTGAGGTTGCATTAAGGAGGTGTTTCTATAAGTAGTTTGTTGAGTTGAGAAATTTTAGGATGAAATTTATTAGGTGGAGTAGATAGAAATAGCAAGATTCACGCCTAAGCGATTAAATTATATTATATATATCGTTTGGTAGTGGAGATAGGAGATAGTATAAATACTTTCGGAATAATAGATATTAATTGAGTAGGATTTTATGTCAGGGAAAATAATACATTTGAAATCGTTTTCATTAAAATTTAATGACAAAAAGTGGAGAAATAAAACCGCAACCAAACGGGACTTAACTCATCTTCTAAATATCTCACCAACTTATCGCGATTTGATTCTTATCAAACCATCATCTACCTCCCCCCTTGAAGAAAAGAAAAAAAATTCTTCTCCGTTTCTTGCTTCTCTTCGCTTTTATTTAGCAAGATACAAAGTTGGTTTATAAATCTTGGCCCATAAATCCTCTACTTCAAGGTAAGAAAGTTTGAAACTTTTGTGATATTTCCAAAGATTTTGAGAGTTGACTTTTGTTGACTTTTCCCAAATTCCTTTAAACTTTATTATGATGTTATGGGACCTTAATATAGTTATTTTGGGGGTAGAAGTGTTGATTTTGATGTTGATTGGAAGAGAATATTATTGAGTTAAGTTTTTGTAAGTTGAGTAGTATTTGGGTTTTTGAATTTAAGGTTGTTAGAATTGGTTAAATTAGTCGGGGAATTGATTGTTGGATTGATTAAGTATTTAAAGTGTTAGAGTTGGGGTAGAGTTGTGAAATTGTTGAGAGTTGGATGGTTGCGTTGAAATTTTGTCGTTTTATTAGTCGTTTAAATGCGTTTATTAGTCTTTTTTATTAGTGAATTTGAAATTTTGTCGTTTTATTACTCGTTTAAATGTGTTAAAGGGTTAAGTTAGAGGCATAAGTTGAGTAGTTGATGACCTAAACCTCTAAAATGGAATTATTAAGTGAATACTAAAATTGGAGTTCTGATTGTAGTAAATAGTAATTGTATTTTTTCTTTGATGTTTGTGATTAAGTGGAGGCGTGGAAAATGGCACTTGGATGTGGGCGTTTATTATTCTTGGTAGAGGTGAGTATTTCAACTCGGGTGTAAACCCCCGGTTACTAGAGTAAGATATGTTGAATTTGGTGATAATTGTAAGCATGTTTATCATATATGTTATGTTGATTGTTTGTGTATGATTAGTTGGTTGAGTAGTTGTGTGTTGGAGTGTGGTGTTTTGAGGTTAAGATTAAGTCGGAGTTGTGATGAGTTGATTTCGAGAGGCTATTTTGATCATATTGGGGTTTAGGATATTTTTTGTTAGTGTTGTTTTGTTAGTTGGGGTGGTTGCCGAGTTTGAAGAGGCCGAGTTGGCGACAATTCTTTAGACCTATAATAAAGATCATAGGTAGAGGCGGTGGTGGTGGCTAGGGACTCTCAACAGTCCTTCACCTGTCGATTCTCTTTTGTTATGTCATTCAGATTATAGTTATCTTTTGTGGAGACTTTAGACATTTATGTTATGTTGTGTTTTGAGAGATGATGTTACGTATGACTACTGTGGTATTATGATGATGATGGTGCATTTTGTGGTAATGTCTAGTTCACCACGATGGACAAGAGTTTTATTATTATCAAATGAATTCATTTTATGTTGATATCCATCGATTGATGACTCTGGTGTTCAGGTTGATAACGATCTTAACCTCAGGGCGGCCGACACAGGTGTGTCTTTCTGATGGATTTAAAGGCACCTCGGGTGATATCTTCTTCTATGATTCAATTAAGTTTGGCTTCATAGGATCAAAGAAGAAACTGAACAATGCAAGGTTCAGTAGGAGCTAGTTCACTTACTTTTTGGAATAAGTTAAACAATTGATTAAACAAGGTAGTTCTTGTTTTACAATATGATTACTAGCTACATAACATGGATGTATAATTCATTCATATAATCATTTATTATTCCACGGATGGTGGAAATAATAAATCCCAATACAAGTCTGCAGTTTCTAGAGAGGCAACCTAAGAGTGTTGACAAGAGAGCATACTAAGTCTAGAAACATAAGATATATATAATTTTTCATGATTAAATACTACAATGGTTTTGGGGGCGAAAAGCTAACATTTGATGGCGACATGATGATTGATTGATGAATCAATTTTCTTGGATCATGAGCTTGTAAGTCTAATCAATCTTATGAAATTTTATTAGGTTTGTATAAGCGAGGCCGGTTTGACCGCCATAAAATCATAGAAGATATGTATATACGTATGCTATGAATTTTGTTTAGAGCTGTTGTTGATGAAGTTTAAGCGATTTTTTAGACACCGCATATATAACTATCTATATTTATATAGGTTGTGTCTTTGGTATGTCAAATGACCTTAAGCGGGGATCATAACGTCATATGTTATGTAATGGCATTAAGTATAGCAATAGATGTTGATATATTATAGGGAATTTCTCCATCCTTGATATACAATTAGATCTCGGAGGGCCTCTCGGAGTCATGGGCGATTCTGCGTGCACCGTTATCGGTTTTTATAAGTATGGTTCATAGTTGGTGAAAGAAGAAAGTTGTGGGTGTTTCATGACACATGCTCTTATAGTTGGCTTATGAATAGAGATCGTGAGATAAAAGGAATTGTAAACTAATGTCGTCCAGGGGCAGGCAGAGGTGTTGGAAATCAATAGTTATTGGTTTAAATTTATTATCTTTCATTTCGACAATTGGGTGTAGTAATTCATTTACTAGTTTAGTTAAATGTGATAACATAAAAAATATTCAATAATAGTAATTATAATTACTAGTCATTCTTGATAATACGAAGATTATGTCGGATTCTTCAGATCTCGTACCAATTGTTATAATAATAATAATGGTCAATTATATTATTATCACAGTACATAAATATCTGAGCCTAGAGAATCACATACATCTGATGTTGAGTTATATATTTCATGTATGAAATTAGACTTTCTTAAATTGAGAGTTGATTGTAATCAACGAATATTCTCAATTTAAAATTTTACATTAATAATGTAAAATATAAATTGGATAATCTTTAATTAATTAAATAGTTAGTTGAGCTTGTTAGTAACTTGTTAGTTGCTTATTAATAACTTGTTAGTGTTTAATTTACTTAACGAGTTAATTAAATTAAACAAGTCGGCTCATTAGGTTAACGGGTTGAGTTATCGGGTAAATTAGAGAGTCTATAGATTCATGGGATTTATTAGGTTTTGACATATGATGAAAAGCCAAAACCCTAAGCCAAAAATTGGCATCCCTCATAGAGGTGGTCAGACAAATAAAAAAAAGCGTGAAAGTTTTGATTTGATTCTTCATCCAATCTTTCATGTGTTCTAGACCCATGTATAGATTCAACTCCTCATGGTGTGGATAAGTAATTGGCATTGCCATATTGTGAATTACTTGACATATTGTTAGATTCAAAGGAGGCTTAGAAGGTTGTTGGTGATTATATCAAATTGGGTTGTATGTACTCTTGTATTCATATTGTATTATATAGATTTGATATTATAATGATCACATTATGAATATTTGAATAAGTTTGTTTCAAGTTATATCATGAAAATCCATCATCATTATTATCTCGAGGTCCCAAGTCGAGATCAAAGATCAAGTCCACACAACTTCTACGGATCAAAGTGCAAAAGCGCAGTTGAACCATATCTCACATCAAGACCATGTCACTCGTCAGGGCCTGCTCCCGAGGGACATGTCACAATCCAAAGACCAGGCGCAATCGGCTCGAGTCCATATCAAGTCAATATCTTGCGAAGTCGGAATCGTAGGACTTAACTAGGCCCGATAGTTGAACCTCGATGGTTTGATAAATCTCTTTAACATGGTTTAAATTGCTTTTAATATTTTCGGTGCATTGTGTAAAATCTTTCCCTCCTTGATACAAATCTTAGCGCCAGTGGGGTATCTCTGCGCCTCGTCACCACGGCGCAAAAATAGTTCAAGGGGCCTACCCGACTCTTATAAAAGAAGTTGGAACACAGGAATGCTATGAGACTACCCAAGTCACTCGGATATGAAGAAGCGGAAGAGGCATGCATATGCATGAGATAGAAGACATACTAGGCGAAACAACCTGGGCGCCCAGGGCTTCTCGGAGACACCTTAGAACTTTGCAATCACCTTCGCACGATAGGGCATG
This sequence comes from Lithospermum erythrorhizon, assembly GCA_019722365.1. Lineage (NCBI taxonomy): Eukaryota > Viridiplantae > Streptophyta > Magnoliopsida > Boraginales > Boraginaceae > Lithospermum > Lithospermum erythrorhizon. The sequence continues at coordinate 10,656 of JADFUC010002350.1, forward strand.
CCGGAAAGAAAATGGTGACCACAACTTGACCACTCACATGTCTCCGGATACTTATGTGAAGTCAAGATCAACGGGGATGCTAGTATATGGAGGATCGGAGATGGAACATCCTACCTCTTCACATACTCAAAATTGCTTTCGACATCTCGGCCGGAAGACTGCTGACATGATACAAGGAGTTCAACCAAGGGGAGGATAGCGGGCGTTAGGCGAAGTATCCTGCGCTTTGGTGATGGAGGCCCCAGAACAACCTCGTGGTTCCATGTGATCATCTCCAAGACTACCTAAAACATGTGCTGGGAAGGCCATTGGATCCATACTTGACTGATATAGTGCCTTGACCTGCATCGATGCCTAAGGTACTCTGAGGATGGCTCAAAATTGACAATCGAGGCAAATGGGTACTGTTCACTATTAAAGTCACAACAGCTATGCAAAGTACTACCAAAGAAGACAAGTGAAGCTCATCGAAACCAACTCCATGCGATGCAAGTGAAGAAGTCATGAAGCGCTCAAAGGTGAGGCCTGCCCGGCTCAGCGAAGAAGGTGGCATCCATACACTCGAGGGCTGTGGCGATGCAAGGTCAAAGATAGAGCATGGAATAACTTGAATCTCGAGGCTTATGATCTCTCCTGAGTCAGCAAGATACGACCCATTCAAAGATCACACGAGGATGGGCAATTTGCCACTGAAGTCAAAAAAGAAAGGTCGTAAGCAGAGCGAGACCAAGATCTTTATGACATAAAGGATATGCCATCAAGCTCATGTGCGGGACTCTGGTACACCCCAGCGGCCATTACGGCGTCTTGACCCAAAGGATGGCCAAGCTACCCCCATAGCGGTAGTCGAGAACTCTTTGTAGGAATTCCAGAGCATCAAAGAAAACAAGCGGTCAAAAGAGCACAAGATCGAGATAAAAGTAAAAGATCGAGGTTGCTGACCCAATCTGATCAAAGAGATCCAAAAGCAAGTGGGGCGGAGTTATACCCCAGGAAAGGCGTACCCTTTAATAGAAGCGAGGAGTTCCCAGGGGACTAGCCTAACGTTCATGGAAGCATCGCCGGGTCGGAGGTCACGCTCGGAGGTCAAAATCCAGACTCAAACTCAAAAAAAAAGCGAAGCAAGGCGAGAAGCCATGCAGATGTCTTTGAGACCAACACCGAGGGTAGATGCATCATGTAGGAACGGAGGCCAGCACACCCACGAAAGGGGTGAGGGCTACCGTGCGAGAATCGGATTTAGCACCACGCAGAGGATAGAAGTACAGAGCCCCGCATTTCGAGCTTAAAAAACAAAACGGGCAAAGAAGTCAAGTGGATCTAATACAGGGCCATTGCACCGAGGAGTTAATCATCACACATAGAATCGGAGGCAGCGCGCGCCGGGGTAGAACTTCGTGCGAGAACGGATAACACCACGCAGGGCGGAGGTCGAGCCCATGACTTCGCTAAAAACAAGACAATGAAAGCCAAGCGGATGACTCAAGGCAATTTGCCTCGGGGATGAATCGTTATACATAACGGAGACCAACGCATACAAAGGGTGAGGGAGGAACTCGTAGCGAAGAACCGGATGTTAACACCACACAAAGGGCCAGAGGGTGAGTCCTGCAGAGTATGTGGACAGTCAATACCCCAATGACTGCAGCATAAGAGCACGCAAGGGATGAGGAATTACTTTTGATACTCGAGCTAAACCCAAGCACCAAAGCAAAATAACACAACAAACAAAAGACAAAGCAAACAAGCTAAGCAAAGCGTAATGCATTTAGAGGATTCCATAGAGGTGAAAACAGATGCACATGCAGATGGATTAGCTCCATGAGATGAGATGCAAATAACTTCTGAGTGGATATAAAGTTCGTAAAATCGAGACAAGCGAGCAAAAGATGGCCTAAATACTATCGGCATGCAAATGGCGAGGCGTGCAGGGGACTTGAGACCGAGGCAGGCATGTAATTGAGATATCTAAATGGTCTACCCACCTCTCGGGGGTTAGCACCGAGGCATCTTCAAGACAACCGAGGACCATATCTTGACATTGGAATTGAGAGACCTAATTTGAGGCGGTTTTTGGCTCTAATTATTTCTAATTTGAGTCTAACTAGGATATATCTCTTAGCCTTTGTAGGTTTTATTTTTTAAATGAGTTTGAAGACTTTGTTAAGAAAAGGCAATGAATGCTTACTAGGTTTTTTTGTTAGCTTTATAAATATAGGATGATTTAAATGGTTTATTTATCACAAATATAGAATAGAGAAAATTCATCCTAGAATAATATTAAGTCTTTAATATTATTGAAGAACATAGTTTTGTTCTTGAAGAACTTAAAGAATTTATCGTTGTTCTTGATAGGCTATTGAAATTTTCGCTGATAAGAAAATACTCAACATAGATTATAGCTAGTGGTAGGGCTTATACTTGATTTTATGGTTTATTAGTGGATTAACGGCAGCAGGGCGTACCTTTCCACGTGAGGGGAACACATATAAAATTCTTGTGTCTGTTTATTTCCGCTTGCCAAATTTACATAAGTTTTATTGATTTAGCGGAAACTCAGGAAGGATTTAGAAGTCTTAAATCCCTAACAATTGGTATCGAGGCTTTGGTTGTAGCTTGGTTGTGAGTTTAAGAATCAATGGTTGGGCAGGAATTGTGACTTTATCTTTGTAAGTGAATGAATTGATTTTCCACGTTGGAAGATTTGTATGGAGGATTACGGAAAGAAATTTGAGCAATGGCTAGGGGGCTTTGAGAAGATGGATGAGGATGAATGGATGGAATTGGACAGGCAGGTCTTGGGTGTGATCAGACCTTGTTTGTCAAGGAACGTAGTTGCTAACGTTGCTAAAGGAGGCCGCTGAAAGGCGTGAGGCTATGCGTCTGTAGAGAGCCTTACTGCCAAATAATAAGGTACTTCTCATGAAACTGTTTCACCTTAGATGTCAAAAAGTACACCCATAGCGAGACACCTTAATGATTTCAATAGCATTATTAATCAATGTCGGCGGTAGATGTTAATGTGATGATGAGATCTGAGGCTGATTTTGTTAACCGTTGCCAGTTGGGGGCTGATAGTGATTGGTAATTAGCAGGTACTAACAAAGTTGGGCACCAAAGGTGTGGTTGTAGGCGTATCACATAAAGTGCGTAAGCTTCATGTATGAAGTGAAGGTGCTAAGGGTTACTGCGTGCTTGTAGGAAGAGGAAGAAACGAGACGGAGAGTTTGGAAATAGTGGGAGATCACAATTAGGGTAAATGGTAGTCTGTGTCTTTGGGGTTGTGCTTCAGCTTAGTCACGTGAAGAGGCACTTTGCCAAAGCTATGATGATGCTCGTATTTGTGTTGAGCGGTGTCGGCAGCTTTGGTTTTATCTGTGAATGCTTAGATTGATTTACGGATAGTAGATTCTAAAGGCTTCTTTTCATACTTACATATGTGAGATGTAATGGTGAATTATGTTTAAGGAATTATGGGGTATTCATCTTACTAGCGTGGTGAATTTTTGGATATAGTAGGTATGGGAGATGTGAATGCAGGCAGCCGAGATGGTTCTTTAGAGCCCGACAAAGGTGAGGTATGTTCGAAATTAGGGAAAAGTTTAATTTCGATTGAGTCGGTTGGATGGTGATAGTTATCGAACTACTTTCGAAGATGGTACTGGAAGGTTCGGGGAGGCGATGGTAATAGCAAAGGCGGTCGGTGCTTGCTTGGTAATGGTTCTACTCGAAGAGGTTGAAGGGATGCAGGTGCCGAGGAGAAAGCGGGTGAGATTCGGCGTGGGGTTCTACGAAGATAGAAAAGTTATCGTTGGTGAGATTCTGTTACGGATGTATTTGAGAGGTTCTCTAAAGGGAGTCGAGGAGGCGGTGCAAATGAAGAATGCATTGGAAGGTCGAAAGATACCCAGTACAGAATGAATCTTTCCATTTAATTGATGAGTTCAATTTGAAGGAACTCACAGGAAGGATGCTTGATTGCATGTTGTGATATCGGAAGGATTAGCGGCGTGTTTAGTCGCGGTGAGAGAGTATTTGGCCTCTGATTCTTTGCTAAGCTGACTGAAGATGTTACGATCAAATGCTCGGTCAATGAATTAGATCGAGGAAGTAAATCGGCGTGGAATGGGGAGGAAGTAGAAGAGAGAAATTCATTGATGACCAATCAAACTTGGAGAGTTCTCGAGGTGCCTAGGATTGAAGATCATGAAGATCAAAGAAGGCAAAGCCCGAGCATGGTGATTGTCTGAATGAGGGGAAAAGTCCAACGGGGATGAAATATGCATTTGTACAAGTTCTCTTCGGTAGTCAAGTTGGTGTCATTCGAGGATGTTACGGGATTGGAAAGAATCTTTGAAGTTGGAATCGGCTTTAGTGGGTCGTGGATGATGAACTCGGGAGAGAACAACTGCGGAATGGTGTTTTGAAGACGGTGATCCGAAATTTGTCTTCAGAGTGGAAAATTGTTGGAATTGAAGACTGTTGAAGACGGTTTGGCTAATTATTTCCCTAATTTGAGTCTAACTAGGATATATCTCTTAGCCTTAGTAGTTTTGTGTGCAGTTTGAGAAACTGGGTAGAAAGACGTAGTCTTCTGCCCAGGTTTTGTTAGCTATAAATATAGAATGATTTCATGAGTTTTTTATTTATCACACAAATATATAGAATAGAGAAAATTCATCTACTAGAATAATATTAGGTCTTTTCTAATAATATTATTGAAGAACATAGTTTTTTATTCTTCAGAACTAGAGAGTTTATCTTTGTTAGCATTAGGCTTTGTAGTTGAAATTTCGGTGTATAAGAAAATACTCAACATAGATTATATATAGCTAATTAGTAGGGCTTATGCTTTGATTTTAAGTTTATTATTAGTGGATTACATGACGGGAGGCGTCTGTCCACATCGAGGGAACACGTATAAAATTCTTGTGTCTGTTTATTTCAGCACTTAAATTTACATGCGTTTTATTGAAGTTGCTTGAAACTCTGGAAGGATTTAGGGGTCTTAAATCCTAACATGCGCTGCCTCGCCAAGGTGATGAATGATGAGGAGATATGCCTAAGGCTACAACAAAAATAGGACACCCGTACCAACAGTCAAGTAGGAGTTCCATGATTGCTAAAATTATGGGAAAATTTAGAAGTACTACACTAATGCAAGAGCGACTCCTCTAAATTTCAAATCAATGGTCTGAAGCGAAGATTAAAATTCAATTACCATCAACACACAACAAAAGCATGAAAGACTACAGAGCAGTTGCAGGCGAACCGATGGTCGATTCGACCCGGAGTCGGAGGCTGGTACCAAAGAACCATCTCTTCAATACCTTGAAGGACCATATGACCGTCATGGCGATCAACATAGAAGAAGATATTCCTTGTTTACACAAGGCGTCAAAAAGCAAAACTTGAGACAAGAGCGGGACTTTCCAAATTGAGAAAATTATGAAATTTTTAGTGCACAAACTAGACCTATGCAAGGGTTCTCACGATAAAAAATTAAGATTTTTTTGAACAAGCCAATCAGGAGATAAAATAAACAAGTTCGAAAAAGAGTGTTGAAAAGAAGAAAAATAGAAAGTTCTTCGCATAACTTTTTCCTGACAGGAGGCGAAGTGCGATTTGTTGCTCCAAAATAATGACCTTGTATAATTATGTTTTAATCATATAAAGGAAGAAATGAGGAGGTTGGATGAATGCGGACACACTAAAAAGTGTTATCACGTGATCCATCAAAATAAAGCTACCCGAAAAATTCAAGTTGCCACCTATTCCACATGTGATTTTTTGAAAATCACATGTCGATCGAGTAGGCCAGTTCGGCTGTATCATGCTAACCGGACATCAAATTTATGCCACTTATATTCAGCAGGGTGAAGAGCACGAAAATACGGGTTGAAGTTCAAGCTTGTGGATTAATTTTTACTATACTAGTCTAAAATTAAATATTTTGCTTATTTATTATGACATAAACTCATAATAAAATTCTATCTATAGAATTAATTTTCTACATCCTCGAGGGATCAAGAATTAATGAAGCCCGAAGATCAAGATCCGGCATGACATTAAATTTATGTTGGGATATATCCAATAAGACAATTAATTTCTAACTAGTAGAAATTAATTATTCTATAGTGAGGAGTCATGACATTGACATAAAATCAAATTCACAACAAACCTCAGCATTCCAAGCGACTACTTTCGAAATCGCTTAGAATTATAAGGTCGGGTAGCAAAGAAGCGGATAAATTCAAAGAGCCGCGTTCATGATGGAATGGAAGCTACACACGAGATGGATATGTTTCACATACAAAACACTCTGAGGTGAACACGACACCTATTATGTAAGAGGACATTTGTAGGCAGTCAAAAATTAATTAATAAAATTTGTTTATATGAATTTATTAATTTAATTAATTCTCCTTCAATCACACAATTACATTTGTTGATTGGGGTTCTCTGAGCTTTCAATCAAAAGCGAGCAAGTGGAAAATAGTAGGGTTAAAGGATTGGCCTTTGATATTAATTTTATGTTAAAAGTGGGATTTAAACATTAATTAAACCTAATTTTAAACCTAAATCCCTAAATTTACAGGATTTTAATAATAAATTGAAGGAAAAAATCGAAATAAAAATATAATTTTCTGGATAAACGAGCTCGAAATGGCGGTCCAATAAAAAAATAACATAAACTTACCCTTATAATAAAGTTGGCGGCCCATGAATTATTCACCAAGCAAAGTTGGCAAAAGTTTTGAAATATATTATTATTTTAATATATTATGCAAATATTGACGGTCAGGGTTATCACGCCGAGATCAGCGGTTGGGATAAATTTATTACTTTAAAGATGGATAAATCAATGGAACCACGTAGCCTAAATACTCATCTTCACTGCGAAAGAGTCTTCGTTAATATAGGAGGCACTCTCAAACTTGAATTCAAATGGAGGATAACCAGCGGGTTAGAGATACGAGGAAACAACCATGCTTCAAAGATTCTGAGGCTTTTTGGAACACACAGGGGAAGCATCTAGGCTGAGCACATGAAAGGAGAAGTATTGAAAATCTGGGTAGGTAGGTTGTCCCCAATCGATGAGGGAAACAAATTGCTCGAGCCATTGCCTTGAGTCAAGTCAAAGAGAGGATCAAGGCTGCTAAAGCCCCTACTCTGCTGGCACTACTCTGTTGTGACGCTTGAATAGGCGGCTGGAACAGACCACCCCGAGGTTGTTTAGAAGCTAGGTGAAGTAACCGTTCCTTGATAATATATTGATAGTATATAAGTTTCTCGGTGGAGTATTTGAGGTGAAATAGAAAATTTCGAAGTTGAGTAGTGGAGAATTGACAAATCGGTCGGTTGGTGGTATATTTCGGTTTAATGAGGTGGGACCGGAGATAGTATAAATAATTTTGGAATAATATCGATATATAGAGATGAGTATAGAGATGAGTAGTAATATACCTCAAGGAATATACAATGGAAATCGGTTTTGTTGAGATTTAAATGCAGATGTGTAGAATTAACCAAAACCCGAGCGAACTTAAATTTCTTCCCCTCAAATATCCCAGCACTGCAACTTTATCTCCGTCACATAAATCAGATTTCATAACCTTTCATAACTTTAGTAGAAAATTTGACTCTCCTCCCGCAGGGAATTTTTAGTTCCTGCCGTGATTGGCAAACTGGCTTCGAGGACAAAGTAGTGGATTTCTTATATAAACTTCGTGATATAAATCGTATACAGGTAAGAAGATCAAATCTTTTTTGAGATATTTCTTGAGTTTTGAAGGGATTGACTTTTTATGGAATTTTTGTTGACTTTTAGATCTTGATTTATTATGGTATAAAATGTTATCTAAGTATCATTTAGGGGATTAAGCGGTGATTTTTGAGTGATTATTGGGGTTGAAAGTGGTGTAAGTTGAGGTTGACTTTTATTGACTATTAAATTAAGCACAAATTGTAATGAGGTTAGAGGACGTATAGTTGTTTTGGGTATAGAATTATTGATTTGGATATGGATAGGTAGAGATTGGGTTGAGAAAGTTTAGGGAAAGTTCGTATAGCGTTTAAGCGTTTGAATTGGAAATTTAATGGATTAATTAGTTGTGTAAATTGATTTGTTGGATTGATTAGAATGTGCTTAAGTATTGTTGGGGTAATAAGGTGACTAGAATGTTGATTTTCTGAAGTTAGCGATTAGTCTTGGAATATTAAAAGTGTATACGATCTTGGGATAGGATGATTGCTTTAAGAGTTGTAAATTTGAATGTCGTGAGGCGTGGCATAGCATGGGGATTATATAGATGTTAAGAGGTTATTCTCACAGATATGTTATAATGTAATTTCTTTGAATAGGAGTTGAATGCGGATGTACGAGGGAGGCTATATAGTCATTACTTTGGGTTCGAGGTGAGTCTGAGTCTCTCACGATGGGAACCTTTAATATATATTATATTATATATTCTGCATGTGTTGTCTTGGGACTATTAAAATGTGTACTGTGTGATTATGATTGATATTATGTGTAAATCTAGTTGTGATTTATATTATGAAATAATTGAGATTATGATTGATACCGTATGTGATACTCGTGTTTATGATTCGTATCATGAGATAAGCGAGATTATGAGTTATATTATGAGATAATTGAGAATATGATTCATGAGTATACCCGTGTGTTTGTATGTACTTGTGATGTGTCTTTGTGTGTAGGTAAATGCGGTCTTTGATTCTTTGTGTGTGTTATTTGTGGAGGCGGTGGTGACCACAGGCCGGGAGGTTTGGTGTGGTGTGCATATGTATTATGTGCAGAGGTGGCCAGGTGGATTCGGGTGGTTGGTGTGATATCTGCGTTGGGGGGTGTAGCGCCGATTCGGGAGGATGGAGGTGGAGACCTCAAATACCGATTATGTGGTGGATTCCTCGTATGTATTATTATTTGGAGGTGGATTACATAAATGTGTGTGTATTATTTGGAGATAATTCTCATTGTATTGTATTATTATTGAGTGGATTCTCGTATGTATTATTTGTGGAATTGGATTCCTCATTTGATGACTTTGTGCCGAGGTACATTTTTTCCTTAAATGAATATGCCTTTGTTAGTTGCCAAGTGTTATGTGATATAAATTATGAGAGAACTCTATGTGATTTGTGAGCAGTTATTTGTTAATAGCCTTTACAGTTGTGTATAAGCATATATTTATATATATAAGTATGAATATATATGTGATGGGATCGATACGTGTTATTTGTATTATTTCCGGCAATAGGCGACTCCACACACATTCTCTATGGGCGGGCGTTTATGCCTAGGTTCTAAGGGTTGTCCAGTGAGGTTGTCGAGAAGCTACATTGATAAGTACAGAGATTGAAAGATAAATAGATGGCGGTGGTGGCATAGGAATTTCTCGTGAGTCATTTCCACTGTTATTTGTGGGCTTGTATATTGTTAGACACATGTATTTTATTGAAGTGCAGTTTGCCATACTTTCCCTATGTTGTATTTTGGATTTCTTATGTATTTTTGAGTTGTATTATTAAGGTGGATTTGTACTATGTTGTTCGTTTTTTTATTGTATATGTTGTTAGTTAAAAGATGGAAAAGTATGTTTTTTTTATTAATGCCAAATGAAGTCTTTTATGTTGTCATCCATCGTTCGATTACTCTTGGTGTGAGTTGTTGATGACCTTAACCTCGGGGCGGTCGGCGGGGCGGTCGTTACACAGCTGGGTTGTGAACCCGAGACTCGAAGTCAGCTGCGGGGAGACACGTTGCTAAAATTTTATGCACTGTGAAGATGAACAATTCTGCTTTGAAATCCGTACTCTACTATCAAGACAAGGAAATTTGTGTTGAGGCCTCTGGCATTGAAGGAACCCGACCCTAAAGCTACAAGGATTCGTCGATTCGATGCTCATGCTAGGGCTCGCCCGTCCCGGCCTTGGAGACAAAATTTCTTTGAAACATCAGTGAAGTACATATCAAGTCGTCATACATCAGTCTACCATGATAATGATAGTCAAGAAGGGTCAGCGTCAAGTAGCTACGTATCAAGTCGAAGGGTCAAGCGCCCGGCCGGCCCACAATATCATATCCAAGAAGGGTCAAATGTCAGTCAACCCACATATCTAATATCGAAAGGATGACTGTCAGAAATGATTGCACATATCAAGGAGGTCTGCGATGTGGACTACGAGGTCAAAATGCAACTGTTTTTAATGATGGCTTAAACATTGATTTACTATCTAACATATGTGCTTAAGTGATTTAATTCATAGGTATGTTAGAAAGATTGCTTGTCGGGCCATAAAGTTGACATTGATATCAAACAAGCACAATATCGAGGCATTGAGACAATGAAGAATGTCATAATTTCCAAGGTGATGATTTCTGATGCCAAAATATATGAGTATAGTGAGATAGAAGAGAAGAATCAACCATCCTGGCGCTTCAAAGTGAAGAATGGCGATGAAGAGAAAATCATTCAATCTCTAGGTCATGAAAGGACCAAGAAGAAAAGTTCACGAAGAATCAAGATCGGAAGAGGCGGAGTCTGGATGCGAGCCAAAGATTAGGTAAAAGTTGTGGCTTGAATCTTGCTTTACTTTCTTTCAGCAGTCTTGATTGAAGTTCTTTATTTGGGAGATATTTTTCAAATCATTTTGACTAAAAGATCTTAACGTTTGATATTTTTTAGAATGTTGTCAAAAGAAAATATTTGAAAATATTAATGTGTATAAAAGCTGAGGGTTTGAATTCATTTTATTAAAGGTTTGAAAGAACTTAGCGCTTTTGGATCGTCTAAGTGGGAGCTATAGCAGGCGGAAATGTTTTAAGTTTTAGCTGCCGAGACCTCCTTCGAGACAGGCTCGATGAGGTCTACCGATAGATAATCCAAAACTAGCCGTTTGTCCGTTTTAACTCCATTTTCTCACCTTTAAATACCAAATCTTCCAAACTCTTTGTTTCCCAAACAATTCTAAATGATTTTATACTCATTTTATCATCTTTAAAACACCAAATCTCGAACACATGACATTTATGATTTATCAAAGTGAGTTTGGTTTGTGCTAAGCTTTGAAATGAGAAATGGGGAAACTAAAATGAGTGTTTGATGAAATGTTGAATGGGAGTTTAAAGAGGCAATGTATATACATTAAAGGAGTTGAACAAGCTTGATATATTATACTCGATGTAAGGTGCTCAGTGCTATTTTGAGGTGTAATCCTGTGCTTGGCTCGTTGAGGAGCATTTAGATTGGGATAAAGCAATGATCTACGATACATAGAGATGTCCGTTAAGCTTTAGGATTTGTTTTTTTAAATGCTAGGCTTGAGATTAAAGGGTGTTGTGAACTCCATAGGCATTAGAATTGAGTAGATTGTCACATAGTGTTGAGGCTAGTGCTCAAGCAATGGGACATGGGGAGTGCTTCGAGGTAGAGGAGTTGCATCTCCGACTTGATTGGAGTTGAAATCCTAGGGTGTGTCCTTGGGACACTTAGTGGTGTACTAACGAGGAGTTAGGAGCTAAGAGATGAAATCACAGGTTGAGGCAGGTTCCCTCTTGAGGAGTTAGGAGTTTAAAATCCTTAGGAGGTGATTCATTGGGTTCTTAGTGGTATACTTGAGAGTTATAGGCTAAGAGTTGTAAGTTGGTTTAGGTTTAGCAACATTTGAAGAAGCGCTTAAATAGTGGATTCTAGTGAAGAAGCCTAAGGTGAGGCCTTAGATTCGGGGATGTAGATTGTGACCTCATTAAGCCGTGTCGAGTTGCATCTTCTTTCCATATTTACTTTATTGCACATATTATATATATCTTAGAATTCTTTGAGATTAGATTATATCTTTAGTTTATCTGGCTTTATTAGAATATGTAGTATAATTGAATTATTATTATTAAATTGATATGTCGAGTTTAATCGAAATTTAAAATAGAGAATATCCTATGTTGATCTTAATTCGATATTCATGATTAGGATAGTTTGATTTGATCAATGAACTTAATTGTTATATTCGCACGATCAAATCATAATTAAACTTGCTATCTTGAATATCTTAAACTCCACAGTATATACATGTATTGAATTGTGGTATGTTTAATAGATTCTTTAAGATTGATCAATCATGAATATCTTAAAACTAATAGTATATCTTAAATTGACACATCACGATTAATCGTATTGTATCGTAGATAAAGAACTTAATGTTAATATTGATGAAATGGGTTTTGGATGTTTATTGCTTGGCGTAATGATTCTTAGATCGTTTTCTTTGTTTCATCTTTTATCTAGCGTTAGGGGTGTTGTCTACTTTTAATTACATTAACGTTTGTTTCTGGTGCTGATTATATTAGTTGAAGCTTCAAATTAAGTTTGTATAAGAAGCGATTGACGACCTCTTAGACACTATTCACACACTACACTCTAGGACGTCGTATAATTTATACATTTCCTTCCGATACCTCATTACCAAGGGAGGATTGATCACTCTGTCAGGCCGTATCTCGGGGGTCAAGGCGTCCCGACAAGGGATCAATTTATAAGGCAGGGTTCGGATAATATCAGTCAGTAGAGTCATAGATGGGACAGCATGCGGAGCAACGTGCTCAGGAGAGTTAAGGACAGAACAGATCAGATTAAGTCATGCTCGAGTCATTTGCTTTAGATGTCAACATGCGTGAGAGAGATAAGCTATCTTGATAGTCAGTTTGATACATCTCCTTATCCGAGAAAAGTTTCCCCAAAAGAACTTTATTATTTTCGGTGCTCGTATAAATATTAAAATCTTTCTTCACCATACAAACTCTAATCTTTCTTCACCATACAGACTCTTAATTCCAAAATTTCAGATATTCAATCCTGATCAAAGTAGCAATTCAACTCCTGATCAAACCTATCAGATGGAGTGTACAATTTATATATACTGTTGAGTATGATGTCTCAATTGTGGTAAAATACTTTTTGAGTTATTTAACGTATAATCAATAATTTCTTTCGTTTAAGTCGACACAATCATGTACTCACGAATCACGATAAGAAATGACAAAAATTAATTTTTAAAAATTGTTTTTCTAATATAATATTAAAATGAAAAAAGAAATATTTTAGAAATATTATAAAAATATTTAGAAATGATGCAAAATTTTGGAAACTCAAAAATAAGTTATATATATACTAAAAGATATTTGTATAAATATATAGATATTATTATAACAAGTTATAAAATATTCAATCTCATTAATTAAATTAAAAATAAAATAAAATATTTTGAAAACAATATCATATAATTTAAAATATAAAATAATTTTGATAAGAAATTTGAACTTTTAAATAAAATATGAATAAAAGACTGTATGTACTATCATTTTATCCAAAGATATTCAACCTCATTCACTAATACAGTATATATTATTATTCTACCAAACATATTATAATTACAATAGTTATGTGTGCACAATTAATAATTGTATATCATGTGAGTATTAAATAAAAATTTTAATTTTAATAATTCTAAAAAGTATTAATTATCATTTATCCTTGTAAATATTTATTCAAATAAGTAATGGTTTATTAATAAATATTTTATTACAATAGTTCCACATATCATAATTTTAATTCTAGAATTTTAATTTAACTTGTAAATGAATTTGATGACAAATATTAAGCAAATAAAATTTGTTGTCAGATTAAAAAATCGTCGTATAATAAAATAAGCTTTCGGCTTTGTTAAAGGTGTGTATGGCGTCTTGATGTGTGTGTCTTTGCTAGTGAGCATTTAGAACTTTCTGATAACAAGCACATAAAGATGGTATGGAGTTACATAAAGTCAAGTTTTATTGATATTTGTATTCAAGTGCATAAATTAGCAAACTACAAAATTAAATTCAAACTTAAAAAAGAAAAAGTCAAACCTAAAATTATAGAATAACTTGGTGAGCAATCACTAATAAACAAACAACGTAAGATGACTTTCTATGATGACTTTCTATGGTTAAAAACAATAAACTTGTATTAAACTGGAATAATCACCCTGAGTTCCGTTTAAAATTATCACGATTGGTGGTTTTGTGGCTTCAAAATTGAAACATCATGAATCTGATGAGGAATTTGTAATACTTCTTATTATTATTATAGGTCGTAATTATCAGGATTGATTGCACTCAATCAATGAAAGATTTGCTAGCTATCTCCTAGCCTTTGGAGATTTATTAAGAAACAATCAAGATGAGAGCGCAGATCATCGAAGGAGACAGTTGTGTGACACTGAAAGGAGATTAATCACTGTAATGAAGGGATTAAATGAAGGAGGTAATCCGAGCAGTGCTGCTTGGACAACAATCCCCATCTTGAAGTGATTCAACAACAGTCTTGAGGGATGAATAAATTGAGTTTATTTTTATTTTATTTTAAAAAAAAAAATCGTCACTTATTACTATAAGGATTTAATTTTGAGATCTCATTATTATGAGTAATAAAGTAGTTAATTGAATTTAGCCTAATAATTTGAATAAATTGAGGTAGTTGTTGAGTAATCACGCATGGCCTCAAGCACTCCTTGGAAAATGCAGAATTTCAACTATAAAAGCAACTCTATCTGTACGCATCCAACTAGGGTCTAGTTGAGCCGTTGGTATACTCGTCAAATGCATTGGAGCTAAGTCACGCCAAAATAATGAAAAGGGATGAAATGACTATTTTACCCTCCCTATTTGTTATGTAATATTTGAGAAAGTTTCATTTAAGGGTAAAATAATCATTTCATTGATTTTTAATATTGTTTCGGTATGGATTTAGTCCTACTCTCGACAATGCCACAAGGGTAAAACTGATAATTGTGTGATATTTTTATTATTATAAAATGCTTCCACATGTTAAATTATTTTAGAATGTCTCACAAATATAATAATTGAATAATTCCCTCATTCTTACTCGTGTTACTTGAATTTATATACCATAATCAACAAGATTGTCGAATTTTGAATTTAATAGTTAATTTTTTGATTTTAATTCCAAATAATTTTGCCAATATGTTATATATTTATTTGAAAAAAACTATCGATATGTAATATTTTCAAATATTTTCTTATTAATTTGATAATTTTGATTCAAATCAAAGTTTTGGATGTCGATCGAGATTGTAAAGTTTATTAATTTTTTATAAATGAAAAGGCAAACGACAATCTTTAGGGGCGGAGCTTGAATATATTTCAATGTGTCAAAAAACAAGTTCAAGGAACAATCCAGAAAAGAAAAAATATAGTTCGAAGTCAACAAAGGAAAAAATTATCTTGATGGCCTGGCGAAATTAAAAGATAGTTCGAGGACAATTGAGGATTAGCCTTATCTTTTTGATAATTGAAAAGTATGCCTTTGACTCATTTATATTATATAAGCATAGATAATAATAATAATAAGTCTTACTACAACTCTAACTATCATAATCAAAAGTAGCAATTCAAGTCCTGATGAATTACAAGACGGAGTTTTTAATAGTATACAATTTATATATATTCGGATCCAAAACTAAAACAATTTATGTATATACGGAGCATTAGATACCAACAATCATATATATTTGTGTTATTGTCGTTCTTAACTAATTGCCAAAATAAACAAACAAAGAGTTGCAGCATAGTGTTAACTTTTAAAATTCAAAAAGACAATTACACTACTTTTGGTCTCCAGATTCAATCACATACTAATGTTAGGAAGATGACTTCGTACAAAAATTTGTGTTTCAAGCGTAAATGAATATCAACCAAATTCAATATTATCTCACCACCATTAAATATTTTCATCAAAACAATAAGCAAATTACCTGGGAAAGGTTCTATTCTTGATTTACTGCTATAACAAAGGCAAAAAGAAAGGGGAACAACAAAACAAATGAGCCACATGAAATCTGGGCTAGCAAAATAACACAACGGAGATACTCCGAGTCACACAGTTGCTGCACTAGAGTTCAGATGAGAAGACAATCCATCTTAGCAGACATGTGAGCACCATAACTTAGATATTTTTCGTCATTTGTTCTCCAGTAGATTTATCTCAAGCTCTGTCTTGTTTTGATCATTCGTTTGAGCGTGGCAAGCCAGAAATTGCACTCGTCCCAGTCACTTGTCGTGAGTTGCACCTGAATCATAAAAAGTGCATCACATCACAAACTATACTTCCATTAAGCAAATGAAATATAACTATGAAAATGGGAAAAAAGCTTTTACCTGAATCTGAAGGGCCGTACCGAAGTCAGCATTATCCAGGGCCTGACACAGCTGAATGAGCTTATCAGCAGCATTTTTTGAAATATCTCCACTGTTAAGTTTAGCAAACAAAGCACCTAACTTCTTAGAGTTATCCTCGATTTCTCGCTTCTTAGCCGGATTTGCTCGTTGTCCTCCCAGAGCTTCTAAA
Source organism: Lithospermum erythrorhizon (assembly GCA_019722365.1). NCBI lineage: Eukaryota > Viridiplantae > Streptophyta > Magnoliopsida > Boraginales > Boraginaceae > Lithospermum > Lithospermum erythrorhizon. The sequence goes on from JADFUC010002350.1 coordinate 27,080, forward strand.
GTTTCATGGAAAAGCCTTGATAAAGTTGCTATAACCGGCTTTTGGTGGGCTGCAGCAGAGAACATGCGAGGATATTGTATTCAATCTTAACATAATAGTAGACACGATTCACATATTTATTAAGATAACATTAACTTGTTAGAATCCGTAATATATTCAGTACTTTGACTAATCATATGGAGGATCTTCCTTCAGTTCCTTGTATCTCGAATCATTAGGTTTTAAATCATGAACTCCTAAAGCTAACATTTACAGAACTCTATTCTGAGAGCCCTCTTCGGTGCAAGTTTTTAACATCAGATCCATGCCACAATGGTCATGATCATACGCTGTTAACTATATCCACAGATGCCAATGACCCTAATCAACAACTAAAGCATAGCTCTTCTCAGATTCCAAACTTCAAAATATAAGAGAACATTTCAATAATTCAATGTGAAGATAAATAATATGCCATCTGAATTTCTCATAAAAAGCCAAAATTTAGACACCTTGGCTTTCACATATCATATAACTCTCCATCAAGTAAGGCCAAAGAATAAGTTACCAGGCACATTAGACGTATCAGCTGTCTGCACTGTAGGTGGGGGCGCAGATGGAGTCTCGGGTGCTTCTACTGGAGCCGACTGCAGGGGGCTACGTGGTTGTGATGGGTGCATTCCAGATCGTGGAACTCCTGCATTATTAACTGGCATAAATCCTCGAGGTGCCTGGATAGGAGCAATCCCTTGGGGCATCCTCTGTCCAATAGGTGGATTAACTTGAGATGTATTAAGACCAAAAGAACTGGGAGCAGGTGGACCAGCTTGAAAACTAGGGTTACCAGGCCCCTGAGATAAAATGATAATAATGGTTTAGGAGAATACAATAATCAACTCTAATTCCTTTACAATAAAAATAAAGCACATACAGGGTAAAGCTGTGAACCCAGTGTAGGCTGCTGATATTGCTCCACATTTTTCAACATAGGAGGGTTTGCAGGAACAAATGGCTTCACAACAGGCTGAGCATTTACAGGTGGTGGAGCGAAGTTTCCCTACAATATGTGTACAAGAAATATTATGCTCAGTATTGCAATAATACTTTTAAACCATTACCAGCTCAGCCATTTCTTTCATGTAGCACACCTAATATAGAATCATGCATTAGCAGGAGCATGTAAACCTAACCAAACAGATCTCGAAGAAGTCGATTTTCTCTCAAATCAACCACTCACAGCAACTTCTGGAGTTGATTTTGGGGTGAGGGGTTCATTCAATGCTAGATGGTAGATATTAGCCCTAACCACTTCTTTTTTTTTTTTTGCTATAACCTTTTAGTGAACGACTTTTACTCAACTCGTAAAGGCGGACAACTAGCAATAACAGGTAACTGATGACACAATGCTATTACCAGATAGAATACAACAAATACAAGAAAAATATTCAGCAATAACATGACAAGATAACTGAAAACTATTGAAGTATTATAAATTGGTGCACATACAAAAGAAGAAGAGATTTAGAAGATTAGGGAGAAATAATCGTTAATAGAAGCAGAAATGTATTTAGTTTTCAACAGATTAGCAAACATTAAATCAGCAAGACATCAACATCATCAAGATGGCTCAGTTCTTTAATACGATTTGGATTTTATTATTTCCCAAAAGTGAGAAGAAAAAGGTATAATACCTGCGGAACCTGGGATGGTAGAAACATACTGGGCTGAAGGATGTTAGGTTGAGAAGGGGGCTGATATGAGCCGGGTGCAGAAGTACCATAGCCCCTTCCATAAGCACCATATGACTGCTGCTGGTAATTGTCACCATAAGGACTGTTTGGTAGATTAGACTGCATTTGTGAAGATGTTTCGTGAATAATATCAGAAAAATTAGTAAGATATTGACATGCAATAAAATAATTCAAAAACAGCATGAACAAGTTACCTGATAGTAATGATGAGAGGTATCCGCATCATAACTTGTTTGATCAGCGCCATGCGTGGGCACTGGTTGATATTGAGAGTTGTCATACGACATTGAAGTTGACGTATCTTTGTCAGCTACAGCAATTAGAACATAAGCATCAATCATTCATTCAAAAGAGGATTGAAACAAAATAAAATCCTACATCAAAACTAGAAGAAAGAATAACAACATATCTGTGAGGGTACTGCAACGTAGGTACTCCCTCCATCCCAAATTGTTTGGGAGGTTTTCCTTTTTGGGACATCCCAAAATTAGTTCTCATTTGTGAGACATTATTGTGGAGGCAAATTTGAATGCAAGAAACAAATTTAAAGATGCCTTAATATGTGTGAAAAAAGTAAACCTCCCAAACCATTTGGGATGGAGGAGAATATATAATTGAGGACAAATTTGAGGACGAAAACTTACTCATACAGTTACAAAGTAATTGTAAATGTAATAAACAAATATTTGATAATAGACAATAAGATAAAATATGGTGGATAATAGCAAACAGAAAAATGGTCCCTTGATCCCATGAAGATTGTCTATTTTTGACTTTTTTTCAAAAATTTAAGAGAGGACATTTAAATACTAGTTAATCTTGACCTACTTCCTAAAATACATATAAAAGTTGGTCAAACAGGACAATTTGTGGGAAATGAAAAAAGGGTGAAAGTAGACAATTTTCATGGGATGAAGGGAGTAGTAAATAATATTCTACCATAGAGATACATCAGTGCAAAAATAAATAGGTTAAACTTCAAATACACAGCAGATTCTGTGGCAAGAGAAATCCGCTCTCGTAAAATCATAAGTTCTGGAGACAATTCCTCGGTTCCCATTAGATTCAAATACTCCATTGCAGTGTTTAATTGCCCTTGACTTGCTAATATTTCAGCATATTTCTCAACGAGCTTGAAAAGAAAATCACTGAATCTCTTTTGCCCAGAGGCCAAAGCAAAGACAATGGTCTTTTCCATCAAATCCTTCATAAGAAATGATCAGGGAAAAACATAATTTTGTTGTTGTTAGAAGTCATGAATTAGGTTATACGGAGTATATGGTAAGGTTGTATTCCGTACCTGCAGAAGTTCAACATAAGATTTTCCATTTTCAGTTGCCAATTCCATTGACCATATTCCCACTGTCTTGTCAATATTTCCAGCACATATGTAGCAGAGAGTAGCAGCAAGGGTATTACCAGAAGCTTGAAGTCTAGAAGCAAGTGTGTCACACAACAACGTCCAGTCTTCTGGCTGAGCAAACTGCACGATAACAAAGACGAAAATTGTATTCACAAGTAATCAAGTACTCCATATGTACAAATCTAGATGACATATTTCTTTCATAAGCTTACTGTTTTCCCTCACAGAAAAGCTTGAAACAAATACAACCACAAAGAAATTTAATCTGATTTTTTTTTTTTATCAAATGAAGACAGAGCAACTCTTTCCCATGAGCAGGAGAAACTTACTGAACAAAGAAGGCCGAGTGTTTCTTTCCACGACCTCAATGGTCTAACATTCACGAGGCTCACAAAGTCCCTATTTACCATTGCCGAAACAACCTGAGGATTGTGCAACGATAGATACACCATTACACCCACAAGAATAATGCAGTAATGGGTCAGTTAAAACGAACATCTAATTCAGAATTTTTATAAAGAAAATTTGTTGGTTACAGAATTTTAGAGCATACTTTTAGGTAAGGGGCATTAGATCTCTTAAGATATTGATTACGTGTAGTCTCCCACAAGGAAATGTCACCAGCATGGGCAATAACTAAGGCATCCGCCATCCTACTCGCAGATATGCATTGATCAACTGCCCCTTTGTAGTCACCAACAACTAAGGCACGCTGAACAGCATCATCAAATGAAGCATCAGCACCCTCTTCCGTCCCATTTTCATCTTGTTGAGATTCTTCTGCAGCTAGCCCAGGAACATCAGCAACAAAGTTGTTTACAGCTGGTGGAAAAGTTGTATTAGCTTTAGGTGTATTAGCTGGGCTTGGAAGATTGTTAAAGAAATCTTCGCCGTTGTCGATGCTACTTTCTTTATTAGTTCCATTTTCTCCTGTAGCTGGCGCAACGTCATCCCCTACAAAAGCATTTACTTGATCAGAAATATCACTTTGTTGAGCATCCTTCTCTTCTGGAGGTGGACTAAAGCCAAGGTGGGAAAGCAGCTTTGTCCTTGCAGTTCCATCATCTTCAAGCATAACCTTCAAGAATCCCCATGTTTCACGCTCATCCTCAGATCTGTGAAAGAAATATAATTTAATACAATGTTGGTAACTCTTTAATTTACATCATCTAAGATAATATCATCAAGTTCCTTTAAGAACATACTCAGCTTCTTGCAATTTTTTCTCACAGAAAAGCCTCAAAGAGGATCTTTCCCCACCATTCTTTATTGCAGCTTCAAAGTCAGAAGAACGACTCAATAAATCGTCTTCAGTCACTAAGTTATGCACATAAACCTAGAAGACAAAAGTTGCTATTAATATTCAAGCAAACTAAATGATTGAAACTGGAATGATATGTCATACATACTTCTGAAGATCCAGTTGGAGCCTCTGTAGAGTGAAAGGATACAAGCTTGCCTCCAAAACCAAAGGAAACACCTGCTTTACGCTTATACCATTTCGGGGCCCTCAATGGAGCTGTAACAAACATAAGTATATATAAGAACAAACTCCATTGCGGCAATAGGAATGGTATATGAATGGGACTGTAAATAAACACAAGACATGCCAATTTCGAAAATACATGTTGATCCTACACTCCAAGTTGAGTGCGGCCAGAGATGTTTTATGCCACAAAGCCCTCTCTACGGCACATTCTAATTTATAGTTGATATCGCCTTAAGAGTATACAATAACCTTAATTTCAACAGGAAAATGACTGAGCAGTTCATATAAGATAATATTCTCCATGATCGTAAGACGTTTTGCTTTCTGATTACAAGAAACAGCTTTTTATTGCCTTTCTTTTAAAAGAACCAATGAATAAAGGGTACATGTGACACAATACACCATCAGAAACCCTTAAGACCTTGGTAATTTGCTGCCGTAGCAATAACTTCAAGTAAGAATCAGTTCCACATCGTAACAAAGCTGTCACTGTATTGACTATAACGACGTAGGCTCTGCAAATGAAGTCAAGATGATGTGATATCATGACAAAGAAGCTAATAAGGAGAAGATTCCAATGGAAACACATCTCCAAATGCAATAAAGAAGACGGTCACAATAGTTCACATAACTATACAGGATCTGGTGTCAACTTGAGTTAATATTACTTAGCCTGCACAATGGCTGAAGGGGAATAACATCATAAGACTTTGTAATGAACCTGTTGTTCTTACAGTTGCACATGGAAATGGATGACTGTAGAAGATGGAAGAGTGAAAGAGGATAAAGCTAAAACTAACTAAAGAAGTAAGGAACTAATATAAGCTAAAACTAGATATTTCGTTTCTTACTCTGCTTAATAGTTCATTGGCTATATATAGGGGTTTACATTGTAAAGGCAGATGTAAAACATTACATTTTCAGAAATGATTTTAAATTATAAAATAGCCCACATGATTATGCATTGTTCTAACAAATGAGAGGAACTAACTACCTTTACATGTTGCAGAGTAATGAATATTACTCCCTCTGGTTTTAATACTTGTTTGAATTTTTCAATATTGAACTTCGACCATTAATACTTTGTTAAATAAATATTTTGACAATATATATATATATACACACTAGTAAAGGAGATGTGCGATAATACCTACATTGAATTCCATTTCTTAAATATTTGATACATTTTTGTTTAATTCGAAATCATTCTAAAATCTAACTTACACTCTTTCAATTTTTTCTAATCAACAATCGACGCCTTTCCTGACTAAACGTATCGATCTAATCGATCCTCAATATTGTATCATCAATTATTTGCTTTATGTCGATTAAATCTAAGATAATTTAAAAGATAATTCATTTTTATAGATCCCAATATACAAAACTCATATCTACATGAAATTAAATAACAATATTAATAATAATAATAATTCCAACCATATGGTTATTTAACTAATACCTATTATAATAATAATAACAATAGTTCTACATAATAATAATAATAATAATAATAATTATTATTATTATTAAAAAAAAAGATTATTTAACTAACACTTATTAAATAATAAATAATAACAATAGTTCTAAAGATAAACATATTATTTACTAATACAAATTATTAAAGACTTAAAATGACATATGACGAAAATTATATTTAACGAAAGGAGAAATAAACAATATTATATAATATGAGTCATATTCTTTAATTAAATCACGAAGTTATACATGCAAAATCGAGCAAAATAATCGAGTTATTCAATACATACTTTTAAATTATTAAACATGCAATCGGAGATAAATAAATAAAGCTTAATTAAAAAGCCGAGATCATCGCAATTATAAAGATATACGTCAATGTATACGAAGCGACGTATCATCCTCAAACCGTGTGTATTCCCTTCCAATTAATAATCTTAGGTATATGCAAATATAAAGTATGATAAATACTAATACTACCCGATTTTTATTTGACATTTTCAGATATCGAGCGAACTAATTCATTAATTACTTATTATTTTAATAAATATAAAAGTTATATCATTGGGGATTCGGCTTTCAAAATAGTTTTATAGTTATTATTTTCTTATAATTTTTAACATATAATTTAAAAAATAATCGATACCAAAGCTCCACCTCAGATATACTAAAACCAAATAAAAAATGAAAGGATTAATAGTTAATTCCTATTAGAACTTCTAACTTTTATTTTTAAATGTAAGCGATAATTTAGTACTAATAGTGTGAAAATGTGTAAAACACAACCCCTTATTCACACTTTTATGTATATTATAAATATAGATGTTAGTATTGTAGATATATATATATATATTAATTCATAAATTAGTTTATGGTCAAATTTAACATCAAAAAACGAACATGATAAGAAAAAAACAAAGACCGAGGAGTATCAAACATTAATTTCAAGTATTACTAAGGTGATGCGATTGATTCAGAAGGTAGGTCAATTGATGTGAATGATACCAGTTATTGAAGAGTTATTCAATGTCATATCAGAATAATAACTTCCGATTGTGTGGGTTGGGGACAACTGACGGTATGATGGAAAAATGTTATCTTACATCAGTAAATATCACGCTCAGATGAACTTCCAGACACAAAACAGACCCTTCATGGCACTTCGTAGAATACATGCCAAACATGAGCAGACATCAGTAACAGAAGCTAACCTCAATATTGTATACTCCAATTTTCCCATCAAAAGAAGAAGCTGATATAACCCCAGGAATTTTAGGATACCAGTGGACATCAAAGTTCCAATTCGTTCCAGCAGGTAATTCAGATACAATCTGTACACAAGCAATAAACGAGATTGTTGCATAAGAACACAAGTGCAAGCAATCCTGCATCCCTCTTCCTGAAGTGATTTTCCCCTCAACAACCCACAAGAAGACATACACGCAAATACAATAGCAGAGCAAGATCATAATACAGGTATAAACTACATCTATACCCATAAACCACTGAGAAAAGGAAATTCATGTACCTCTCCAGAATTAATATCCCAGCAAATAGTGCGATTATCTTTTGCACATGTCAACAAATAGGAGCTATCAATGGGGCACCAGGCCATTGCAATTACACCTGATGTAAACCAAATAATATCCGCAAAATGAAATCAGATCAAGCAGTCAGGATAAGGGATATCTACAATTCCAAAGAATATCTATATGCTTTAAGAAAATCATCTATCAATTTGAAAGATACTTATTTTATCAACATGGCTCAACTAACAGAACAATTAACAATTGTGCAATAACTTTACAGCATGGCTTCAATTGGTCAACATCGTTCTTAATTTAAGATCGCATCTTCGTAATTAATTCCCCTTGAAACCTAGTATAAGCAAAAACTTGAGCTAGTTTTGGCAACCAGTGTGTTTTGGATCTCTCTTTTCAAAAATCAGCAAACTGGAAATAAAGTGACGGATGTTTCATCTTCTTTTGTTACAAAATAGGGCCCAAAATAACTGTGAACCATGCTTTGAAAAACCATACCACTGAGTATATAAAAAATAAAGAATAAAAAGTAACCTCATATTTTTTTCACAATTCAAAACTAAATCTGTTCTATTTTAATTATTTGGTAAATAACAAAGTGGTTCCCCAACGGACCGATCATTACTCTTTAATCTGTACATTGTTCGAACATTAAAAACTTGAGAAGTAAACTATTGAACTACACATATTGAGAACAAGGATCCATTGCAAAACTAAAGTAGGAACCATTACACACGTAACGCACAACTTGATCATATATTAAAGAAAGAGAGTCTAATGAAAGTTCATCAAAATGTATATGTTGAAACTTGAACCAAATACAACATTCATGATACTGTAAAATGTGTAAGGTTCATGACACTGAATGTATAATTGATGTCTCCATGGTGTGAATAAACAAAATTCTAGACTCAAAAAATCAAAATTATTATAATTTTCGACTAATAAATTGCAGAAATTATAGTCCTTAGGCAGGGTTGAATATAAATTGGTTGTCAGTGGAAGAGAGTTTTGTATGATTAGAATTAGTACTTTAAAAAAATTAGGTTAAGATAAGATCTGCATGAGACAAAAATTAATGGCCAATGTCATCACTTGATTAGACATTTAGACTGCACTGTAAGTTGTTGCTTCATCCCTTTCAATAAACTAATAGAGACCCATTCTAATTCTGTTTCAATAACACACTGAGGATTATGACCAATTCATTGATTACTAAAAGAACCATACCTTTAGTGTGCCCTACAAATTCTTTAACTGGAGACATTATATTCCTCATGTCCCAAAGCTGCAACCAGAAAGAACCATTTAAAATGATAAAAGTGAAAATACTTTAAAAAGATTACAAGGAGAAAGCATTACCCTAAGAGCAGGAGAGCTATCTTCATCTGAAGCAACTATCAGCTGTGTGACAACATCTGGGTTCCACTGTAGAACAGAGCACCGCCTTCTAGTAGAATCTGTGAAGCTGAACATTGGAGTCGATTCATGTTTGTCAACAACAACTATTAGGGATGAAAATACAGTATGCAAATCATTTCCTGACAAACCACCTCACTAAGTTGTGACATTTACCTTATAACTGGCTTTTGCTTCTTTAAATCCCAAACAGCTGAAAAAGAAGAGTTCAGAGTATCAACAAATAATATAAAAAAAAGATAAACTGCATAAGTGAAATGCTTCCATCTTCACCTGTGGTTCCATTGACAGAAGTAGATGCTAATATGTTTTTCACTTTGCTATTCCATGATAAAAAAGATATTTCACTTTGTGTTGCGGATCCACTACCCTGCAGGCAAAAATTATCAAAATATATCAAGTTGCAATTTGCTATTCGGCACGGTCAACTATCTAAATATATCCAGAACTTGAGAAGATAACTGATCATCTTCAATGCACCAAGTGTTATTTCAAACATCTAATATATATCTGATTACACTGTGCCCCATGTAATGACATAGTGGATCTAATTATTGGCACAGGATCATGGCTATGCCAGAATTTTATGACAAGAACAGTATAAGGTTTATCATCCTACAGTTTTCCCTTCAATTAATTCTACTTATGACGTCATTACCACCCAATATGTACTCGAGCAAAGAATAAACTACAACAGGAAAGTTTTGAAGTTTATGAGAATACTAATGTCCTAGTTAAGACTATTAAATAGTCTCTTTCACTAACATCAATATAATCATTTACCTAATGTTAATTTTGTATGTGAACTTTACTTAAGAGTGGCCTATAGAACACAGTTGTTATCGATGAAAACACTTAACATCCAATACCGAAATCAATAGAGCTAACACTGAAAAAATTATTTTAATGAAAAATGGAACGAGAGCAGCATGTAAAAGAAATGACCAACTGCTTAAACCTATAGGAAATAAACCAGATAGACTCCAAGTAGCATCCTGGACTACCTTCAAAGGAGGGAAATGAGTTGGTTCTGTTGGTTTTGTGATATCCCATATGCAAATTTCACCTTCATCAGCGCCAGATGCCAAAAGGTTTGGAGTTTGCGCATTAAACTCCAATCCCCGAACCTACATCAAAGTTCCCTGATCAATACCAATCATTAACAGATCCACAAGCCCAGTTCGAAATTGTCACACAGAAACAGAAACATACCGGTCCCTTATGCCATGAAAGGTTCCCGATGAATGCATTTTCATTGGCTGAAGAACTGGACAAAAAGATGCAAAAATTGAAGAAATCAACCTTGGGGTTGGAATGATATCAGAATGCCAAAATGATACCAGTAATGAAGAAAAGTGGAATTTATCAAAATTTCAACATCTTTATTGACTAATAATTATTCTTTAATCCTCTCTTTTCCATACCAAATATCAATGAAGGTAACTAAAATAGTAGATGTTAAACAACTGCTCCATCTTTTCAGTATTTCAATCCCTTAATGAAATGAAGCGGTCAAAGTTAAACCCGAAAACAATTAGTTAGCTTCAGGGAAGGGATGGAAAACAAAAGGTTATCAACCTTAGATCATGAACGGCCTACAAGATGCGAAGCTCCAAACACATCCCAATATATTAATCAGGTTATTAGCAACATAGTATAAGAATCACCCATTGAGTCTATGGTAACCAATAAAATAAAGCAAACATCATTTTCATTCTTATTCACATGAAAATACATTGGGTGTCCTACTTTGGTGTGACTTCCAAACCTATAGATGGTATTCTCAACAACAATTCACATTACATGAAACTAATCAAAAGTATAACTAGCCACAAATTTCAATTTTTTAAACAATCGAGTGAATGGTCTTTAAAAATATTTTCAAATTTAAATCATCTCAAAATGAGTCTCCAGTTTCATTTTCAAAGGTCTTTATAGCCTTAGTTGACACACATAACTTCAATTTTAATCAAAATTAAAAATACTAGCATTTGATGTATTTGTCAACAAATAATATACAACACATATAACAACAATCAAGCTCCAAATTCAAAAATCCACTCATCACAATCCAAAATGGACAATCTTTTCAAATTGGAGGAACTAAAACATAGCTTCACTATAAATCAAAATTACATATCCACTAAAAAAAACTAGCATTTGATATATTTTCCACCAATATTACACAACATATACAAAAACAATCAAGCTTCAAATCCAAAATGGACAATCTTTTTGAAAGGGAGTGACAAAAACACAACTACCACTTTAATCAAAATTACGTATCCACTAAAATTACTAGCATTTGATATAACTTTCACCAGATATTATACAAAAACAATCAAGATTCAAATCCAAAATGGACAATCTTTTTGAAACGAGGTGACTAAAACACGACTACGACTTTAATCAAAATTACGTATCCACTAAAATTACTAGCATTTGATATAATTTGTATAATAAAGTTAGTAAATGAGAAGAGATAAGGAATTACTGGATCAAATATTTGGGATTCCAGAGGCCAATATTCCCATCAACAAGCCCTCCAGCAATAATCCCCATGGAATATTGTTGTAATTCGCCATTGGGCTTTCCCCAAGTGAGGCGATTGAAACGTTCCGAGGTCTGAATGGAGCCGGAGAGGATGAAGCTATCATCATCTGATGCGAAATCGAGCTTGAATATATCCAGATTTGCCGATGAACTGAAGGACAGATCCACCGCCCCCGCCATTGTCCCCGCGGCTAAATATGGCCCCGATGGAGCGAACGCCGCCGAGCTTGATCGATTTACCCCCTTAATACACGCCATCGATCCCTTATTGGACAAATAAATTCAATTGGGATAAATATATATGATTGGGGAATAGGGCTTCAGAAGAGATCGAGACAGGCAGTGTGTTATGTGTATGTCAATTGTCAACTTTCTCTCTATTTTACTCTCATTACTAAATTTTCCTTTTGTTTTCCCACATTTTCATTATTTATCTGTTTTGCTCATTTTCGATGCCATGTTCAAATTTTACATTTTATCTACTAAACTAATTCAACATATCGTTTCATATCTAAATACGATACTAAACGTTATAATATCATCAAAAGATTAACGACCGATCAATATTGGGCTTAATAGTTTACATAGCTCATGAACTTCAAGAGGATTTGGTATTTCATCTATACGAAGCCAGAAAATAACGACAATTACTTAATTAAGAATCACACAATTTATTACACTTAATGACATAAAAGTGTTCAATTAAAGTTGGAGTTGCTTAAATCTAATGTAATTATCAAAATGTATTATCTTATAATTTTAGCGACTATTAATTTAGCACTACCCTATCCTCGAAGTCGAGACTAACCAAAAATATTATCTGTAGAAGTTATTAAATAATCGAGATAATTAAATTATCGAGTATTAATTTATCAGTTTCTACTGTAATTGATAATTGCAAATAATAAGATAAATGAAAAAGGAACGACAAAAACGAATTATTAATTTAGCACTTATCCTCAAGTCGGGACAATTTCAAAAAATATTATCTTGAAAAGCTATTAGCCAATCTAGTATTAATTTATTTAATTTCTAATCGTAGTTGATAATTTTAAAAATAAATATATATATATATATATATATATTAAAAAGAACGAAAAAGCATGAATTATTAATTTAGCACTCTATTAACGAGTCGGACCAAGAAAAAATATTATTTTAGAGAGAGTTTATTAACACCGCATTAATTTATCGATTTTCTACTAGTAGTTACTAATTGCAAAAAAAACCCAACCCCTTAACATATGACCGCGTTAACGAGTATTAATTTATCGATCTAAAAATGAAAGTAGAAACGAAAAAGCATGAATTATTAATTTAGCATCCTAGCTCCCTTGTAGTAAGTGACCGCAAAAAATATTATATTATGTAGTTTATTAAATAATCGACTAATAATTTGTCGAAATATTGTACAATTTATAATTGTAAATAAATAAATAAAAAACAAAACAAGCACCCTATCCTAGCTCTGACTGCCAAAAATATTATGTTGTAGAGTTTATTAAAAAAATCGAGTATTACCTCTATCGAAGCCATGTAGTTGATAACCGAAAAAAAAAGGAACGCGAAAAAACACGAATGCACTCCATTCTCCTAATCGAAGCCAAATATTATCTTAGAGGAGTTTATTAAATGTTTAGTATTAATTTATCTAGTTTAAAATTAAAAGGAAAAAAAAATGCCTCTAAAAAAATGTAAATTAATACTATATATTAATTTATCTAGCCTTTCATCGTATTTATAATCAGAAAAACAAAACAAAAAAAAAATTGGCCAAAAATATTATATGAGAGAGTTTATTAAAATATCGAATATTAATTTATCAGTTTAAAAAAGAAAAGAAAAAGGAAAAGGAAAAGGAACAAAAACACGACTATTAATTTAAACACTCCTATCCCCTAATACAAAACAAAAATATTATCTTAGAGAGTTTATTAAATAATGTAATATTCATTTATCGAAGCTTCTACAAGTAGCTGAGCAATCAAAAAAAAAATCGAAACGAACGAAAAAACACAAATTATTAATTTGCACCCTATCCCGCCTAATTTCAAAATATTATTATAGTAGCCATTAAATAATTCCTATATTAATTTATCGAAGCCAAAAAAGTGGGGGGAAAAACTGTAGTGCGAGCTATCCGCTTTTCTAAGCTGCATGATGTTGTGTGAAGCGCAGTCGAGTATTAGCTTATTTCTAGTTTCTAGAGTAGTTAATAATTACAAAAAAATTAAAAAAGAACTAAAACACAAATTAATTTGAACCTTATCCCCTAAGCAAGCAGAACATCATTGGAACCTATCCTGAAGTGGTGTCTAGAGTTGTTATTAGTAGTCACAACTCTTATGAGTCGGAACTGGCTCTATGTGTGCCTCACAAATTGATAGTTGATGATGAGGATGAGAAGGATATGGTCAAGTCCTACTGCTTTAAAATTTATATAAGTAAAGGAATAAGCAAGAAAAATCAGTCCAAGAACATGAATACGGGTCACTGAAAATGAACTACAAGAAATACATGGTAGACATAAAGAGGATATGATTCTCTACCATTCATGTACTTATGTTGTAACTCAGCGACAGTAGATGTTTGGGGTCCTAAACGGCTCTGCCTTGGGCTCTTGCCTGCCTCGAAACAAAATTGGGACCTGACTTATTTCATCTGCTCTCTCTTATCGAACCTTAAATCTGCCTCGGTTCCGATCGGTTCTAACTGTTATTGGCTCAAATCGTTCGTTCGATTTTCATTTTATACATTTTTAAGATATCTGCCTCAACTCAAAATTCAAGTCCTTAAACTAGATTTAATCCATGTAATTTTAATGAACTCCTTTTTGTTAATTATACAATCTACATACACATTCAATATACAATATTTCACTTTTTTTTGGCCTATCTTTGTATTACCTATATTATTAGTTTTAGAAAGATTTATATATATTTTATTTCATTATACCAATAATGAACAAAGTTAAATCTAAATTCTCATTCTTAAAATATACACATGCAAATACTACAAGATTTTGAAAAGGATGATAAATAAAAATTGAAAAATCTACACAAATTTGTGGAACCGGTTCGGTTCGATTCGGGTTATTTCTAAAGTCCCGAACCTAAATTAGTTCGGTTCTTTCTCCACGCCAACTCTAATCGGGTTCGGTTCCTACCTATTTAAAAATTTTGCTGGTTTCTGGCTCTATTTGCCCGATTTGGCTTAGATTTTATGGCACCCCTGCACTGTAGTACTATATTTTTTTAATGTGTGACCTAGAATAAAAAGGAAGTTGGAGAGAGATAAAGAGGGTGTTTGGCTGTTTTATTTTTTTACTTGACCAACTTATAAGGATAAATGAACTTATAAAGAGGCCACTTATAAGCTTATCAAATTTTATTTTCACTGTCAGGCTAACATAACCTGCACAAATTTTTTTTCTACATTAAGTTTCTGGATAACAACAACTTCTTATGTTTGAGAAAGCGATAAATTGACTTATAAGGACAACCTATTTATTTATATATCACTTTTTTTTATCTTTATGATATAAATAAAATTAGTAATTTAATATTTGAAAATAGAATTAATTATAACTAAAAATTTATTTTATGACTAAAAATATAATATTTCATTTTTTTCAATAAATGTTAAAAGTCGGTATAACTAAAAATGTATCTTGACTATTAAATGAAGGAAATAAAATTATATATACTGGTGGATAAATAAAAGAATTAACTTAAATTTCAAACTTAACTTTATAACTTGAAGCAAAAAAGCAGGCTAAAAAGTCAATTGCTACTTTTTTAAATCAACTTATAAATTACTTTCAACTTATAAGTCACATGGTATAAATGTTGAAGCCAAATGTTTTTTTTCAAATCAATTTATGTTGATTTTGACCAAAAATGTCTAGCTAAACATCCTCAAAGTCACCCATGAGTGCAAATTTAACTATCATGTAAATGGTCGAGGATCACTTAGTTTAATTTATCGTTTGGAATGACTTTTGCTTTGAACAATGGTTATTTTGTTCCTGCTTTAGGTAGTAACATTATTTTTATTTCTGATTTGGACATGAATTGTTTTTGGCTTTTATTTTTATTAATTCATGTTGGTTTTATATTTTGAAATGGAACTAGTGTAATACATCTCTACAAATACAACTTTTATATTTAGAGGTAAACATCGAAACACATAAAATAAATATTATAACTTAAACCACTTAAATTGTACCTATCTCATAGATGAAACCTTAAATATAAAGAGAAAGATTGTTTTCAAATTATATGATCAATGTGATGTTAGGAAACTTACATCATTATCGATAATTCATACTTGACAATAACTCAAATCCCATCCATAAAAATGCATAACAAATGTACCAACCGTACGATATACCACTAATTCAGATATGACAAACAAAAAGAAAATAATGCGAAAATAAATAACACAAGGATTTTATCTTTATCTTCCTCAACGCGAAAAGCGACATCCAGCCCGCAGATACACTAATAATATCATGAAGATCGTTAAACACTCAAGAACCTCTACTCAATCTATCTTCTCAATCGATGTTTTCACACGAAAACCCAAGTACAAGTCTCTCATATATGATCTCTTGAATCTCTCATGATTCTTTTCACAACCTCACCAAGAATTATAATAAACTCTCATAATTCTAAGAATAAGAATAAACTCTCCCTATTCTAACCTACAAGGTTGATTTCCAACCACCATTAGGGTGGTGGTGTTTCCACACACACAAAAAAATACTACACAAAAGAAGGGTATTTATAGGTTTCACAAATAAACTTATAAGGAATTACTTTTTCTTCAAGAAAAGCCACAACAATTACCTGCCTAAAAGGTAATTAATTACTCCCTAAGAAAGAAGACTCTAGAACTTTCCTTTCTTGTTCTTCAAGTATTTCCTCTCTATGTAATGCCTGCATTTAACTGGTTCTTCACCCGCTTAGGCTTCACACGCATAACAATCTCCCACTTAAGACTAAACTTAGACCAGAACGACCAGCCTAAAGTGGGCCCCCCGAGTAATAACGCCATCAACCCGAACACTGTGAGTCACCATACAACCCGGACCAAAAGAATGAAGGAAAATACAACGAGACTCCGTCTGCATGGGCGATCTACAACAACAATTATTACACTTCACGCTTCATCAATCATACAAATCATATAAGTACAATCCGCTTTTCAAAATAAATACTTGACACAAGCACAAGGTACACATCAAGATCGTTGAAGATATCCTAGCTAAATTCTAACCGCATTCCAATTGAGTACTCAGTTCACGCCACGGGGCCAGGTGCCACCTAACGCTTTCCCCGCAACTACAAACTCGGGGTCCCTAAATAAAAGAGGTGAGCTGAAGCTCAAATTTATCATTTATATAACGAACCATAACTATTCACACATATATGCATATGTAAACATATAGTCTAAACAATTTAATATAATCCACCTCTTGAATAATGCAGAATAATTCAATACCACCCGATAACCTGATCATATCAAATAATCCAACGGAATAAACTATCACATATGCAGTCAAATAACATCCAGTATATCACACAAGCAACAATAATCCTTATTCGACCCCTATTGTAGAAATTATACTACCCTAATAATAGAAAACATCATTCATGCCTTGCCACCAAGCAAACGAAGACCAACAAAATACAACTCTCCCGCTACCTCTACACCAAGTGTGATGAATACACAATCACAACCCCGCAGGAGGGACCAATCAACCTCGGTCAGAGTTCAACAACAAATCACATCAACAATCATCATATCATCATATATCACAAATCAGATATCACAACTGATCATATAACAATACTCAACATCGCAAGTCTCAATATCAAATGTCATATATATAACTTATTTAGTAAAAACTATACAACTTACATACGCACAATATATATGAAAGGTTATGTCACGTGATATAAATACTCACCTCAAGCCACGTCAAATATTCCCAACTTCTACTACTCGAAGTAACTACTCGATATCCACACCTAAAGAACATAATAATAACAATTACTTTTAATTTAGTAACTTTAAATAACAACCTCTACTAGATTTGTGAACTACTCTTGAACTTATGAAATTTTATCACATTTTTTAATATACTACTATACCCATTTTAACTTTTGTCTATATCCAAACTATATAAGTTATATGAAGAATCTAAATTGAATACTACTATCCAAAATCTATTACATAATTAAACTAGAACTAACATATGATTCTATAATTTAGATTATGTATATTATAAATAATCAATTTACTACTTACTTCAACAAAAATTTAATTAGATAAAGTTGTAGCCCCATAACTAACATACTTATATTTAAACCATTAAATATGAACTCTAAATATTATTAATGGATGAAATTAGTTAATTAAATTAACTTAGTATAGTTATAGAACTAGTTATATAATCAATAAAATGATATAGTTATACCTTTTCTTTCTTGAACTTGATAGAAACTTTAGGATTATGATTTAAGAGGAGAACCACCAAATGAAAGAAAAATATTTGAGAAAGGGGAGGGAAAACTCACGGCCACAAAGAAGGAGAAAGGTGGATGAATTTTTATATAAATGAAGTTTTTTAACCTTGAAGTAAAGTAAAGCAAGCACAAGGTGGCACTTAAGCAAGTAGGAGGTGTCAAGCACGAGGTGTCATTTCGTTTCTTAGCTAGGAGGGAAAAAATGAGTAGTACTTAGCTAAACACTTGCCTAGTTCAAGTTTGTTTTAAGTAGAGCAATACTCAATTATTACTTGAATCATAAAAAAATTGAGTTATTTCAGGATCACCGTCTTCAAACACTTCAATCCGTTGTACAGCCTTTACCCGGTGTCATCATCCCCGAACTCCCACCGAAGTTGATCCCCGACTTCAATGCTTTACCAATCCCAATTAACGCAACCAACTTGGCTCATCGGGCATACAACCAAATCCTTTCATTCCGTTGGAATTTTCCCACATTCAAATTATCACCATGTTCTGCCTTTGCCTTGACTATCTTCTCGATCTTCATCCCAAGCACCTTAGAACAACCTCCAAGCTTGATTAGTCATCAATGAATTCTCTTTTCTTCTTTTCTTTCCGTGTTGACAACTGCCACTTTATTCAATTCATTGACATTCGATGTTTGGACGTAAACATCTTATTTCTTCTTCACAGAATCCTTGGAGGTAGGAAACACCTCTCACAATGACTTTTAACCACGCCCGCTAACTTGGATGATTCATACAACACAACCCGGTTTCAACCTTGTACAAAGTTCATAACCTTGGACCTTGAGCAACCGCCTGTGCTCCTGCCATCTTCCAAAACTCATCACCAAACGAAGTCTTGTATTATGTTAGCTAGGCACTTGTCTGGCCTCCAATACAAACCTGTTTGCATTTTCATGGCTTTCTAGAACTTCCAGAGTATCTTCTAGTACCACAACACAAGAATTTTACTAATCCATTATCCATTTCTAACATCCAAGAAACTTCTTGTCACCCATACGACAACCTTTTCTAATAACCAAGAAATCCTCCGTCGATTTTCACCGTAGTTTGTATACCGACAATCACTCTGCCCTTTCTACAACCATAATCATCTCAACACCACACAATCCATGCCACAAATTTCTCCAGATCCTCCATCCAATTGGATGACTTTTCCGACAAGATCTTCCAAATGACCCGTAGAATGTACAAAACCCACATCACCCATATATCTACAAATTTCAAGGACCTTCATCTTCAAGAGACGAGCTTCCAATAAATCCGCAGTTGAAAACCCCGTGATGTTCCAAAACACACCCAAGAGTCGAATCTCATCTTCCACCATTAGTCCTACCAAGAATAAACATTCAGATCAAGACCATCTTTCAATCCCGCCTATAAAGCCTATGAATAGCCTTCCAATCATCTAAACCTATTTCGATACCACCAAGTTAGGTATCCAAAGATCCACCAAGCTTACAAATTAAGCTCTGATATCAATTGTTAGAAATCCTACACCATTATTGACAATTCCATACTTGATAATAACTCAGATCCCATCTAGTATGCACAATAACAGCCAACCAGATGATATACCACTAATTTAGATATGAAAAATAGAAAGAAAAGAATGTGGAAATAAAAAATACAAGGATTTACCCTGGTTCTCCCTCAATGTGAAAGGTACATCTAGCCGTAGATACACTAATAATACGAAGATTGTTACAGACTCAAAAACCCTACTCTAATCCACCTTCAACCGAATGTTTTCTCACACGAAACTCCAAGCACAAGTCTCCATATATGACCCATTGAATCTCTCATGACTCTTTTCATTAAATCCCCAAGAAGAATTATAATAACCATAATTCTAAGAATAGGAATAAACTCTTCCTATTTTAACCCCTACAAGGTTGATTTCCAACCACTATCAGTGGTGTGTGTTTCCACTCACACAAAAAAATACTACACAAAAGAAGAGTATTTATAGAT
The DNA here is from genome assembly GCA_019722365.1 of Lithospermum erythrorhizon. NCBI lineage: Eukaryota > Viridiplantae > Streptophyta > Magnoliopsida > Boraginales > Boraginaceae > Lithospermum > Lithospermum erythrorhizon. Next base: position 47,169 of record JADFUC010002350.1, read on the forward strand.
TTTACAAATAAACCTATAAGGAATTACTTTTTCTTCAAGAAAAAGTCACATCAATTACCTACACAAAATGTAATTAATTACTCCCTAAGAAAGAAGACTCTAGAACTTTCCTTTCTTGTTCTTCAAGTATTTCCTTAAGTGTAATACTTCCACACAATCCTCGGGTTCTTCACGTGAGCCAGCTTCACACGCATAAATACGCGAGTCATGCCTGCTAGGAAAGATGACCAAGTAACTTTTCACTGTAACCAGTGAGAGGGCAACTGATTAGTTGGGCAGCATACATACGGATGTATGCGGCCCAATGATCAATCCTGCTGGAGGTGGTTTCTCATACTTCATGACTTTCACTAATGACTATGGTCGTTGTAGTTACGCGTATCTACTAAAGCATAAGCTTGAAGCCTTCGAAAAGTTTACAGAGTTTCAGAAAGAAGTTGAGAGCTCACTCGTCAAAACTGTTATGATTCTCCGACCCGATAGAAACGAAGAACACTTAAAGCCATGATTTCAAGGCACATATAAGAGAGCATGATATTGAACCATAGCTCATTTCTACAGAAAACACCACAACATAATGGTGTATCCAAAAAGAGAAATCGTACCATTTATGAGCACTTCTAAGTTGGTAGTCAATTTTTAGGGATACACATTAGAGAAAATATCACGCTCATAGTAAATAAATATCTAACTAAATTCGCACCAAAGACCCACATGAGATGTTATTTAGGAGTCATCCCAAAATCAATTTGCTTGAGGATTTGCAAATAAGCCAATGCCAAAAATTGACTAAGGACAAGCTCGTGAAATAACCCACATTTAAACCTTTTAAAAAGAATGTTATATATCAAGCCATGTATGGACCCGGAGATAGTATAAATACTGAATATAATCGATATAATGAGACTAGTATTAAATGAGTAGTATTTCATTTCACGGATAATAATATTTAGAATCGTTTTCATAAGAATTTGATTACAAAAAAGTGGAGAAATAATAAATCAGATACCTAAACGAATCTAAAACTTACTCTATTAGGATAACCTTCACCACAAAATATCTTCATGATCTTATCATTTCCTTCTCCATTTGGCCGAAATTCACCATCATCTTCAGAACGATTCACCCCAAGTCGGCCGCCTCCGAGGTTAAGATCATCAACAACCCGTATACCGTGAGTCACCAAACGATGGATACAATAACAAAACAACCCACGACATTATCAAAATAAACCTGGTTCCATCGTGTGGTGTTCCAACAATACATCCAACAAAATAATGTACCCAAATGTATTATAAATCCAAGAAACATCATAAGGAAAGATGGCAAACTTAATTCGCCAATATAATACAACCCACCCGGGCCTCAAATATACAAATTTTCAACAAAAAAGAAATGACCAACGAGGGACTTCCTATACACCACCGCCTCACCTATGATCTCCACGCACCAAGAAAACCGCCCGCCCACCTCAAACGATCACTCCTAGAAATCCCAGTAATAAACGCTCACCATAGAGAATGCAGTCATTTATTGCCCGAGCGAATACAAATACTACGTATCGATTCCTTATCATATATATTCATGCTTATATATATATAAATATATCATATGCACGCATAATAATCGTAGTAATTTAATAAATAACCGTCTACATGTCACATAGATTTCTCTTATACAATGTTACACGACGCTTTACATGAGATTATATTCATAACTAATGCATATTCATTTCAGTGGGAAACAATCTCAACAATAATAAAGTCACTGGGCTTGTAACCACCCACGTATAATACACATACGAGGAATCCAATTCCAAATAATACACACACAGAATCCACCTCCAAAATAATACACACACGCAGAATCCACCTCCAACAATCGACGCCTCCACCACCATCCTCCCGACCGAAGCTGGCTGACCTCCCCAACGCGCATATCACACCAAACCTCCCGAATCCACGGGCTACCCACAATATGCACACCACACCAAACCTCCCGGGTCGGGTCACCACCGCCTCCAAGAAATAACACATAAAAGAATCAAGCACAACCGCATTACGCCCACACACACAAAGACACCGCCACACATAGCACATACCACACACACAATTTCATAAATATGAATTATATCCAAACTATCTCATAATGTAACTCATAATCTCAATTATGTCATAACATACTTATAATCATGGGCGATTCTATAATGTCAATCAAATCTCGCTTATTTCATACTACGATCATAAATCACAATTTTCACATAATACGATTATACCAATAATAACACACATATCGAATAGTCTCAAACAACACAATAAGAATATATATATGAAAAGTCCCCCATCGTGAGATTTGTACTCACCCTCGAGCCCAAAAGTAGTAAATTTATATCTCTACGCAAATCAGCTAGATCCGTGCTCAACTCCTATTAAGAAAAATTATACATTATAACACATTCTAATAACTTCACTTAACATCTATATAAACCCCGAGTGTTATATCCCGCCTCACGATTCAATTTACAACTCTTAAAGAATCATCCTATTACCAAGATCGTATACACTTCTAACATTCCAATTGCAACTGGCTATTCCAATCGCCAACCCCGAAAAATCTCAATATTTGTCACCTTATCACCCCAATAACATTCTAATCACATTCTACCAATCTAGCAATCAATTAACAACTAATTAACGCATTAAATACAACCTCCAATTCAAGCACTAATTACCATACCTAACTTTCTTTTTTCCAAACTTCCTCAACCCAATCTCTACTCTATCTATATTCAAACCAACAATCTTTTATACCCAATTCAACTATATTAAAGTCCTCTAACCTCATATTACCATTTAAAGTCAATTTAAGAAAAGTCAATAAAGTCAACATACAACTTACACCACTTTCTTAACCTCTAATAGCTACTCAAATCACCTCTAATTCCCTCACCGATACTTATAACATTTCTATACCATAATACACTGAGATCTAAAAAGTCAACAAAATCCAAGAAAAGTCAACTCTTTAAAAACTCAAGAAATATCCCAAAAGATTCGATCTTTCTTACCTAGACGTGATTTAGGATGCATTTGGTGGAGAAGAAAATCCACAACTTTGTTCTCAAGGTTGTCGACAATCGACGCAGAAATGGAAGAAAATTTTTGAGGGGGGAAAATAGGGGATTTCTGCCATGAGTGAGAGAGAGTTGGATGAGTCAGTGTGTGTGTTGGAAAATGATTTAAGATTGATAAGGATTGTGAGATTTTAAAATGACTTAAGGCCCCTGCTCGTTCGGGTTTATTTCTCCAATTTTTCATTTCTTAAATTTCAATGAAACCGATCTCAAATGTAAAGTTTTCCATAACATAAACTACTACTATATAATACAAGTCTCGTACATCGATTTTATTCCAAATCATTTATACTATCACTGTCCCAATTAATAAACCGAAATATACCACCAACCGACCGTTTTGTTAAATTCTCCACTACTCAACTTCGAAATTTTAAATTTTACCCTGAAATACTCCACCGAGAAACTTATATACTATCAACATAATATTAGTAAGGAACGGGTTATTTCAATCTCCATCTCCAAATTTTATTTTTTTCTTTCTCCATTTCTTCTTACTGGTCATGCAAAGACTAAAAAGTCATTGACTAGCTTTCCCTCATCATCCTCTGCATCTCTTTAAGGTAAGAAAGTTTGTAACTTTTTTCTTTTTGGTAAGTTATGGAAGTTTGACTTTGTTGACTATATCGAACTTAGTTGACTTTTTGTTGACTTTTCCAAACCACCTTTTAAGTTATATAAAGTATATTCGGGGCCTTAATATAGTTGTTTTGGAGTAAATGTTTTGATGTTTAGGTGGTTGGAAGAGATTATGTTGGTTGTGTAATTGAGTAGTAATTTGCCTGGGATAAAGCGTCATATAAACGGATAAATTTGCCTGGGAAAAATTGATTTTCGTCGATTAGAAATTGTTTACTATTTTTGGTGATTCAATGACTCGGAAATAACATTTAAATCAAAATAAATTATTTCGAGATTATAAATGCGGTTGTATCTTTTCAAAAACTCATATGAAAGACAAAATATTCAAAGTTTGGAAATTTTAAATTGATTTGGCTTATTTTGAATTATGACGTTGAATAATAAATATTCGGATTTAATAGATATAAATGGAGGTTATTAAATGGAAAGCAAATAACGTATATAATTCTCTTTTGGATAGAGTCGAAGTCCGACTTAGCACGCGGACTACCTAGAGATATTTTAGTTGCCTTTGCTCGAAAGTAGCATAAATCTCAATGGATGGTAATCCTTTCATATGGCATATATTTGGTATGTGTTTTGTCGTGGTTATATTGAAACGTATATCGAAGTTATTGAGATTGTTGCAGTTGTTATGATTATACTAACATTGTCAGGTGCGCCAGGCACAAAGCGGTATCGTTTGCGGGTCGCTGCGTATCTCTTCTTCCTCAAGTTGATTTAGTGAAATGATATATATACATTGACCGGGTAGCCTCGACCGAGGTTTCCAAGCGATATGCATATTTAGGTAGCCCTCGATCGAGTGACTGCGGATGTATATACGTGGTTTGAGACGCAAGCAGACAAAGCGGACGCGCTGTATCAGCGATGCGCTGTCATGGATGGATGTGTGGATGGAGGTTTTGATGTTATATATATTTTGTTGGACTAAATCCATTATTGATTGTGGTTGTTTTATTTTAATGAATATTTGATTATGCGTTGTCATGGTTATGAATATATGTGTGGAGTATCAGACATCTCAGAGCGACAAGCCACAAGAGGTTACTTGTAATTGGGAGTAGCTTGTTCATTGAGTAGCCTTATTAATGTTTATACATATAGTCTTATATATAAGTATGATTATATGGTTGGATACTATTCTGTGGTATTCAGATTCACTAAGCTTCGCAGCCTTACTCTCTCATTCCTACGGGCGGGCCTTTTCCTAGGTTTCAGAGCGATCGAAGTCGCTGAGGAGTCACACACAGTCATGAATAAGATCATAGGTGAGGCGCGGTGGTATAGGAAGTCCCTCAATGCCTCCTATTGTTTCCTCTTTGTTATGTTTTCTAGAATTCAGATGTCAGGTAATGAGGGGCTCAGTGACCATACTACTATTATGATGTATTGTGGAGACTATGTTGTGTATTGTTTGGTTGTATTATTCATGTTGATGTATGTTTATGTTGATGACGTGTTTTAGGGGTGTGTTGTTAGTTCACCACGATGTACTAAAGAGTATTATTATTATTAACATCAAATGAAGCCATTTTGTGTTGTTATCCATCGACATCGACTCGTGTACATGTTGTTGATGATCTTAACCTCAGGATCAAGCCACCCATGGTCGTTACACTCGACCCAACACAAATAAATGTTACTTTATTGGATATCCGAAAGAAACCAATGGGTGTTACTTGTATCTCAAGCACGAAAATAAGATTTTCGTTGCATGCAATGGTATTTTCTTTGATAAGTACTTAGCGAAAAGATATAGATAAAATGAGAATTGAAAATATGAGACATTTGAAATGTGTCTGTTGAACAATTTGATTGTACAATCGATTTACTCATTTAAACATTAAATTCACACGTATGTTCGATTGTTCGACAATGGACATATTATGATCACTCGAATTGACATTAATGAGTTATGATGGCTTACTAGGGTCCACTCATAATCTATATAATAATATGATGTTCAGTTAACATTAATTAATATATTTCAATTGTCAATCAAGCCTAAGAGGTCCCACACAAACAACGAAATCAAACTATAATGCAATTTTAACATCCGGGGTTAAAGTGCAACTATAAGAAAATATTAGGATGAAATTCCAATTATGGAATCTCATACTAGAGGCGGCGCACAAAGGGGGGAAAAGGGGATATGGCTTTTTTCCTACTTTTTCGAGTTATGAACTCCTGTATATAGCCGTTGAAGTTGAGACTTCTACCTTACTCATTCAGTTTTGACTTTTGAGAAAAGCTCACAAATTAAGGTGGAATTTACACAAATATGGTTACATGTATCTAATAAAGCATAAGTATGAATCTTCTGATACATTAAAGGAGTCTTAGGATGAAATACAAAACGAACTGGACAAGACGCTAAAGATCTGTGGATCAGATTGTTGGGGACAATATCTAACTTGACGGAAAGATTGACAAACATGGTGGGTGAGACATTTTTCTAAACATAGGTGATCAACTAGTAATTTTTAAACATAGCTGATCGAGTGGTGACATTACGTAAACATAAGTGATCATCCATGCCATTAATCCAAATAATTATATCTTTCCAATTGTTAGGGATCCAATTTATCAAAATTAAAGTTGGTCAAGTCAAGAAATTTCAATTAGATCATCCAACTAAAGTCCGACATATAAAATTTAAGCATTTCATTGATATGGGAAGCCCCATATGGTGACAAAGGAGGATATTTAAGTTTCAACATGTTAAAAATCTTAATAAACACCTGATATAAAGCTTACGAAGGAGAATCATTGAGATTTGTTTCTCAAATCACTAACCAATCATGTGAGGAAAAAAAGTCAAGGTTGAAGGCCTTTAACTACTTCCTCGTGGTTCAATTAGGTTTATAGATATTTCTCCCCCATGGTCGACTAAATTTCTTCTAACATTTTCCATTCAAAAAACTACGAAATCGAATGTAAAGTTTTCTCTTTAGAAAACTCTAGAGTACTTTTCTCTCTGGAAAACCATAGAGTCTCTTCCTACTCATTCTCTTGAGATTTCATTTACTTTTTCACGAATTCTTATCAACTAGTTAATGCGGTCCACTTTCTTTATCGTTAACCACTCAAATTTTTTGTCTTTGCTCATTTTTTTAGGTATTATTTGTCACTTTCAAAGTCGGTATGGATGTTGAAATTATTCGAAACTTATTGAATTATAGGAGGAAAGAGATGCTCAATCGAGGAAACAGATTTTTCGGGACGGTATCATTGGTCATGAATCGAGCTTACGTTAAGGTTCATTCGCAGAGACGGATTTTACAAGACGCCAGGGTTTCACTTTTGCAATGGCGAGGGCATGGAACTGTAAAGACATCAGGGTATCACGTATTCAAGGTTCAATTTCTTCGTGTTTTCTTTTGCAACCGAAGTGATAATGAAGCAAGTATGAAAAAGGACCACGGTGTTTCTTACACAAACCAGCGGTCGCTCGCATTAGTGTGGGGGTGTATCCGCAACATGTGGCTTGATTCCGCTTGTTCTCGATTCACGTTGTGGGACCGGGCGATGAGTATTTTTTACACGAGATGTCAGTGGGAGAATCTTTTAGGCGCGATGAGCGGGGAAATGGGCTGTTTAGAAGCAACGGAAGAAATTATTTAGATCACGTAGCGTATTAATAATTCACCATTGAGGCTGCCGGTGACTCTCAAGGTGGGTTCAGAGGTAATTGTAGGTTACTTAGCCTACGAAAGATTACCAAACCTCTATTGGTCATGCTGATTTGTCAATGGCCACTTCTAAGTCCCTTGCTAATTTTAAACGACGGTATATGGTTTTGGATTAAGGCGCCAACGGAGAAAAACACGGGTCGAGCCACCGGGAGCGAGGATTTACTGCTGACGACGACGAAAGCCAACCGCAACACCGCAATGCATTTCCTACGCCCTTCCTAAAAGCCTTTAGCTTCACAATATCTTATCTCTGTTCGGCAACGAAGTCTAATCACGACAAATGTCAGTATGCTGGTAGATATAAGATAGTACGCCATATTGTATGAATGTTCATTTATGTAGTTAACTCTTGGAGAGTTTCATTGTTCAACGTCATCCAAAAACTAGTGAGCGATCGAGCACATTGATATCATTATAAAATTACATCCAAAAATGCATGTCAAATCCATATAATTCATGAGACGCAACTACTTTAAGAATAATTGTTGTTGTTCCTTTGTCCCATCTAATTTAATTGGGTTCTTCACAAGCAAGACAATTTTTCCATTGCTAATGCATGCACTCAATACTTCTCCGATCATGCCGTGAAAGCCCCAAGATCTCACTTCAACTTCGAGATCCTTTCAGTCATCGCTTATGCCTTCAAACCGCTCATACAATTGTATGATCCCTTTACAAAATCTACGTAAGCATTCTAGTGCAGTTGTACCTCCTATTTTAATATATTCATCAACCGCATCGGCTGACAAACCATAGGCTAACATGTATAGTCGCGGGGTACACTTGCTAACGAAGATATGCTCTTTTTTTTTTTGCAAAAGATCAAATCTTTGTTTGAAATAGTCTTCATTATTTGAAAGTTCCTCAACAATGCGAAAAACATGCTTCGCATCCGAAATCTATGCCGGAACATAGTCTCATCATATGTAGGATCATTTGAAAAATAATTGTCTATTAACCTCTGGTTTGCCGCTGGATGATCTCTATGAACATATTTTCTTTTACTTCGTTGTTTATTGTTTGAACTTTGTGTTTCCTCTAATATTTTCTTGCGACGTTCTCTAAGAGGGTTTATAAATAATTCATCTTCCATTTGAGATCAAGGTTTTTTTTATAGGCTTTGGCATCGAAAACAAATTGAGAGCGATTCATATTTAAAATTGAAAGTGCTTTATTAATATGTTAATAAATATCAGATCCGATATGAAACGGGCGAAGTCATACTCTATTTATACTCGAGAGTATGAACATCGATGCTATTGCTTACATCGTGGTGTCCGTCACTATTTTACATGGAGTGTCTAACCGTATATCTCAGTTAAGATACGGCCGGGCTGAATAATATGAAGCTTTTCACGCTGGGCGCTGTCTGGCCCATTATTTCACATGGGGTGTTCACCCATTATTTCATATGAGAATCTTTTTCTACGTAAATAAGTCATTGCTATTATTTACCGTATACATAATGCATATATTAACGATAGATAAATAATGGACACCTGACATATATAAATTAATCTAACATAACTTCAACGTTAATTATTCTAATACAACAATACTAGATCAAACATAATAAACTTAACACATATTTTTTAGGCGTCCCCGAATAATTCCATCTTCAACATTTCTAGGAGTTGCTTGTTATAGTCATCCAAATGTTCCTTGGCACTTAACTTCATAAACATTTTCATTTTTTTGGAAATCAATGAGAATTGATTCCCTTTTATTATGCCCGTTGCGATAATTGTGTATCAATTCATTTACCGGGTTGGTTAAATGTGATTACTAGAACTTAGTGTTCACCTTAGTAATTGTATATTACTAGTGATAATTTAAGGGGTTATGAGCGATTGCTAGATCTTACTCATTAATCGTTATAATAATAGTAATTGGTCAATTATTATTATTATACAACTTACTATTATCTGAGCTACAAGGTCACACACATACAATGATATTCGAATTATATTTCATGCATGGAATTAAACGAGACTTGTATATTGAGAAATGTATCTCCTAATATTTATATATTTGATAAATATATATCGATGAACATCAATTGGTTAAACTCAAAGTTTAATCAATTTAAGCAATTGAAAATTGATGATAACTTGATAAGTTATTCGACAAGGAATTCGTTAGTATTTTAATTGACTTGTTAAGTTAATTAAAATGGAACAACTCACTAGTAACTCATTATTTGATTGGAAGCCATAACGGTCTAATTAAGTTAACGAGTTAAACCGATTTCTTAACGAAGTCAAGTAAACGCGGAATTGAAATGGTATTTAAAGGAAGAGACAAGGATTTTTATTTCATGAAAAACCTTGCTCCACCTTGAGAAAGCCGCCTCTCCTGAAGAAATGGAAAAGAGAATTTCTCTTCCATTTTGTTCCTCAACTCTAGCAAGCCTGTCTACGGATTCGATTCCATCTCAAAGGCAATCTAGAGGACATCGCTTTGGTGTTTGACAAGAATCGAGTTTCTCAAGGGCATCTGTCGCGAGGCATCTACTTGAGGGAGTTGGATTCCATTGCCTTCCGCCGCGAATATAAGAACTCTTTTATTCATAATTGTAATTTATGTGGTTTTAGATTAATATACATTATTTTGAGGATCCTCGGGATGTATGAATTAGTGTTTAATCAAAATATAATTCATACTTCAGATTCTAACACAAACCGCTTCCAACCTAATTCGTGATGCCTCCTCTCGGCTTTGTTGCTTGCGCTTCTCCACTCTCCCCTGCTGTAGCTAAAACTATTTTGTTATAATCTTTCAAATTCTTGTTCCTTGAAATATTTATACTATCCTAATCTTCATGGACAAGTGCTTTAAAGCTTCCGCTTTTCCTTTCTAGAACTTGTCTCTTTTTCCTTTTTTCTTACTTGCATCCCTTCCCATTGGGCGAAATGAAACCAAATAATTTGGAGAGTCTCCCGCATCACCCCTCACAACCCCTTCTTAGATCCACTACTATCGTATCCACATTTCTACCAACCAGACATATATCGTGGTTGATCACGAACCTTCTCTCATTCTTCTAGTAAATTGAAACTACCATTTTCATTCTCTACATATATCTCATGAGCTCTTTTCAATACATCGTTCTCTGACCACCCACTTCGTTTACACGCTAAGAAAGATCATAATGCCTTCCATCTACCTACTAAGGTTATCAGTTGTTATAGTGATTTTTACACATGCAACATGATCCTTTGAGAATCAAATCAGCAATGTGTATTGCAATATTCAAAGAATTTCAAAATGTATTCTTCAAGCTCAATTACACCGTGAATTTCATATTTAATCCATCCACTAAGAAGCACCAAATTTTGTTCAATGGTCCATTTCAAATTTTCTTTTCTTTTTAGTAGGCTCTAATTTCCTCATCGCTTGTGGAGTATCGATAGCACCACTCATATTTCCAAGCTTACATTCGAGTTGAAAAAATTCAGGAATTTCAATATTTTTGAACACTTGTATTTTGCCTGAAGTGCCAGACAGATAACGAGGCGTTTGGGACGGGTGCTGCCCATAATGCATCATTGATCCATATTGTGGTGGGTACGGCATACTTGAAGGATAACAAAATTGGTGCAAACCCAAAATTTGATAAATTTTGAGAATATGCTCGTCAGATTTTGGTTGTTCGATAGATAATCATTGGAACTTTTTAATTAAACGGGTAATTGTTGATTTCTGTATTGAAGGAATAATTATTTGATCCATTACACAATGAAAAATAATTTAAGAGATTAAACTAGAGTGTTTTCAGGATAAAATAAATAGTGAAAAAAAAATTATATATCCAAATGAACTAAACCTTGGCTCTATTTATAGAAAAACAATTCATGAAATTTGGTATATTTAAAAAAAAAATTAATTAATTTTTATGTGATAATTCTATCTAAATTATTAAGATAACAAAAATCTCCTCAACCAATCACAACTCAACACATTAATTTATCATCTTATCTATATTATCTCTCCTCATAAATCACACCCCACCATACCCCACATTTCTCACTTTCAACCGGTTGAGTTTTTTCAACTCCAAAATTGATACTGCCATTCAACCTAAGCATTAAACCCACCAACGAAAAGCTAAACTCACAATTTTTGGGTATTAAACCCCACCATCAGTGGACGTCCAAAGGGAGTCTTTAGGTTTACGTGGCTTAATTATAGGCTGCCGAATCGACCCTTACCGAGTTGAAGTGTGTTCATGGTTGGTCCGTTGGGTTTTACGGACAAAATAATAATTACAAAAAAGTTTGTGATTCTACTAATATAATAAAAAATAATAACATACAACCTGTACCTTTCTTCAGAATCATGCAATGAATAAATTCGAGGAGACTCTAAACAATCTTATGTAGATCGTCCCTAAGAATAGTCCACACTCAACGGGGATGAACAAACCTCCGTGAGCTTCACTCTCGTAGCCTACAAAATATTAAATCAGAACGAGGGTCGATGTAAAATTCCAAAAGGAATTTCCCACCTACTCTGTCGTATATGAAGAAAGGGAGAGGAGAGAATTTCTCAACTTCAAAAAAGTTAAAAAGCACTGTGCAAGTGATTTCATGAAAATCATGGCCTTTATATAGTTCGCTTTTTAGTTGTCAGGTGCGATTTTTCTTAGGGCTCGATCAAATTAGCAATATATTAATTTATTTTAATCGAAAATCTAATTAATATATAAATTATGAGCGGACTCTAAGAAGCCATCATAACCTCTAATGTCAATCGAAAGTTAATCCTATTATATTAATTGTCCGACACTTAACATATATCCAATCTCTATTATTATTTAAATGTAATAATCGGGTTGTACAATCTAATTGTTCAACATGCATATTTATGAGATAGTAACATCTCATATTTTCAACACTCCCATTTGTCCTCGACGATTATTTGTAAAGTGATTACTACTAATCAAATGCATCCGACACGATCCTCATACGCGATTTCCAAATATGTCATCGATTTGTGTCACCAAACCTTTGCATCTATAATTTTCTTGGTGGTAGGAAGTGATGCGATCTCGTGATAGCACCGAGGCCGGCCGAAGGAAATCTCCATCAAGCCCAATAGGGTCTGAAAATCTAAACCGCTATATCCGGGTTGTACGAATTCCATCTGTACAAGATTTCACCATTCTTGTAGTACACAAAATTCAAGTCTTTTTATAATCCTCCTTTGCCAAGACAAGTCGTAAAGGCATTACTCCTATAAAGTGAAACTAGGTCACGCGGGTCTAAGAATCACCATTTAACATAAGTTCCATGAGAAACTTGTAAGGACACAGATATACAATCTTCTAAGTTCTCATGACGGTCAATTTCCAGTGTCACGGTTGAAAACCATTTCACAATCAGATACCCATGTGGGATTGATCGAGTAAACTTTCTCCCTTCTGATCCAAGAAACGTGATCAAACAATCAACACATACTAATCAATGGTGTTCTATTCCAATAGTGAACACCGACTAGGGACCACAATATCATCGTTTTCTAGGCTCGATAGACAGGTTTCTTGTTTTAGTCCTCAATTCCAAAGACCTCTATATATATACATATCGATCCTAGTTTGAAAAACAAATTATACATATTATTGAATTTGAAGCTTAAAATTCAAGCATTGTCTTACAATCATCTATAACATATATAAAGAAAAACTAGCTCCCACTAAGACTAAGACCATTCAAAGATGTCCTTAAGACTAGTACTATACATCTACTTATCATGCTTGATTTGAGGTAGTGATTTAGTTGGGTGATCCGCCACATTATCATCGGCTCCGGAACCCTTACATATTCCTCGACATCTCCCCATCGATTTTCTCCTAATAGATGATACTTCCTGAGTACATGCTTGGATCTGTGATGTGATCTTGGTTCCTTAGCTTAAGCTATTGCTCCAGTGTTATCGCAGTATAACTCCACTGGACCTTCAATGCTAGGTACTACTTTAAGTTCACTCACGAATTTCGATCCAAAGAAGTCTTCCTTCGTACTGTAAGTCGCAATGTACCGCCGTTGTCGAAAGCCGCCTGATGAGCGTCTTGCTTGCTATTGAACCAAGACACCGCACCACCGCTCGTGCAAAATACATAACAAGATCGAGATCGACTATCATCTCTATCGGTTTAGAAACCGGCATCGCGCTGACGGAAAATACTATGGATATAAGGAGTATAAATACAAATCCATAATTCCGTGGATCTTAAAGTATACTACATTATTAAATAAAAACATATATTTACAATATACGAATAAACAGAAAGACTTACATTGCAAATGGGAGTAAATTCCACTAAAAGTTCTGACACGCCTAAATTCACAATGTGAATTCTCACTTCCCTTCAGCCTCCTTGCTGTAATATCAACGATGATACTCCCATGCATCTCACACCAGAGAGGCCAATCAAGAACCGATCTATGCTAGTAAACAAGGATGAACAAGAAACTGAAAACCCCAAATTCTTGGGAGAATTTCGCCAAATCTGGGGGGCTACTTTAGGTTTTTTTTCTAAAACTTATGTCATAAAACCCTAAAGTTTGCTTTATATACAGTTAAAAGAAGTCTGGCTAAGCAACCCTATATTAGCTTGACTCGTTAACTCATTAGTTCGTTAAGACCAATGAGTCAAGCATTTATTGAACTATTTAATTCAGTTAATTAAATAGTAACGAGTCAATATCAATAATCTTTCTGCTATCGATAAATACTAGCTCATTCTTCTAACCAATTAAATAACTATTTAATTGATTCTATTTGTTCAATCGATATTCTACATAAAATGTAGAACCCTTGTAATTGAGAAATACATTTCTCAATTATATAGTTCTCTTTAATTTCATACATGAAATATAACTCAACGTCACTGTATGTGTGTGACCTTCTAGGCTCAGATAATAGTAAGTTGTATAATAATAATAATAATTGACCAATTACTATTATTATAACGATTAATGAGTAAGATCTAGCAATCGCTCATAACCCCTTAAATTATCATGAGAACCCACACTAGTAATATACAATTACTAAGTTGAACACTAAGTTCTGATAATCACATTTAACCCAACTGGTAAATGAATTGATACACAATTGTCGCAACGGGCATAATAAATGGAATCAATTCTCATTGATTTCCAACACTCCCACTTGCCCTTGGACGATTATCTTACAATTCCTTTATCACGCGATCTCTAGTCGTAGGCTAACCATAAGAAGTGTGTCATGAACACCCACAACTTTCTTTACTCGAAGCATTTAACTGACAAAGATTTGCATACAGCCCCATAAACCAATCACATCAACCGCAAGGAGAGGCCTCGAGATCTTCCTTGTATATCAAGGGACGGACAAATCCCCTCCCAATATATCAACATCTATCGCCATTCACCGCGTGACCCAACATATGCCGTTATAATCCCCGCTAAGTGACGTCAGTCATAGTCAAAGTACGTAGAGCTGTGATAACATGTATAGTCATATCGTAGGTCTAAGAATTGACGAACCTAAAATTCTAAACAAATGTCATATGACACAGATATACATATCTTCTATGAATTCGCTTCGGTCATACCAGCTCCCCAATCACCGAGACCGGCAAATTTAATGTATCGATCTAGTCCCCGTTGTGCTAACGGATGAATCTTGATCACTAATCAAAACACTACGTTAGCTTATACGAATGCTTGTCGCCCTAACTATCAAGATCCCACCAAGGCCTTTTGGCTATCCTATGTTTCTAGGCTTCAAGAGTTTAATTAACAAAGGCATGTTACCTCTCTAGAAAACATAGGACTAACCTGGGGGATTTTAACCACTCATCGAGATTAATTACATGTATATTATATGTAAATTTAAACATATAGACATAAGAAAGAAATATATTAAAAAATATAAGAAGCAATAATATTCAAATATTTTAGTTCACACATCACAATAGATACACCCGACTCCTTCACCATTCCAACAAAGATCGCCACATCCGGCCTAAGACCTATGTTCGCTGCATGCTCATCACGCTCACCACTTAGCGGTTTAGAAAGTGGCCCGCCGGGGATCAAGCCTGCTTCTACTTTACATACTTTGACATCACCTCTATCAAGCATATCTCTAATCAGGTGATACTTTCTGAGTACGTGCTTGGACTTGTGATGTGCTCGGGGTTCCTTAGCTTCGAGCTACGCCCCGCATTGTCACGCGCTCCATCGTCCCTCAACGCTGCACACACCAAGTTCGGTCACGAACTTCTTTATCCAACATGCTTTAGCGGCTTCCAGACGTCAAGCGATGTACCAGATTCTCCGTGGTAGAATCGGCAATGCGACTGCTTGGAACTCCTCCAAGATACCGGCCTATAACTGCCGAGACAAAAATACATACCTTAATCGGAACGATAGTCTCTCTCGTCAGCTTGAACCGCGCAAAATTTCGTCAATGTAAGTAATCCTTCACTTCCACCATATACCAAGAAAAGCATTCAGTTCTTCTCGATACTTTAAGATGCACTTCAACGCAATCCAATGGCTTTCACCTAGATTATCTTGGTATCTACCGGGTTACACTTAAATGTATAAGACACACGTCCGGTGCACAACACGGCATACACGATTTATCCATAGTCAAGTCAGAAGGTATGTCTTCATTCTCTGCTCATCTCAAAGACTAAGTGGAATAACGTGGCTCACCGAGTTGAACCTACGTCTCGAGATTACCCTTCTTGGAATTACTCATGCTGAACCTTGCGCATCTTTTTCACATAAGTATCCCGACAAAGTCCAATCACCTCCCTGCTCGATCTCCGTGATCTTTATTCCAAGTATATATTGTGTTTCTCGCCTAAGTCCTTCATTGAGAAACATTTACGCCCAATCCTCGGGCCGAAGTTTAAGAATCCTACGTTGTTTCCAATGATAAGTATGTCATCAACATACGTGACTATGAATGATACATAACTCCTAATTTACCTTCTTTGTATACACACAAGATTGTTTCTCTGCTTCGATGAAACCAAACTCTCATTGATTCATCAAAAACTTAGATTCCTTTAACCGCGGATGCCCGCTTAAGACCATAAATGGACTTTGCACTTGCATACCTTCTTAGGTCCTTTAGACAAAGCCTGAGGCTGCAATATCACACACCTTCCTTCCAAATTTCCATTCAGAAAGCAACATTTGCCATATTTCAAGTAGTCACAAAATGCAAAGAATGGCTAAGATTATCCGATGATTTAAGATAGCCAATCGGCGAGTAAGTTTTCGTCATAGTCCACTCGCGAACTTGCTCGAAACCTTCGCTACAAGTCTAGCTTTGAAAAACATCCACGCTTCATCTTTATCATGTTTCTTCTTAAATACCCATTTACATTCAATAGGCGAGCCCCTCATTTGCAATTAACAAGGACCAAATTGCCAAATAGAACTATCTCTCAGATTGCATGCATTATTTGCCATTTACAAGATTCTCGCTATTCATTGCTTCTTTTGTAAGAAGTGGGCTCACTTTCAACGATGAAAGCTTCACCATACCAAATAAGCCGTTCGCAAGGCCGATCCCCGCTTCGGATCTCTAAGGGTCAAGTTCTTCCACAAGCCATGGATCAAGAATCGGTCTTCTAGTGAAAGAAGGTTCCACTTGTGGCGCTGTCACGCTCGCAGATTAGACGCATCAACATTGACTTATCACTGAAGCTTCATCAAGATGAACACCATTACTTCTAGTCCTTCTCGACAAATATTCCTTTTCAAGGAATGCCCCTCGCTCTAGCAATGAAGATTTTATTCTCCGCTTCAGTAAGTAGTAACCAACCTGCTTGCCTTATTATCCTATGAAATAAAGATTTATCGATTTGGGGCGCAAGTTATCTCTTTAGTTAATCTCTCTTTAACATAAGCTTCATGTTCTAAATCTCGAGAAACCTAACTTGGGAATCTTCCCAAACCACGCCATGGGAGTTTATCATTGACTGAAGGACATCTGCTTAAGGTAAAAGTGTCGCGCTAGGAAGCGCATATCCCCTAAATTAATGGGTAGAGACATCATAGATCGAACTGTCAAGGGTCGATTTCTGGACACGCCATGTTGTGGCGCTCCTCGGCTGAGTGAGTTGTAAAACAATACCACACTCTCTAAGACGAGTATTTAACTCGTGACTCAAATATTATCCAATTTATCGACTGAGAATTTTTATTGTCTTTGTTCAATTGGTTCGTACTTCATTTTGGAACTCCTTTGAATTTCTCAAAGGGACTCTCGTGTTTCAGTCTCCATCGTAAATACACAAACCGCATCTACCGTAGTCACGCAATGGTCAAGTAGTTATAACTCCTCTCGCAGATGCGTTCATCGGGCCCACATACATCGTAAGTACGTATGATCCCCAATAAATCACTGCCCTTTCATTTGGGCTGAAAGGCATTTTGTTCATTTTGCCCAAAAGGCAGCACTCACACTTATCGTATGATTCAATCAAACTTCAAGTATTCCACCGGGAGGGAGTTTTATTCGGGTTCTCGCACGCGACCTAGCTTCCGCAATGCCATAAAGGTTTCGGGTTTAAGCTCGCTAGCGACCCGCTTTAAGTTTATGTTATACGACTCATTAATCATGTCTAAAACGTATAGACCATTTTGAAGGAGGCGTACTAAATATTACTCCCATTCCCGGTGATCCTAAATTTATCGATCTATTGAAATGAAACCATCATTATTCAAAATGTAAATAAATACATTCCCCGCAAATCGCAGACATAGTAAATCGGAGGGAGTAAGTTCAAAACAAGGCCCGTGGCAACAAACTAATGGATCCACCGCAAAGGCCGAAACTCAAGGCCATTTCCCACACGCAGTATCCATTTCTCTCTTCAAGTCTTCTACTGACTCGAGTTCCCGATATTACGACAAATACGAAACTACAACCTGTGTTCAAGACCCACGGTAGAATTAGAAGTTGTACAAACTTTAATAACATACATACTGTAGGCTGAGCGGTCGTGAGAATTCATTCTTCCTATCATCTCAGGAACTTCCCGTGTGTCGACTTCCAAATGACCTGTGTTTTCGCACACGATACCATTATCCTTCCTAGCTCTTCCCTTTTCCAAAGAACTCAGATTACTAGAACCCTTATTCCTGCCGGTAAACTTCTTCTTCTTGAGTTTCTTCTTGTTTGGACCACCAAAACGTAAGGAGTAGAAGTTTTAGTCTTACCTGTGTTCGGGTTTTAGCATTCGTGGATCATCTGTATGCACTTCGCTTGTAGATAACTCAAACTTGCGCATATTGAAGTTCATGACAACTGGCAGAATTTGTCCGGAAGAGACTTCGTGGATGAGATCCACGCCAGTTCTTTGAGACACTGGGTGCCTGTGGCGCTGAGTCGACGACTCAAGCCAATCATTTTAATGATATGAGGGTCATGCATGTCCGTTTCCCGCCTGGCTGCCCACGGCAGCAATGCATCGTGTCATATCTCTCAAGCTTCTAGCTTCCTTCGAATACCCTCAAGTTGCTCTAGATATGTCACATGTCGCCACTCATATTGAATTTGGAACGAAGGTTCCATATTGGCAAGCACGAGACATTGACATCAACAAGACGACTTGGCGCTATGGGATCCCTTTTCCGGCGGGAGGCACTATCATTAGGTTTCAAGGGAACCTTATTGTTCAAGACGTATTCACCTCTCTTGCTCAGAATGACTTTTAAGTTTCGAGAGCACTCACAAATTTGAGTTATTTTACCTTGGCACTTTCAAGGGCCGAGCGAAGCGAGTTCTAGGAGTAGCAATAGTGGTATCCATATTAATTTAAAAGAATAAGTAAATAAAATAATAGACTCAAGAACTATCATGCTAAACACTTACAAATAAATTGTAAAAGTAAATACTAATACTTCAAATCTCACGAAATATATTAGTATCAAGATCTATTATAATTTAAATTCAAACGCAAGGCAACACTCGCATACATTTTGAATCCGGGGCTATATTAGTAGGTTATCAACCACTATGTAAATCTGATAACTCTCACACTAGCACCTCTTACAAGATACCCAACATTTGTATCTCCTCCGAAAAACCGGTTAAGCATACTCATTCAACCAGTGTTACTTGATTGACTATCCGAAGCCCACAACGTTAGTGTGGAAATCACTTCAACATGAGCAATACGTAACTGAACGAAGCAATTGAG
>JADFUC010000632.1:0-41761 GCA_019722365.1 Lithospermum erythrorhizon
ATCAGTATACTTCGTTCAGTTACGTATTACTACTCATAATATCCCATGCCGAGATCGGAAGCTTGATTTGAATATCCTCCCACTGATCCCTCGGCCGATGATAACGGTCATGAAATCAATCTTGAGAACACGCGTCGCGGTGATCAAACAAATGTCGTCGATTGGGCAATGGGTATAGGTTCTTAATGGTCACTTTTATTCAGGCGTACGTAGTCAATGCGACTCATAGAACCGTCCTTCTTTCTTCACAAACAACAACACAGTGCGCTTGGCGAGGAGACTCTGGTCGATGAATCACGTCCCGACAATTCCATAGTGAGTCCATGATTCACATAACTTCATTTGGAGCCATCTGTCTGATGGAAGAGAAATTGGTGGTACCCAGGAATAACCTCAATAGCAAAAATTCGATACCGTTAAAGCCGGTCGATAAGTCCTCGGAAAACATCGCCCGAACTTCTAACGACAGCATCTTCGATGCAATTCTCTTCCTACTCAAATCAACCCACGTATCGAAATCCGCCTTACAGATCAACCTCCTAGCTTGATCGCGACACAAAACTTCGAAGGCAAAAATCTTTACATCTCATGAAATCGGATATAAATTAATAGAACCCCGCAGTAATCTCGCTTCCGATGCTGGCGATCAATAACGGCATGATGTTTCCCCGACAATCCGTACCGAGGCAAAGATCCGAAATCGGAGGCTCGAATGGAAGTAATCAACGGAACATGGCCGACTGTACAATCAAAGGACGGTCTATATCTGAAATCAACTTATTACGACTTTCCTCTTGGCGTCATAATCTCGAAGTGGGGCAGGCAAGGCACCTGAAACATACATATAAAGCGGGAATAAAACTACGAGACCACGAAAGAATCGGCCCAGTCAAACAACACCGAAACTCGATATCACAAAGGAATAATATGCGCGTCGCATTTCTGGGGGTATCGCAGGCCTCACGATGAGTACTTGGCATGAATGCGGCCTCGGCCGACTCGGCTGTTTTACCCGCGAGCAGCTCCTCGAGGTCCCTCCATTTCATATGCCCAGCGGCATTCAGATGACATGGCTCACGATGCTTAGCGCCGTGGTGAGCGGTCTTGTCTGTAGCTGGCTTTCCAGCGGGAACAATCCTTAGCGGATGTCACAGGCTGGCAGCATCGATAATATATGACCACCCCTCTCCGGCCCGATCCACGCACTTTGTACTAATCGGCCGCCGCGAGTAACGGCGGACCTTTGCTCTGAACCCCGGAAGTACTACGAACCCACTTGAGGATCTAAGTAGGCACCAGCGTGTAGAAGGAAGGCGATTAGATGCTTCAAAGGCCGGTAGCCAGAACCTTGAGTGACTCTGCCCGGGGCGACTCTATTTGGGGTCCGTCTCCCTCTGAACTCTAGAGCTAGAGGCCTACCGGAAAAGAGAGTCTCGAGGGTCGACTCTCGCCGATCCATTTCGCCTGCAGCTCACGCAACTCCGTTTTCCATCTTCGAGAATTTCGTTCCTGGCGGCATGGAAACTAGTAAAAACTCATCCGGTGGATACGGTGTCTCAGCGTCGAGCCATCACTGAACCTAGTGATCCTCACTCGGCATCATTGGATAAACATCGAGTAGTCGGCGCAATCCTTGAGCTTGTCCTACCATTCACTCCTCGACACCGAACCACAGATTGACGAAATCGACTCTCTCTCTCCCAGGCACGCCATGTGGGTCTCAAACAATAATTCTCGAGGCTGACTCATCGCTCCAGGGGAGTATGAACCTCCCACTACCATGAGTCGAGATTTTCAGTTCTCCACTTGATCCAGGCGCCTTGTGAAGTCTATAAGTAGCAAACTTCACCCTAAATCCCTACTTGTGATCCCGTCGGCTCAAAAATGAATCTTCATATCGGATGAACTTCGATAGCTTTGCTCCGTGAACCCCGAAAACTTCGGAGGGATCCCTCTCGCCAATCCGGTCAATAACTTCTTCACGGAATTCGACCTCTGGCATGAGGCATTCATGGCTCTCCCTCACGAGAGTCTACTCGACTTGCTCGGAAAGAATGCACCTCGGACCTGCTTTGGTCCCTTGGCCTCATTATGAGCATTTAATACCCTGCCAATTTCGGCCCTGCTGGGCACACTGCTTTCTGTTCGACACCGCCAGCGTACTCGGGGTGGCATCCTCGGCGATCTGACAAAGAAAAGACTAGGAATTTAACAAAGACATACCACTCATGACGACTCATGAAAACAAGTCATTCGCGACCACAGATAACCCAGAAATCTTAAACACAGGCTCGATACCAAAATTGTAACGACCCGCTGGTCGGCCGCCTGAGTGAGTCATTAAATCCGGAACACGAGTAAATTGAGCCGATGGGCGACTCGGTTTAAAATACAATTCGTTTTATCCAAAAATGTGATCCACCGATTAAGTTTCCAAATCGAAGCAGTTTTAAAAAAATTTTATAATCCGTCGGTGATATCGAAGCGACCAACCGCAAATATATACCGCGACGCGGCCCCCAAATAAGAAAGTAATGCGACAGAACTCTGACAAATGATACGTCGCGTATCTAAATACAAAATGACTACCCGGCCAGGCTAAGATTTCCAAAGAGAATACAACAATGGCCGGTTGGCTTGACACGTAAAAATAGGTATGAGGATCCTACCGACCACCCGTGCTCACTAGCCACCGGGAACACACTCTCAGCCGACTCTTGGCCATTAGCCACTGTCGACTGTATGAATGAAAATGCCGCCCATGAAAAGAGTGTAAGCCATGAAGCTAGTGAAACTGCTCTGAGGGGTGAACTTGCCATGCAGGAGCAGAGATAGATCGAGAATTTAATAATCAAATATGAATAATATACATATATCAGGACTACCAAAAATCATCTAACAATTCCCGCGGGAAATCTCGAGACATAATACAAGAAGATATAATAGAAGGTTAAATGGCTTTTTTACAATTTGAGAAAGAAATCAATAGGCTAAAACAACGACTAAAACTACAGTCGTGAACCTCACATCTGTTTCATGTCACATGGGTATACCAACCTCCCAATGCTTGTATACTCGATCGTCTACCTGCGAGGAATGGACTAATCCAATAATCGCTGGCATATACGCGGTATAAGGCCAAAACACTTAATACACAAGTATAAGGCCACGCGCACTTATACACAAGTATAAGTTGTATACACAAAGTATAAAGGCGCGCTTGGCTATACCGTAGTATGGGGGCTACATCGACAATGCCACTTAGCGACAAAGTGATCCAACGGGACTAAATACATTCTTATACCGAAGTATTAGGCCAAACCCTTGGCGCTATCTCTGGTAGTATAGGGGCCACGCCCGACAAATGCACCGCGACCAAAGCGATCAAAACGAGGGAGTGTACATTTCTTGCAGTATAAGGCCAAACCGCGTGGCCCATACCGTAGTATAGGGCCAATGAAATCCGTATCACGCAAGGAAGGAGGTAAGCTAATCCTAGTAATCCCGACTATAGGTCCTTGCGATACCAGTAAGCACCAAAACTTCCGTACATAACCTTAATGGCCTCACACCCCGAAGCAGTATTATATGCTTTGACTAACACGTCAAACTATAAATGAAATCAATCCTGTTATTTTGACAAGGCCATAAACATATCAAAAGTGCGGCAATTGCGTAATATAATAATTGCCGTCGAGGCATGAAATTGAGAATATAAGTTGGGAGTTATTGTTGCCCCTCAACGATCTTCGGTATACGAAACACAATCATAACACAACCATTACAAATTATATCATTCATAATCATAACACAATAACATGTACATCATTCTCACGTAATCATATCCTGATACTTATGTATACCGTTCTCACGCCAAATCATATCACAATAACATGTACACACCATTTAAAGTAAGTGCATTAAAGAGTAACACCCATTGAGATAAGTACTACTCTGTAGCTACATGAGCCTTAGCGAAAGACAATCCAGGTATTATACTTTCCCGCGATCCGGCGCCTAAGCCAGCGCTTGAGAGGAAGTATGTCCAGACCTACTCACCCATGCCGGCGTTCTAGAGATACATAACCAACTCTTGGGGGACTATCTGCAAATGGTATAACTGACGGATAAACTATCAATTCTGATCGGCCGGACCTGACCGATGATCCCAGCTAAATTCCATCTTTATAAACTACCATTTTCTGACTCGACTTATAAGTCATTCTAGTGTCATCAAAGTCAGCCAATTAACAAATCTATACTCGAAATATCAATTATAACTCGATTTAAGATTTACACTTTTCAACATAACATCCTTTAATCAATTTTTAAATCACCCGATTTAACGTAAGCTAACAACTATAATAAGGTCCAATATAACCTCACTGCATTTAAAGTCTTATAAAATATCCACATAAAAAGTCAACCGAAAACCTAAAGTCAACTTTCAAACCGCCGCGTCTGACGATCTACAATCACGAGAATTCATCACGTATATACGTCCTTGAACCCGTAACTTGACTAAGATTTATCATAAAATTCAATTATGGAAAAAGTCAACCAAAAGTCAGCAGAAAAATCCATAAAAACTCCGATTTCTTACACCTCAATTAGGTAGGGAAGGCGATAGAAAGTCTTGCTTGACCAACTTGAGGGGCCGTTTATGTATACAATAAAGTGAAGAAATGGAAGAGAAAAATCTTGTATGCTGCTTTCGAGAGGGAAGGTCTCGGCCAAATGAGGAAGAAGAAGAAGATTTTGTGTTTTGGTGAATAGTGGATGAGGATGGAAGACTTAACATAGAATCTTGGGAAGTTTGCAGTCGTGCCGAATCAAGCCGAATCGAGTTGTCGAGCGACAGAGTCTAACTTAGCTTTCGAATTTCCTCCCGTTACTACCCTTAGAATTATCAATGAAATTAAATAAAGTTTTCTTACGAAGCCAATATCATCATTCGAAAAACATTATACTATTCCAGGGTCCCGCGCCCGGCCAAAATTTTTTTTTTTTTGTAGCGAGGTTACATTACAAACCCGCCGCTTCACGGGCGTCCGTGGGGAGGTCAAATCACCGCCGATTAGGCGGCGGATCACCTCCTCCCCGGGCGCTGCGTGGAAGCTACGCTTGTCTTTGCTCACGTAATTTACGTTCCGATTAGGGCTAACAAACTAATGATTCAACTATTCAAGCGAGAATGAAAGCGAACAAACTATTAGGCTAACAAATACTTGATTCAACTATTCAATAAAAGCGAACAAACTATTCGTACGACAATTGACCAACATTCAACTAACTATTCAACCAACTATTCAACTTGACTATTCAACTAAACCCAACTGTTCACAACTATTCAAGCGGAAAACTAACGATTAAACTAACTATTCAACTAACAAACTAACAATAAACATATATAAACATAAAACGAACAAACTATTCAACTAACTAACTATTCAACTATTTGATATTTGAAAAATAAATAATAAGCATATATAAACAAAAAAACTAAATATGCCACAAAGGCCATCCCTTGAATTCGTAAACTTCGCCGTCGCCTCGAGGGTATCGCCCCATCCTTCTCTTTATTCATCTTCCTTGAGAATACCCAATGGTGAACCCCTATTTCGATTTTCTCCTAAAAACACAAATAAAAGAAAACTTTGATTAGGAATTCGGCTACAAATATTTGAATTAAATAAAAATAATAAAAGATAGTATTTCTTTCTTGCCTCGCTCCCACCAACGGTCGACCGGTGACTTTAACCAAACCGAGATGCTACGCCGCGGAGGTACACAGTGACTTAAATTTCTTGCATGTCAGTCAGTCGTAATCCGGTGCCTCAGTCTTAACAACCGTGGGCGTCAAAGAAGTTTCTCCGCTTCTTAAAAGCGGTCGCTTTCGAACAAAGGTAGCCATGCTTAAATACGTCCATTCTTTATCTTCCCATATCTCTCACAGAAAAAAAACAAAAATTTAATTAGACTTTTATTTACTAAAAATACTTTAAATAACTTTTAATTTTCACAAAAAATTTATACTACTTACTTGGAGCGATTTCAAATGTAAATCCACGATGTCGATTTGTCACGAGGGCCAAAAGAAACTTGATCGACCACAATCATACGTCTCCAAAAGAGCGTCATGACATCGGAGCGACCCATGACCTAAAGTAAAAGTTAGATAACACAAATAAAAAATATAACTATTTGATCCAATTTAGACAATATTAAAGACTTACGACTTGTAGGATCTACAACTCCAACTTACGCCCGGGGAACCGTCAGTGGGCGGTCGTCTCTTATAAATAGCGTCTCAGCAGCGTCTTCATTAGTCATCAGTCGATCCGTCGCACCGTCATCTTCAGCGTCGTCGTCGAGGAAGCGGGATGTATTCGTCGTCCCGGGAGTCTACGAGCTTGAGGAAGAGACGTAGTGGGTTGACTCGTCGGCATTAAAATTAGAACAGAGATGAGCTTAGTTAATGGCTTCGTGTGTAACAAGCGATGTCGTGCCGGTAGATGCACTTTACATGAAGGGATGGGGGAGTCATTCCCCAGCCTCTATCTGAATACTAGAAGTCCTCGGCCTTTTTTGGAGATCAAACATATCGTCTACGACACTTCTCCACTTCCCTTGCTTTATTATTACCGGCCATTACCATCTACAATCAAATTAGAAACATTAGAAATATTTTATCCATAAGCGACAACTATTCAAGCTATTCAAACTATTCAACTATTCAAAACAACTAATGTTATTGATAAAAGCGACAACTATTCAACTATTCAATAAAGTAACAACTATTATTCAACTATTGAAAAGCGACAACTATTCATCTATTCAAAGCGTTTTCAAGCGACAAATAATCCAACTATTCAATAAAAACTGGCCAACATTTTATTATTAAATAGATATAAAACTATTGAGCAAGATAAGCGTAGATAAAACTATTGACACAAATTGTGAATTATAAAAGCGATTATAATTGTGAATCAAAATGACAACTATTCAAGCTATCTGACTATTCAAACTATTGACTATTCAAACTATTCAACTATTCGATTATTCAAAAATTATTCAAATATTGACTATTCATTATAATACCCGACCTTAATATTGTGTGTGTGTGTGTGATATATTTGATATAATTGATTAGTACTACTATTTCCACGAATCGTCTTCTTTTCGGAAGCTTCCGTCTCATAGGAACTCAATGTTAAGCACATTTGACCTGGGGTAATTAAGGATGGGTGACCATTTGAGGAAGTTTATAGTGGCCAGTGAGTGAGGACAAAGAAAGCGTCTTTGGAAAGGAAAGACCCGTGGTGGTTTGTGAGGAACGATCAAGTCAAATCTGATACTTGGCGCCCGACCCGATTAGCGAACCGGGCGTTACGGATGGTATAAGAGCAAAGCCGTCGAGCTATTAGAACTAAGTGCTATCTGGTATGAGAAGTGCGGGGCCTCTTGAGGCCGTAGGAGCCACCTCACAGAATCTCATACGGATGAAATGCAGGTCACCGGATGTGATGTGGCTCAGCCCGAGGGACGTTAGTATTTAAGTGGGGAGGTTGCTTAATGCAGATGCAAAAATGTGTTTGTGTGTGTGATATGATATAATTTGATTGGTACTACTCCATACCGACAAGATGCATCTTAACTTGGGAGCTCGTCGCCAGAACTCGATGTTAAAGCGTGCTTGACTGGGGTAATGCAGGATGGGTGACCCGGTGGAAATTTCTTCGGTGACACGTGAAGTGGAGACAAAAATCTTGGAAAGACCCGTGGTGGTTTGTGAGGCGATCCGTCAAAATCTAACCTTACCGACCGTCGCATTTGAGCGAAACGTTACAATTGAGCTTATTGACATTCAACTATTAAGCGACAACTATTCAACTATTCAAACTATTCAAAACTATCAAACTTCTTCAAACTATTCAGCAGAATATAAACTTGAAATTAAAAGCCGAGATAAACTACCGAAATTATCTATTGTCACTACATTTGGTAAAACGTCCAAGTTGAGCATGAAGGCGAATATAACCTTAAACATGCGTTTAATCTCTCTTAAATCATAGGTGAAATTCAAATAAACACGGTGATTACAACTTACAGGCAAACCAATTACTATAAAACCAAAAACTACTATAAACGTTACTATAAACCAATTAAGATAAATTACGATTTACAAATAAACCAGTACGATAAATTGATTACAAATAAACCCGATTACAATAAATTACGATTTACAAATAAACCAATTACTATGGGGATAAAGGAATCTAACCTTAATCAGTAAATAATAAATAATAAAAGTGATAAAACAGGTACTACTTATAAACTGATAAAAGGGGATAAAAGAATCTAACCTTAATGTGATTGTAGAGGAGGGGTGGAGGCTTGTTTGTAGTTGTCAATTTGAGGAGGTTCGCTTCACGGCGTCACTTGAGGGTCAGTTCAACGTGATCGAGTGAGATGAGGGCGTTTCTAAGTCGGGGTGGGGCTTCGCCCGGCGGTTCGTTTTATTGTGGGGGGTGTTTTGTAATAACCCGTTAGGTACTAATATTATTTTGAGGAGAAACAAAAAATTGAGAAGTTGAATAGTTGAAAATGGCGAATGGATTAGGTTAATAGTACATTTCGGTATTTAAATTTAAAGTTATGTCGGATGGAAATTATATTAGTTGGGTGGTAATATAATTTGAGGGTAGAAATGTTGATGTTTGGAAGTTAGTCGTCGAGATAACTTAAAGCGAGATGTATCGTCCAAAGATAAGCTGATTGGGTTGTCACCGGTTGGACTTTTGGGCCAGACAACTGCCAACATTCGATTAAGCCCGAACCGCTGAAACCCGTTTCCGCCTCCCACTACCCGTCGTTCGTCTCACCACACTATTTTTTTCTTCGATTTCTCTTCCGTTTTTAGAGCTTTTGGACCTCAAATTTCTTGGAGAGTTTCTCCTACTTACGTCCTATTCGATTCAGTGAAAGATGAAACTTTTGATATTTGTGAGTTTGGTTGAGATGACTTTTTAATTGATTTTTATTTTCACAATGCGATTCTTGGGGTTCTAAATTAGTTATTCTTGAGTTGAAAAATTACGTGTTGTATTCGAATTTTTTTTGGGCGTTAATTAGGACCGTTGACTTTTTGGAATTTTTGGGTTGACTTCGGTTTTATGGAGATATTATTGAATATGAAAATTATTATACAGGCTTAGATTATAGTATAGGAGATGATAATAATCGATATTTATTTAAGGGTAGAAAGTGTTGTTATAGTTAAAGTTGACTTTTGAGTTAATTTGGGTTGACTTTTTCTAAAACGTTGATGAGAGTATAAATATGTTATTGGACACTTTATTGTGATTGTTTGAGGTGGAAATTTTTAATTTATAAGTTGACTGGAGGAATATATGTTGAAATTAGTTTATTAGATTTTGAATAAATAGCGGGGTTTGATTTGAGGTTGTTAAATTGGGTTTTATTAGTTATTTGTGCAATTCAAAAGCTTTATGTCGTGTTAAGTCGATACAATTTAAGATTTATTGTTTGAGATTTGTTATTGTATTTATAGGGAGCGTAATCTGTATATGAATTGTTCGTAAGAAATGCATTGGTGTGGTGAAAGTTTGTGTGATCTTGTTCATAGGAATGAATTCGTTGGTTACATTTCATTCAAGTTAGAATGGATGTGCTCACACGAATTAATTGATGTTTAGTTTGAGTTCCACGAATCTTTTAGCCAGTTTTATTTTGGGTTGATTGAGGTGGTTGAAAAGTTAGCTATTTTAATGAATGGAGTGTTGGCCGATTAGTAGGATTTAGTCGGGATAGAATTGAAATTAGTCAATTTAAGTGTCATTGAAACACTTAATTAGTAATCTATATACTTAAGTTGTCAATTTGCTTAACTAAAATGGGTTGAAAATTAGAAATTTAATTAAGATAAGGGTTAAGTGACTAGCAGTAGTAATTGTAATTGGTGTTTTGATTAGGCAGGCGTGGGAAAGACACTTGGATCGATTAGATGGGGCGTTTACGGTCTTCAACAAAAGGTGAGGTACTTTATGCAAATGGGTGCTTCATTCACGTACTTAAGGTGTGTGAGACATCATCGGTGTGGGTACAATTATGTGAGAATAGTATACTTGTCATTTTTGTGATTATGTGTGTTCGTTTGGCTTGTGAGCCATGATATGATTATGTGATTGTATTTATGTGGCGTTGAAGATTTGCTTGAGGTATTAATAAGCTTGAACTCTCGACTTACATTTTTTGTATTTACGTGGCGGCTTGCTTTTGGTATTTACGCCTTTTGCTTAACTTTGAGGGTATTTAGCCTTGTCGACTTTTGGTACATTTACGGCCTTGTCGGCACTTTTGGTATTGTGTGTATTAGAGCACTTTTGGTATTTCTGTGGCCTTGTCGGCGGTTGTGATTGATTTACGATTGTGAGATGTTTTAGTTGTGTGCTTTGATATTGTTTGAGAGTAAAGTAGTTGGTTGTTGGGAGGTTGGTTGGAGTTATCGCGTGACGTTGGTGACTTGAGTAGTAGGATATGACCCTATAGTTGGGATGATTAGGGGTTATGTGACTCGGCTTCCTTCTGCGAGGATATGTGGCGTTGTTGGCCTTATACTTTGGTATAAGTGCGATTGAGATCTATTATCACTTTGCTATGCATTGTCGGTGTTGGCCTTATACTGCCGGTATAAGGAGATGTACTTTGCTATGTGCATTTTCGGTATTGGCCTTATATAGCCGGTATAGTGCGGTGAGATCTATTATCAACTTTCTTACATGTTCATTGTCGGTGTTGACTGTATACTTGAATAAGTGCGGTGTTAGACTCTATTATCACTTTGCTATGTGCATTGTCGGTGTTGATGTATACTTTGGTATAAGTGCAGCGTGAGATCTATTATCACTTTCTTTGTGTGTGCATTGTTGGTGTTGGCACTTATCACTACGGTATAAGTGCCAGTGTTTATCTCGGTGATTGGTCCATTCCTAGCAATTAGGCCGGATTGAACATATGCGCATTAGAGGTTAGTATAGTTATTGGAGATATGAGTGATAGATGGTTTGATGACTAGAGTTATAGTCGTTGTTAGTGCTGTGATTTTTATTAAGGTGATAAGTGTGCCTTAGTAAGACTTTGTATTATACCTTGACATGTTATTTAAATTTCAATGGTGTTATGTCTGTTTATGACTCGTTTGCGGTTATGAGCGTTGTCGATTATACTAGATGTTGCCTTGATGAAATTATGTTTGAATTAGGTTTGATTGATTATTGATAATATGATCAGATTTTTCTTGTGGATCCCCAGGTTGGTATTAATAGTTCGTCCTTTAAGGTTAAAAGTTGAGTTGGTTAATGGTTGAGATAACTTTTAATGAAGGCAATAGGTATAAAATTATAAACCGAAGCGTTTATCTTGCTTTTATAGATGATGTTGATGATATTTTATATACGATTGGAAAGTTAGTTTAAGCGTGTTAGTATATAAAGTTATGATCTAACACGGCGTTGATACCCGTTAGAGGTGAATAAAAGCTCTCCGTATACTAAATGAAAATTTGGAGAGATAATTAAGGTACTTAAGTTATCTCGATTTAAGATATCACGTTGCTCGGAGTTGTATTAAGAGAATAATATGATTTAGAGGTTCTTATAATAAACATTTTGATGTCGCCAGGAGGTGTATGACTATAATTGGAATGCTCTGCTTTTAAGGTGAGCCCAAAGATATAAGTGGTTAGTTATGTATCTAAACTTTGAGTTATGAGATGTTGAGATATATGTTTGAGTTGTTGTATGTTTGAGTTGTATATTATGTAGAGAATTTGCTATATAAGGAAGATAACAAATAGAGAGATATCTCACGTGATTAAGATTATGCGCGTGAGTAAGTTGTTGACGTGAATTGTGGATTTAGCCGGTATTAATTGGGAAAGCCATTAATAAAGATTTATCTTGTCGAGGAGGGCTAAAATATAACTCTTGAGGTGGATAGTCGTTAAATAGGTAAGAGTCTTGAATTATCCTTGTTTGTATGGTGGTAGGTTAGCTTCTATGATATTTGTATTCACACTTTCGACTTTTAGTGACTACTATTCCACATGGTGGGCGTTTATGCCTAGATTGTTCTGAGGATGACAGAGGATACATTGGCAGTGAAATTTGCGTACCAGCGGAGGAATTGTGATGGTGGCTTGAAGACACCAGCAGTCGTACTTTTATCTTATTTGGAGTTTGGTTATGCGTAATAATTATTGTTGTCTTGACTTGTAAAACAAAATGTTTGATGTTGTAATTACATTATTACTTACCCCATTTGTTCTAGTGTTGATTATTTCACCGATGGGCAAGAGTTGTATTATTTTATTATCACGTTAAATGAAGTCATTTTATCGTTATCCATCGTTGGTGACTACGATTTGAGGTTGATGGCCAGGTCCCGACCTCTGTGGGCTTCCACAGGCGTCATTATAATTTTTTATATCGGAGCTAGGTTTATGTTTTCTTGGTGTCTTGTGTGGTTATGTGGGTTTCGGGTTGTAAGTGTGTTTTTACAATGTGAATTAGTTCTACGGTTTGAGTCCATTTCTTTTCCGAATCCGTTGACTGTTGAGGACGCCACTAGAAGATTTCGTTGACTCGCGTACGAGGGTCTTAAGAGACTACCTTGAATTTTGTGTTCTTGTGGTGTTAATTGATTGAGATGTGTTATACTATGAGATGTGTGAACTAATTATGTTAATATGACGTACGTTGAGCTATATGTATATATTGAGATGAATTGCTTGGGTATAATATGGAGATCGACATGATGGGGTTGTTATATACATATATATGAGGGGTTATATTGAATCAAGACATGTTATGGTTTAGAATATGATGTATGATACTCCGAATATTATGAGATGACCAGGAGAAAATATATATATATTGGGAGGTGTCTTAATAATTGATGTGGTGGTAGAGTGATAATGAGACTTTATGGTGGGAGGTAAAATTAAGGATGAGTTGTGATAATTAACATACGATATACTCGAGGTTGAATTGTAAAGAATATCAATGGGTTTATAAGTAAGGATACCGGTTAAATAAGATGTGTGATTATAAGAAAATGTGAAACGTAGGTTTGATCAGAAATGGTAAGTAAGTCGAAATTGGATACAAATTGAAATTTGAAGAAAAGAGTTTTGAGTTCATCCGTTAATAATGTTTAAGTAAGAGTTCGGTGGTTGAGTGGAGTTTATCTTTTGTGATAGTAATGATTATTCTTGAGGATGTAAGCTCTGGGTTGAAACCTTTGGAGATGAGATGTGGATGAATATGTTTGAGAATTTACGGGAGAGACAGATTTATATCGGGAAGTTATTAAAAGGGATTCCCTAGTGGGAATTTGAAGTTGTTATTAAGTTGGTACAATTGTGAACCTAAGGGTATTAAAGGTTGAAAATGGAGATTTAATCTCGGTGAATGATAAAGAGATTGTGATTTGGGTTGAGGTGGAATATTTGGGTGATGAGTTGATAATACACATTTAGTAGTACGGAAGAGAATACATCTTTGGCCGAATAATAGGCTGTGGTAAATAAATGGACTTATAATAGTGGAGAATTAAACAAAGAGAACTTATAGAGTTATAAACACTTGTAGAACTCGAGGCGATAATGTTGATTGTGATTGAAGGGAGTTGAATAGAAGTTTATTGAAGGTTACGATTGGGGTATTATAGGGAGGGTGGTGTATAGGCAGATAAGATTAAATTAGGGTGGTGTGAAATTCATTACGCAAATTTGCATGTTAAGATAAACCATAAGATTTCGTGAGGTATAATTGTTAACAAACGTCTAGCAGTGATATTTGAGTTGTAGTTGTGAGTCTTGGTAGTATGAGGGATTGGCAATAATTTGAGGTGAAATAAAGGTATTATGATATTATACTAATGAAGTATTTGAAAGGGGTGAGTTGTGGCAACAAGGCTAGTTTGACTAAATTTCGAGAGACGAAATTTTATAAGATAGGTAGATTGTAATAACCCGTTTCGGTACTAATATTATTGTAATGGTAGCACTAGTTGCTCTCGGTGGAGTATTTCAAGGAGAAATCAAAAATTCGAGAAGTTGAATAGTTGAAATACAACGAATCGGTCGGTTAGTGGTACATTTGATTATTTTAGAATTTTAAAGTTATGTCGGATGGAAATTATATTAGTTGGGTGGTAATATAATATGAGGGTAGAAATGTTGATGTTTGGGAAGTTAGTGGTCGAGATAACTTAAAGCAGAGATATGTGATCGAATAAGCTGAGTAGGGTTGTCACGGTTGGACTTTGGGCCCCGACCCAGCACATAACCATCGATTAAGCCCAGAGCCACTTTGAGCCCGTTTCCACTTCTCCCTACCAGCGCTGTGCCGTTAGATCTCATTCCCTTTATTTTTTTTCTTGATTTCTCTTCCATTTTCGCGAGCTTTCGGACCTCAAATTTAACTGAGAGTTTCTCCTCGTAAATCTCTTCGATTCGAGGTAAGAAAAGATTAGAAACTTTTTGAGTATTTTGTGATTTTAGGTTGAGTTGACTTTTGTAATTTGATTTTATTGCTACAATGGGATTCTTGGGTTCTAAATTAGTTATTCTTGAGTTGAAATTACGTGTTTGGCGGTAAAATTCGGACGTTTTTAGGGCCGTTGACTTTTTGGAATTTTGGGTTGGCTCGGTTTTTATGAGATATTATTGAATATAATAATTATTATCAGGCTTAGATTATAGTATAGAGATGATAATAATCGATATTTGGGGTAGAAAGTGTTGTTATAGTTAAGTTGACTTTTTGAGTTGAATTTGGGTTGACTTTTTCTAAAAGATTTGGTGAGTATAAATATGTTATTGGACATTTATTGTGATTGTTTTGAGGTGGAAATTTTAATTTATAAGTTGTTGGAGGAATATATGTTGAAATTAGTTTATTAGATTTTTGGGTAGTAAACGGGCTTTCAGTTTGAGGTTATTAGAATTGGATTTTATTAGTTGTTGTGCAATTTAAGACATGGGTAAAATTCGTACAATTTAAGATTTATTGTTTGAGATTTGTTATTGTATTTATAAGGAGGCGTAAATACGTATATAGATTGATCCGGCTAGCGAGGAAATGCATTGCCAATGGTGAAGAAGGTTTGTGTGATACTGTTTCATAGGAATGAATTACTGTCTTGGTTACGTTTCATTCAAGTTCCGAATTTGGATATTATACCGAGATTAATTGATGTTTAGTTTGAGTTCCACGAATCTTTGTAGTTTATTTTGGGTTGATTGAAATTGGTTGAAAATGTTAGTATTTTGGTTAAGGTGTTGGCCGATTATGGGATTTAGTCGGGATAGTTGAAATTGGTCAATCTAAAGTGTCATTGAAACATAATTAGTAATCTAAATACTTAAGTTGGCCAATTTGTAACTAAAATGGGTTGAAAGTTAGGAAATTTAATTGAATGGGGTTAAAATTGTTGCAGTAGTAATTGTAATTCGGGTGTTTTGATTAGGCGGGCGATGGAAAGACACTTGGATCGATTAGGCAGGGGCGTTTCGGTGCTAACGAGGTGAGTACTTATCTACATGGGTGCTCACATTCGTGCCAAAATTATGTGAGACATGTCGTTGTGAGTATGATTATGTGAGAATAGTATACTTGTCCATTTTTTGTGTGATTATGTGTGTTTCATTTGTGTGAGCCATGATATGATTATGTGATTGCAGCAACATTTACGTAGGCGTTGAAGATTTGCTTGAGGTAAGTAATAGCTTGAACTACCGACTTACGTTTTTGTATTTACAGCAGCCTTGTAAACCTTTTGTTATTCGTAGCCTTGTCGGCACTTTTGGTATTTACGTGGCCTTGTCGCTTGATTTGTGATGGATTCTGATTTGTGTGAGATGTTTTAGGCTGTGTGCTTTGATATTGTTTAAAAAGAGTAGAGTGGATTTGGTTGTTGAGAGGAGTTGGTTGGGTTAATGTGTTGAGGTGACTTGAGTAGTAAGGATATGACCTATGGTTGGAATTGATTAGAGGGGTTATGACTCTTTCGCTTCCTTGCAAGATATGTGACGTTATTTGGCACTTTATACTTTGGTATAGAATGCAGTGAGATCTATTATAACTTTGCTATGTGCATTTTTCGGTGGCTTTATCTTGGGTACTTAAAGTGCAGGATCTATTATCCCTTTCTTATGTGCATTGTCGGTGTTGGCACTTATACTTGATATATAAGTGCGATTAGAATCTAATATCACTTTGTTATGTGCATTGTCGGTGTTGGCCTTATACTTCGGTATAAGTGCAGTGTGAGATCTATTATCACTTTGCTATATGCATTGTCGGTGTTGGTCTTATACTTTAGATACCAAGTCTGCGGTGTGAGATCTATTATCAACTTTCTTTGTGTGCATTGTTGACGTTGGCCTTATACTTCGGTATAAGTGTAGTGTTTATCGGTGGTGGTCCATTCCCTGCGGGTAGACGGATTGAACATATGTAGAATTTAAGTTGGTATAGTTGTGGAGGCTCATGAGGTGATAAGATGGTTTGATGACTAGAGTTATAGTCGTTGTTGAGTCTCTGTGATTTTATTACAGGTGATGGTGTGCCATTGAGACTTTGTATTATGCATGACATGTTATTTAAATTCCTATGGTTTTGTATAATCTGTTTATGACTGGATTTGCCATTATGAACATTGTCTTGATTATACTAGATGTTCCACTATGATAATTGTAGCCAGATACGTTTGATTGATTATTGATAATATTATCAAATTTTCTTGTGGATCTAGGTTGGTGATAGTTATCGTCATTTAAGGTTAAAAGTTGAGTTGGTTAATGGTTGAGATAACTTTTTTAATGAAAGAGGCGATAGGTATACATAAACCCATGTTTATCTTAACCTATAAGATAATATTGATGATATTTTATATCTTGTGGAAAGTTGGATTTAAGCGTGTTTATATATAAGTATAATCCCCGGCTCCTGACGTTGATACCGTTAGAGGTGAATAAACTCAGTATACTAAATGAAGAAGAATTTGGGAGATAATTCCATGCCCAAGTTATCTCGATTTAAGATATCGGTGCTCGGATGTATTAAGATAATAATATGATTTAGAGGTTCTTATAATAAACATTTAGATGTCATAGGAGGTGTATGACTATAATTGGGAGTAGCAACTTTAAAGATTGGGCAAAGATAAGTGGTTGAAGTTATGTATGCTTGAGTTATGAGATGTTGAGATATATGTTTGAGTTGTTGTATTTGGAGTTGTATATTATGTAGGAAATTTGCTATACTTAAGGAAGACAACAAATAGAGACTATCTCACGTGATTAAGGTGTGCTCTTGTGAGTAAAGTTGTTGGCGTGGTATTGGTTGTGGTATTAGTCGGAAAGCCATTAATAAAGATTTATCTTATCGAGAGGAAGCGATATAAAATACTATAACTGCAAGGGTGGATAATTAGGTTAAATAGGTAAGGGTCTTGAATTATCCTTGTTTGTATAGGTGGTAGGTTAGCTTCTATGATATTTGTATTCACTTTCGACTTTTTAGGCGACTCCTGTTCCACAGGCGGGCGTTTTATGCCTAGATTGTTCAGGATAACCCGAGATGCATTGGCCGAGGTAGGCTGCGTACCAGCGGAGGTAGCGATGGTGGCTTGAAGACACCAGCAGTCATACTTTTATCTTATTGGAGTTTGGTTATGCGTAATAATTATTGTCTTGAGTTGTAAAACAAAATGTTTGATGTTGTAATTACATTATTACTTTTAATTTGTTCTAGTGTTGATTATTTCACCCGATGGGCCGAGTTGTATTATTTTATTATCACGTTAAATGAAGTCATTTTATCGTTATCCATCGTTGGTGACTCACGATTGTTGAGGGTTGATGTGAGTCCCTAACCTCGGCCAGAGACCCTTTAGTGAATTCGTTATAATTTTTATATCGGTACTTTAGGTTTATGTTTTCTTGGTGTCTTGTGTGGTTATGTGCCTAGGTTTCAGGTTGTAAGTGTGTTTTTTGTGTGAGTCGTTCTGCGGGTTTTGAGTCATTTCTTTTCCGAATCCGTTATTTGTTGAGGATGCCACTAGAAGATTTCGTTGACTTCGGCGTACAAAGGGTCTTAAGAGACACCTTGAATTTTTGTGTTCTTGTGGTGGTGAATTGAGATGTGTTATACTATGAGATGTGTGAACTGATTTTGTTAATATGACGTACGTTGAGTTGTATGTATATGTTGAGATAGTGCTTGGGTATAATATGGAAGTCGACATGATGGGGTTATTTTATATATATATATATGATGGGTTATATTGAAACAAGACATGTTATGGTTTAGAAAATGATATGTGATATCGGGAATATTATGAGGCAATTGGGGGAAAATATATATATATATTGGGAGGTGCCTTAATAATTGATGTGGTGGTAGAGTGATAATGAGACTTTTATGGTAGGGCGTAAAATTTAAGATAGGTTGTCATAATTAACATGCGATATACTCGGGGTTGGATTGTAAAAGATATCGATAGTTTATAAAGTAAGGATACCGGTTAAATAAGATGGTTGATTATAAGAAAATGTGAAACAAGGTTTGATCAGAAATGGTAAGTAAGTCAGGGTGGATACAAATTGAGGCTGAATAAGAAAAGAGTTTTGAGTTCATCCGTTAATAATGTTTAAGTAAGAGTTCGGTGGTTGAGTGGAGTTTATCTTTTGTGATAGTAATGATTATTCTTGAGGATGTAAGCTCTAGGTTGAAACCTTTGGAGATGGGATATGGAGGAATATGTTTGAGAATTCTGGAGGCAATTTATATCGGGAAGTTATTAAAAGGGATTCCCACAGGTAGAGATTTAAGTTGTTGATAAGTTGAGTACCGATTGTGTGAACCTAAAAGGGTATAAAGGTTAGTTAGAAGGATTTTGGGTGACATGTATTTGTGGGATTAGCATTTGATCGTGGTGTAAGATGTTGATCTTTAAAATAATTAAGATTTAGTCTTGTATACTTGGAGTAATTGGGGATAAATAATACTGCGTTGTCTATTGTGGAATATGGATGCAAGAGGATAGGAAAGGAGTAAGTTAGTGTTGTAATAAGATGAAAATGGAAGTTTAATTTCGGTGAATGATAAAGAGGTTGAGATTGAGCTGAAGTGGAATATTTAGGTGATGAGTTGATAATACATTTAGTAGTACGGAAAGAGAATACATCTTTGTTGAATAATGAGCTTTCGTGTAAATAAATGGACTTATAATGGTGGAGAATTAAACAAAGAGAACTTGTAGGTTATAAACCTTGTGGGAGCTCGAGGCGTAATGTTGATTGTGATTGAAGGAGTTGAATAGAAGTTTATTGAAGGTTACGATTGGGATATTATGAGAGGGCTGGCGTATAGGCCCAGGATTAAATTAGAGTGTGAAGTATTCACACAAATTTGCATGTTGAATAAACCATAAGATTTTGTGAGGAATTTATAAAAGTCATAGGATATAAATCGATAAGTTAATGTTAGTTGTGTGGATTGAGTTAAATTGTTTAACAAATGTGTGATATAGTGATATTTGGAATTTGTGGTTGTAGTGCTTGGTAGTATGAGAGTTAGCAGCTAATTTGAGGTGAAATAAAGGTATTATGATATTATATAATATAAAGTATTTGAAAGGGGTGAGTTGTAGCTTATGGCGAGTTGAGTAAATTTCGAGGGGCCGAAATTTTATAAGGTGGAGTAGATTGTAACCCGTTCCGTACAAAATATTATTATAATGAAGTATACTAGTTGCTCGGTGGAGTGTTTGAGGACAAATCAAAAAATTCAGTTGGTAGTTGATAATACAAGTCGGTCGGTTAGTAGTACATTTCGATTATTTTAGAATTTTAAAGAGTTGTCGGATCATTATATTAGTTGGGTGGTAATATAATTTGAGGTAGAAATATTGATGTTTGGAAGTTAGTCGTCGAATAGCAAAAGCTTGTGTCGTCGAATAAGCGTGAGGTTGTCATAGGTTGACTTTTTAGGCCCGACCAACTAGCAACCATCGATTAAGCCCGAACCGCTGAGCCCATTTTACTTCTCCTACCAATGGCGCGGATTCCGATCTCACTTACTTTATTTTTTTTTCCTTGATTTCTCTTCCATTTGCGTGCTTTGAGACTCAAATTTATTGGAGAGTTTCTCATCGTCTGCTTCGATTCAAGGTAAGAAATGTCGAAACTTTTGAGTATTTTGTGAGTTTGATTTGAGTTGACTTTTTGTAATTTGATGATTTTTATTGCTGTCGATTCTTGGGGGTTTCTAAATTAGTTATTCTTGAGTTGAAATTCGTGTTTGGCCCATTGAAATTTGAGGCGTTTTTTAAAGACGTTGACTTTTTGGAATTTTGGGTTGACTTCGGTTTTATGAGATATTATTGAATATAATTATTATCTGAAGCTTATATTATAGTATAGGAGATGATAATAATCGATATTTAGGGTAGAAAGTGTTGTTATAGTTAAGTTGACTTTTGAGTTGAATTTGGAGTTGACTTTTTCTAAAGCGTTGAGAGAGTATAAATATGTTATTGGACGCTTTATTGTGATTGTTTGAGGTGGAAATTTTGATTTATAAGTTGTTGTTGGAGGAATATATGTTGAAATTAGTTTTATTAGATTTTGGGTAGTAAGCAGACTTTCGGTTGAGGTTGTTAAAAATGGGTTTATTAGTTGTTGTGCAATTTAAGACATCGTGTTAAAGTCGTGCAATTTAAGATTTTTGTTTGAGACTGTTATTGTATTTATAAGGAGGAACTGTAATCGTATATAGATTGATCTAGCACTAGCAGAAGTCTGTTACTTAATGATGAAGAAGATTTGTGTGATACTGTTTCATAGGAATGAATTACTGTCTTGGTTACGTTTCATTCAAGTGCCGGACTGGATGTGCTCTGAATTAATTGATGTTTAGTTTGAGTTCCACGAATCTTTGTAGTTTATTTTGGGTTGATTGAAATTGGTTGAAATATTGAGTATTTTTGGTTAAGGTGTTGGCCGATTATGGGATTTAGTCGGGATAGTTGAAATTAAATCAATCTAAATTAATGGATTGAAACATAATTAGTAATCTAAATACTTAAGTTGTCAATTTGTAACTACAAAATGGATTGAAAAGTTAGGAAATTTAATTAAGATAAGGGTTAAAATTGTTGCGAGTAGTAATTGTAATTTTGGTGTTGTTTTGATTAGGCGGGCGTGGGAAGAAGACACTTGTATCGATTAGGCCGGGGCGTTTCGATTCTTCGCCGAGGTGAGTACTTATCTACGTGGGTGCTGCATTGCGTGCCTACGATTGTGTGAGACGTGGTTATGGTATGATTATGTGAGAATAGTATACTTGTCATTTTGTGTGATTATGACTTGTGTTTTCATTTATGCTTGAGCCATGATATGATTATGTGATTGTATTGCATGGCGTTGAAGATTTTAGCGAGGTAAGTAATAGCTTGAACTCTCGACTTACGTTTTTGTATTTACGTAGCCTTGTCGGCACTTTTGTTATTCTGTAGCATCGGCACTTTTGAGGCTGACTACGTGGCCTTGTCGGCACTTTTTGGTGACCCCCATTGGCCTTACATGCGGTTGTGATGGATTCTGATTGTGAGATGTTTTTAGGCGTGTGCTTTGATATTGTTTAAGGTAGAGTAGTTGGTTGTTGAGGAGGAGTTGGTTGGAGTTGTCGCGTGATGAGGTGACTTGAGTGGTAGGATATGACCTATAGTTGGGATGATTAGGGGTTATGTGACTCTCGCTTCCTTGCAGATATGTGGCGTTGTTGGCCTTATACTTTCAGTATAGAATACGGTGAGATCTATTATAACTTTGCTATGTGCATTTTTTGATTGTTGGCCTTGCCGGTATAAATTAGAGATCTAATATCAACTTTCTTATGTGCATTGTCGGTGTTGGCCTTATACTTCGGTATAAGTGCGGTGAGATCTATTATCGCTGCTATGGGTATCGGTATTGGCCTTATACTTGAGTATAAGTGAAGTGTTAGATCTATTATCGGCTTTCTTTATGTCGTGTCGGTGTTGGCCTTATACTTTGGTATAAGCGCTTGATTGTGAGATCTATTATCACTTTCTTTGTGTGCATTGTTGGTGTTGGCCTTATACTACGGTATAAGTGTGAAAGGTGTTCTCCGGCGATTGGTCCGTTCCTGAGGTGGAGGCAGTTGAACGTATCACTTGGCACGTTAGAGGTTGGTATAGTTGTGGAGATATGAGTGATAGATGGTTTGATAGTAGATTTATAGTGATCTTGAGTCTACGTGATTTTAATGCAGGTGATGGTGTGCCTTATTGAGACTTTGTATTATAACTTGACATGTTATTTAAATTTCTGTGGTATTGTATAATCACATTTTTATAGATGGATTTTGCGGTTATGGTATCTTTG
Source organism: Lithospermum erythrorhizon (assembly GCA_019722365.1). Classification (NCBI taxonomy): domain Eukaryota; kingdom Viridiplantae; phylum Streptophyta; class Magnoliopsida; order Boraginales; family Boraginaceae; genus Lithospermum; species Lithospermum erythrorhizon. Next base: position 22,502 of record JADFUC010000632.1, read on the forward strand.
ATTATACTAGATGTTCACTTGATGAGGTATGTCGAATTGGAGTTTCGGTTGATTATTGATAATATTATCGATTTTTTCTTGTGGATCCCCCAAAGTTGTAATTATTAATAGTTATACATCCTTTAAGGTTAAAAGTTGAGTTGGTTAATGGTTGAGATAACTTTTGCATAGGGGCATTAGGTATAAAATTATAAACAAGTTTATCTTAACCTATAAGATGATATTGATGATATTTTATATATAATTGAAAGTTAGTTAAGCGTGTTAGTATATAAGTTGTAATCCCAACACGGCGTTGATACCGTTAAGAGGTGAATAAGCTCGTATATTAAATGAAGAATTTGGGGAGATAATTTTGTACTTAGGTTATCTTGAGTTAAGACATACATTGCTTAGTTGTATTAAGATAATAATATGATTTAGAGTTCTTATAAATAAACATTTAGATGTCATAGGAGGTGTTTGATATAATTGGGAATTAGCGGCTTTAAAGGTGAACTAAAGATAAGTGGTTGGAGTTGTGTATGCTTGAGTTATGAGATGTTGAGATATATGTTTGAGTTGTTGTATGTTGGGTTGTATATTATGTAGAATTTGCTATACTTAGGAAGATAACAAATAGAGATATATCATGTGATTAAGGTATACGTAGAGTAAGTTGTTGACGTGGTGTGGATTTTTCGGTGTTAGTCGGAAAGCCATTAATAAGATTTATCTTGTCGAGGCGTATAAAATAACTCTTGAGGTGGATAGTCGTTAAAATAGGTAAAATTCTTGAATTATCACTTTGTTTTTTATGAGTGGTAGGTTAAGCTTACGTGATATTTGTATTCTTCGACTTTTTTAGTGACTCACTATTTCCCTATGGGCCGGCATTTATGCCTAGGTTGTTAACGGGATAGCAATGAGATGCGTTAGCCCCGGTAATTGCGTACCAGCGGAGGAGGTGGCGATGAGTGACAGAGACACAAAGCAGATCGTACTTACTCTTATTTGGAGTTTGTTATGCGTAATAATTATTGTTGTCTTGAGTTGTAAAAATATTTTCATTGTAATTGTATTATTATTTTCAAGTTGTTGTGGTGTTGATTAGTTCACCCGATGGACAAGTGTATTATTTTATTTCTCATGTTAAATGTAGTCATTTTATGGGTATCATCCGTCGTTGGTGACTCACGATTGTTGATTGATAGCGATTACATGCTCGGGGGGCCCACAGGCGGGTGGATTACATGTTTGAATTGAATAAGGTATTTAGGAATGGAGACGAGAAGGAGACAGAGACTTTTGTTTTTTATAATTATTTATTAATGTGGAGGAAGGGAGTCGGGGTATATTTTTAATTTTATAATTATTTTTATCGATTAATATAATATTAAAACTTAACACGATGCTAAACCGTTACCCTAAAAAGTCAATATAATAAAACATTGGAGGCGGTATGAGTCGGGTCTACTATTTCTCTTTTGATTTTCTTTTAAAATTTTTTCCACCCGACTACATCGTCACCAAACCGACTCCATATAAAGCCCAATTTGAACTATTCGGGCTAAGTAAAAACCCGACACTAAATCGACTGCATACCGGCCAAATTTTAGGCGTCGAGTTTCTTAAAATCGCGTTTAGTGCACGTACAGTAGGGTAACTTTGGGAAGCATTGCCGTTGCAACTTTTAGAGTCGTGTTGTCGTTGCAGCTTTTAGAGACTTGCCGTTGTCGCAGTTTTAAGAGACTTCCGCAGCTTTCTCTTAATGACTATACATTTCCAGGAGCTTAACAACATAGTAACGTGTTGACATCAAACTATACATTTCGAAAATTCGCAGCGTACGTAATTTTGAAGCTTGGATTTTAATGTAGCTTGCACATCAAGGTTTCTTTTATGCTCTTATTATGCTGATCACAAAGGCATCACAACTTATTCTTGGGAGTCGAGTGTTGTTTTGAGCTTGGACTTTGGATGTCTCGACAAATCTTTTAATGTATTTCACAAGTAGAGGATTTTGAAAACCATTATTTTTTCTCTTATTTGTGCGATATGTCACTTTGAGGTTGTTTTTTGGAAAACTATATTTCTTTGCCACGTTACTTCATGGGGTGTCTTTTTAGGATTTATGTAATGATACGAACATAATTGATTTAATTAATATATGTGCCTCAAAGTTTTAAGAATTAGCGAACCCTTATTATTCATATACCGAATTGTGATTGTAGATTAAATTTGAAACCAGAATGTGTTAGATGTCATCTTTTGATAAATATTAGCGCGCTTGTAAGCTCTTGATCGAGCAAGACTTAATTAAATTTCAAAAAAGTTAGGATTTAATTAATTAATTTTCGATTGTCAACAGGGTATAATATGATTTGAAACAAAAAGTAAGACTATTATTTCATACTTTTGTATATGTTAGGAACTAGAGATGTTTGTATTGTTATATCTTATTTTTGAAATATAACAATAACAAGATAATTTAGTGTGGATAGTCTTAGGTCCTGATCCATCAACATTTATAAATTCTTATTTTGTACCATATAGTTTACTTTGAAGTTTAAGAATATATACATCCTTAATTTCTAAAATATTATCGACTTTCTAATTTTGATGTATTGCCATTTAACACTTTGACCTCAAATTTTTTAATATGTTGTATGATATCAAATGAAAAATATATAAATATTTTACTAATAACATTATAATTTTGATTCAAATCAAATTTGTGTGAATCAATTAATATATCAAATTTTGCTAATTTTAACAATAGAGAAAACAAATTGAACTTTCGTTTAAGGATGGAGGGAGCTAAGTATCATTTAGGCCTTTAAACTTTTCTTAATAAAAATTCGAGAGTTTCCCTAGTAATAGTTGTACATATAGAAATTTGGAAAAGTAGCACAAAGTCAACACAATTTTTAATATCTAGCGTCCTTCTAAAAAAATTGGCTAAAAATAGCACCACTCCCCATGTGGAAAAACAAAATGCCCTACTGCCACTTTTCTTCTATAACTGTAGCAGCACAACCTACTTTCTCTTTTCTTCCTTAACTTACTTTTCTCTCTAAAATTTAATTTTTTGAAACACACATTCTTAAACCAAATCTTTGAAATGAAAACTTCAAACATGAAGAACCAAAATCAATGACTTTTGCTACTTCTTTCCTTCATTTTCGGACTGTAAAAAAATTTGAGATCTAAAACCTTCATTTTTTTTATATAAATGTTATTTATATGGGTAAGAACCAAAATCAAACGATTTTTTATGGTTTTCTTCGAATTATGGGTATATGTAAAAAAAAATATTTCGTGGGTTTGTTAAAGTTTTGAATTTTTTGGGGTTTTTGATAATATAATTCATAGTTCTTCAATTATTTATTAATTTCTTCAAGTTTTTATTGTCTTTCCCTTATGGATTTGTTCAAAGATTGTGAATTTTCTATCAAAACGATTATGAGTAATTTGATTGTGTATTTTTTTCGCAAAAATTAGCTGAATTCGTTGTTTTTTCTTGAAAACCCTTCATTTTGTGTTATGGGTTTTGTTGTGGAACATTGCAAACATCGTAGGCTCGGTATTCACCACTATACGCCATTATATTACAATATATGTCATTGTAATGTACGTAGTGATGTATAATGATGTATTTGGGTGTACACTATATTCAGTCCCGTGTGACACATTATCATTTAATATGAACTCATTTATCTTTCTTTTTGTGCAAATTACTTCAAGAGATGTTAAAAAATCGAGAGTAGAAGAACATTACATAGAACATTACAATTGAGCTATATAGAACATTATTTTTTCATTTAACATTGGAGTGTAATTTTTTTCTTCAGTGTATAGATTTATCATATAATATTTGATATTAATAGAGTATTGTTTGTACTCAATTTGAAATATATACAATATGAATTACATTCTAAAAAATAAGTTACAATTTCAATACATAATTATTTGGTTCCTAAATGAATCGAACTTCAATCGTGTATCTCAATCTTCAAAGTGTTGCCTTCTTGATGTTTGGAATATTGTCACAACAAAACCCATAACACAAAAAGTAGGTTTGTTAAGAAAAACAGCGAAATCAATGAATTTTAACAAAAAAATACACAATCAAATTACTCATAATAGTTTTTTCGTAGAAAGGAAATAAATAAAAGCTGAAGAATTAATAAACAATATAAAACTATGAATTATATTATCAAAAAAATTAAAACTTTAACAAACCCACGAAATATTTTTTTATAGAGCAAAAGACATAAATCATCACCTATGTTTGAGGTGTGGAACTGTTAGAATCTAGTATGAATTTCATTTGTGATAAACACCAAATTCATACATCCCGGATCCTCAAAATGATATAAATTAATCTAAACAACATATAATGACTTATATGAATACGAGAGTACTTACAGAGATGCCAGCGGAAGTCTATCTCCAAATCTTTCACGAAGCCTCCTTTGAATTCCATAGTTGAGCACTTCAAATGTAAGTGCCTACAGATTCAGTCAGCGCGGGAAGGTTGAATCCACTACATTTCTGCGTCTGTTCAGAACATGGATGGAATTGGATGAAAAAGCAAGAAGAATTTTCAATTCTTCCCTTAGTATTTCGGCCCATTCTAGGGAGGAAGTGGAGGCTAGTTTTTTTTTCATGAATGATATGAAACCTAGTAGTAAGGATCCAATTATATAGTGGTCCATCATTTTGAGTCTAAAAAGCAAACGAGCGGTTAATGGCGGACTCGTTTGATTTAATTAAGTTAAGTAAAATCAAACACTAACAAGTTGTTAATAGTAACTAACAAGTTACTAACAAGCTCAACTAACTATCGAATTAATTCAATTGACTAATTAATTAATTCGAGATTCATCCAATTTATATTTTACATTATCAATGTAAAATTCCCAATTGAGAATATTCGTTGATTACAATCAACTCTCAATTTAGCAAATGTAGTTTAATTTCATACATGAAATATAATTCAACGTCACTGTATGTGTGTGACCTTCTAGGCTCAGATAATAGTAAGTTGTATAATAATAATAATTGACCAATTATATTGTTATATGTCGATTAATAGGTAAGATCTAGCTATAGAAACAAACGCTTAAATTATCATGAACTATTTTTCAGTGAACTTTTAAGTTCGATAATCACGTTTAACCAACGTGGTAAATGAATTGATACCAATTGTACTTAGCGGGCATAATAAAGGAATCAATTTCATTGATTTCCATTTGCCCATGGGCGATTACCATACAATTCACTTATCCATGATCTACAGTGGTAAGTGGCTATAAGTATTATTCGCAAACACCATGACTTTTCGCTCGAAGTATAGAAGCTGAATAAAGCATTTTGTGACATCCCGTAAAACTTCCCAATGGAAATTTTCCATGGCCCCGTGGCAGAGGCGTGAGATCTTTACTTTGTATATCAAGGATGATTAAAATCCCCCTCCCTCAATGCTATCAACATCTATCGTTATCTACATTTGTGTGGCTTGGCGTATGCGGTTATGATCCCAGCTTAAGGCGGGCGTTTGGTCATAGTCAATCAAGGCTTATATAACCACAGATAGTTATATATCGTAGGTCTAACAATTTCAGACCTAGGTCCCTAAACAAATATCATAGGACACAAAGATATACATATGTTCTGAATTCGTTTGAATATACCAGCTCTCCCCGGTCATGGGACCGGCCTTGGCAGTATTGATCTGATCTGCTTGAACGTGATCAATCACTTAATCCTTAATCAAAATACCATGTTAGTCATATGATGCTTGTTGCCCTAACTATCAACATCTGACCAAGGCCTTTGGCTATCCTATGTTTCTAGGCTTGAAGATGTGTAATCAACAATTCATGTTGCCTCTCACAGAAATAGACTAACCTAGGGATTTAACTTTTCACTCGTAGGATCTGATACATATGAAATTATATTTCAATGGCTGTAGAATAAATAATGGGTAACTATATGAATGAATCACAATTCATGTAGTTTAGTTAACAATCAAATTGAAACTTCAAAGGAGCTTTATTTTAATTGATTACTTAACTGTTACAAAGTGAATGAACTAGCTCCCACTGAACTTTTACGTTCGGTTTAAGCCGTCGTGAAAACCAAACTTGGTTGAATGCTGGAGAGGATCTAAACTCAAGAGATAAATGCTCAATCCATGCATGGATCCTTTAATCTCGCATGAATTCTTGCAGGTCTGTTTGAACATGTAAAGCGAGAAAGAATAGTGATTACTCAAATGCATCCTTTATTGGAATACTACTTCTGAGCAGCCTTTACATTCACCATCGACCCGGTCTGACACAGGAATCATTGACAAAAATTATCCCGACATAGTCATACACGACTACTGGTAAAATGGGTTTTAAAACCACTTCTCGGGGTTCTATCGGGTAGGTTTACAACACAACTCGAAGTGTGTTAAATTACATGTCTTATTAAATGCATTCTTGCATGCCATTGCCAGCAGCAGATTGACTAGTCGAGTTGTAATCACAGATTAAGTTTCCTTTTAGTTTTCATTTTAGAGCATACTAGACTCAGTCCTATTATTATTGAAATTGTATTTAATAGCATTTCATATAAATGCCAATTTGTCCATAATGCTACTTCCTTCGCGTTCAGATTCTGGTAGAGATAAACAGTCCATTTCATGTAACTATAGTTACTGTTCCCTTAAAGTTACTACGAGCGCATTCGAATCCGGCGTGAATACCTTTAATAAAATTTCACAGTTTAAATCCCCGTAGGAATCATGCTTTCACGTCATGAATTGTAATTGCACAACACATGACCTTGACACGGTACGGTGGTCGTATATGTAATAGACTTCAACGCTCGTTAAATGTGGGGCGCACTAGTGGGATTAGACTCTGATTTGTCTTGTCAGTAGAAAATCTGTCTATTTATAAAATTTAATCTATTATAGATTTGATCCTGGGCTTGACATCTTAAACTTAACAAGCAAATTGCCATGCAAGCTCACATATATATAATGTGAATGATTATGAAGTGTCACATATATGTAAATTTAGGCCACAAATGTGCAAGAACCTAATCGCTCTTTTATACCTTTTAAGGTTGTAGGATGATTTCTTCAATATTTAGTGTATAAAACTTACGTTTTATGCGGAGTTGCGCTCAGTAACCTTTAAGGAACTCGAGGTTCTTCATCACTCTTGATTCTTATTGATTTTCATCAAATATCAAAGTGAGAATTTAACTCCATTATACTCGATCTTAAGTTTGCAGCTTTAGATTACAGTAGTATAGAAACTTTTTATTTTATATTCTCGCTTGAGATGTGGAGTTCGACAACCATGTCAAGTATCCGTCATGGCGATCATTACTTAGGAACATTCTTTGGATCACTTGCTTAGACCCACAAGTTACAGCGTGGAATAGCAATAAGAAAGGTGAAATAAAGCATAGTACGGTCGACCCGATGAATATGTTTAATCTTGGTTTCTCGACGAATGTATGATTAGCTCTATTCATGCATTAATTATATTTAATGAGAATACATTTATTACTTCGATGATTCACCATCAGGAAAGTTATATAGAATGAGCTCTTTACTCACGATGAATCGCCATCCAGAAGATAAAATGAGCTTTATACTCATTTCGTATATTCAGCATCTTATTTCATTTAAATGACCTCAAGTCATTTATTGGAGTATTATTTATTCATGTTGTCATTTGTATCACTACATTTAGCTTTAAATGCATCAAGAGTGGATACTCCTTGATATAACTTGAGCCACTTGAATGCATTCAAGTCACATATTTATTTCCACTATTTCTTGCTTGATGAAGTCTATCACGATACAATAAATTGCAACACTATAGTAGATGGAAATAAATATCAACTTTCCTTACGGATTTATGTACAAAATGACTTAATATCAACTTTGGATCTAGGTTAAATTACTTGATATCTTTTTGTGACATAATACTAAACATCCTATCTGAGACATTTCAAAGTTTTTTTATCAAACCTGACTCTTGAGTTATGTGATTGAATATGAATAAATTAATTTAGGTAGGTGTAACAACTTTAATATGGCAAAATTATTTCATTCTTTGTGTTTAAACCACGTTGAACACAATCCTGCCTAACATCCTTGTGAATCTAATATGAGATCTAAAGAGTTCTATTAGAAATTCTCTTGGTATGTAAGAAATTGAAAGACCTCATCCGTTTGTGTTTTAACTTCATTAAACACAATACCTTAATTCGTATCTCAGCAATGCGTTTAGATTAGAATGATGTCTTTATTCTTCGGATGATATATTACTTATATCGATGATACTTGACTCGAGCTTGATAGTATTCTTATCAACTTTCGATGTATCATTCAATTACTTAAATCTTTAATTAACTTGTATGTAAACATACAAATTTAATTTAGACTAGTGAACTCCACTAAGTCTAGTAAAGAGTTGACTTAGTTCATCTTTTCAAGATTATACTCAAGTCTTGTTCGAGTCATTACACATAAGTATTATTGTTGTTGTTCGAGGTGTCCTTTTTAAAAGAAGAGTAAAATGTGTTTCCTTATTCGGAATCACTTGATATGGAAGCGTTGTTGAAATCAATGAGAATTGATTCCATTTATTATGCCCGTTGCGACAATTGTGTATCAATTCATTTGCAGTTGGGTTAAATGCGATTATCAAAACTTAATTAACTTAGTAATTGTATATATTACTAATTGTGGGTTCTCATGAAGTAATTTAAGGGTTATGAGCGATTGCTAGATACTTTTTCATTTAATCGTTATAATAATAGTAATTGGTCAATTATTATTATTATACAACTTATTATCGAGCCTAAAAGGTCACACAAATACGGTGATATTTGAGTTATATTTTCATGTATGAAATTAAAGAGAACTATATAATTGAGAAATGTATTTCACCAAATTACAAGGGATTCTACATTTTATGAGAATATTTATTGAACAAATAGAATCAATTAAATTTATTTAATTGGTTAGAATAATTTTAAGTATTTATCAATAACTTGAAAGATTATTGATATTTTCATTACTATTTAATTAAGCTAATTAAATAGTTCAACTCATTAACAACTCATTAGTGTCTTATGAACTAATAGAGTTATGAGTGGCTTCAATACTTAGCAGGTTGCTTATCGGGCTTATTTTAACTTCTTTATATAAAAGCAAAACTTTTTAAAGTTTTTATAGGCATAGGATTTGAAAAATAATTTTCATCAAAAACCCACATTGCTTCGCCCACTTTGGCGAGAAATTCTCCAAACAATTTTGGGGTTTTGGTTTCTTGTTCAGCACTTGTTTACTAGCATAAATGGGGTTCTTGATTCAACTCTCTGGTGTAGACCAACTAGAGATATCATACGATTGATATTGCGACAAGGAGGCGAGAGGAAGTCAAATTCACGTTGTGAATTTAGGCGTCATCAGTTTTAGTGGAATTTACTCCGCTGCACTATAAGTACTCTGTTCATATATTGTAATTATATGTTTTTGTTTAATAATGTAGTAAGCACTTTAAGATCCCTAGAATTATGAATTTGTATTTATACTCATATATCCATAGTATTTTCATCAGTGGCATCATGAGCCAAATTAAAGTTGTTTACATTATTTATTTTATCTTGTTTGTTTTTTATCAATTTTTTTATTTGATTAATTCTTGTTCATATATTTAATTGATAAATATGATGAATAAATCACCATGTTCTTGATTATTGATTTACATGTGTTACAAGTTTATGATGATGTATTATCATATTTTGTTAACATAGATTTTGTTTCATAAATTAAAGGGCGATTTAATTGGTTTGTTTCAAAACAGTTTAGCAACACTTGTTTTTGGGCGTGTAAAATTTTTTAAAATTAAAAACTAATTTTTTCTGGAACCGAGAGATAGCAGTTAGAAGATCTTCATTAAATTTCATAATTTTTTGGATTTTCTAAGTGCCTCAAAGTAATTTTGAGATTTCGGGACTGTTTAATTAATAATTAAATATGAACCAATTTATTTTAATGAGCGACCCGGTGGGATTTGTTCAATACAATTATGATATTAGCGATCCGAATTTCATAAATTTTGAAAATTTTTTAAAGCCTCAAAAGCGATTTTACAAATGAATTAAATTAAATCTGAAAAAACCGAGTTAAATATGGTATTATTACCATAAATCGTGACGACAGACTTCCGGCGACCCTCACGGGGCGAGTCGGTGTGTCGGATCGAGCGATTTTAGTACCAAAATAATGACGGTCCCGGCGACCTACGGCGGTGCCACGCGTGTCGACGGTCGGCCATCGTAGGTCGGTCGTCCGAGCCCATCATGACGTGTGCCCTAATTTTGAAAATCCTAATTCCGAATTTATTCCTTATTTTGGTTTCCTAAAATTATGGGACTAGTTATATTTCGGTTTTATTGATTATTTGTCATTTTAATCACCTAATTGAATTATGTGATGATAATTAATTAATTTCCTTTATATTATATCTTTTTAAATTAATTTAAAAGAGATATAACAATTATAGTAACAATTTCACTACTTAATATATTTTAGAATATATTTGTGATAAATATTTTTCTACAATATGTATATGGTTAATAATTATTTGTAATAATTATTAATTGACATGTATGATAATTAAGTTTATATTAATGAATTTTAACATGTGTAGTTACATAGATTAATTAATTTGATAATTCTGAGCAATGCATTTTCAATGCCATTTAAAATATTTATTAAGTTGATTTATATGATTTAATAAAGTGCCTATATTTTTGTAATAGTGATTGGAATGGAGGTATATAGATATGGCCCGTTCATTTATTTATTTTTTCGGTCTGCTTGACTTAAATGTGTTGTAAATGACCTTCAGTCATATTTTCTTGTATTTATTTATTTATTTGTTTTTACCTGAAGCTTGCAAGGCATAAGATGGGTTAGTATATAAAATATTGTAACAAGTGAAGATATTGAAAGATCATTTCACGGTGGGGTGGTACTTAGTGGACTTAGTTTGGATCACAGAAGTCTGAGATACAAGAATTAGGACTTATGTTAGTATTTGATAAATACTTGTAGCAGGTTCAGGGCCATATTTATTATATGCGCTTGATTGTGCATTACTTGTTTTATTTTTCATGTTGCATGTATTGCTTGATTATGTGCTACTATGCATGAGTAAATGAAAACAAAGTAATAATAATCTCACGATTAAAAATTTAAGCAAAGTATCAAACCAATTTTAAAGTTGTCTGATCGGTGCATCGATTAGACATCTTACCGTGATGGCGGTGTTACAATGTTGCATTTGATATAATGATGGATCATGTTGAAGTGATTTCAGCTAGCGTTGTGGGCTTTGGATGATCGATCAAGTAACACTTTGGTTTAATTGGTATGCTTAACCGGTTTTCGGAGATACAAATGTTGGGTAGCATCTTGTAAGAGATGCTAGTAACACAAGAGTTATGTAGTTTTACATAATTGGTTGACAACTACAATTATATTTGGATTAAAATGTCTGGTATTGCCGTTCCCAATTTAAGTATAATAGATGCGTACTAATATATTTTGTGAGATTTGAAGTATTAGTATTTACTTTATAATTTATTTGTAAGTGTTTTTAGCGTGATAGTTCTTGAGTGCATTTATTTTATTTACTTATTCTTGTAGAATTAATATACATTTACCCTATTCTTTGCTCCCCAGAACTCGACTTCGCTCGTACTTGAAGTGCAAGCTGAACTCTTCGAATTTTTGGCCAGTGGTCTCGAAACTTGAGAATCATTCTCCAAGCGAGAGAGGGCCCGAATCACGTGATGAACAATAAGGTTCCCTTGAAACCTAATGATAGTGCCTCCCGTCGGAAAGGGATCCTGGCAGAGTACGTCTTGTGGATGTCGATATCTACATCTTTGCCAATATGAAACTTCGTTTCCAAATTCAATATGAAAAGGTGGCAGCATATGACATATACCGGCAACTTGAGGAGTTATTCCGAAAGGAAGCTAGAAGCGAGAGATATGACACGATGCAGCCTCTCGTGGACATCAGTAGAGACGAGACCGAGGCCATGACCTATTATCATTAAAATGATTGGCAATTCGTCGACTGATACCACAGGCACAGTGTCTCAAAGAGCTGGCCGTGGATCTCATCACGAAGTCTCTTCCAGACAAATTCTCTCAATTTTTCTGAACTTCAATATGCAAGTTTGAGTTATCTCTAAACGGCTGCATAAGATGATCCGCGAATCTTTGAGCCTTGAACTGGGTAGGCCAAAACTTCTACTCATACGTTTTGGTGGTCCAAAACAAGAGAAATTCAAGAAAGAAGAAGTTTACCGGCAAAGCCAAGGTTCTAGTAATCCTAAGGTTGCTGGAAAGGGAGGAGCTAGGAAGGATGAAAAGTGTCATTATTGTGAAAGAGCACAGGTCGTTGGAGTCGACTGCGAGAGTCACGGATGATAGGAAGAATGGTCTCACGACCGCTCAGCCTACAGGTGTATGTATGTTATTGAAGTTTTGTACAACTAATTCTACTTAGTGGGTGCTGGAGCACCGGTTGTGGTCTCATGTTGTCGTAATGCAGCGGGAACTCGAGTCGAGAGGAGCTTCGAGAAAGGAAATGGATGCAACGTGTGGGAAATGGCGAGTTGCGGCCCTTGCAGTAGGATCCATTAGTTTAAATTTTGCCCACGGGCCTTGTTTTGAACTTATCTCCGGTTTACTATGTACTGCGGAATTTGCGGGGAATAATGACTAGTTACATTTTGAATAATGATGATTTTCATTTTCAATAGATCCCGATGAATTTAGGATCACCAGGAATGGGGTAGTATTTGGTACCGCCTCCCTTCAAAATGGTCTATACATTTTAGACATAATTAATGAGTCATATAACATAAACTTAAAACGGAATAAGCCTAACGACTTAAACCAAACATACCTATGGCATTGCGAGACTGGAGTCGCGTGCGAGAACCGAATCCAAGAAACTCGCTCCATTTGGAATACTTGAAGGTTTCGATTATGAATCATACGATAAGTGTGAGTCTTGCACTTTTGGGCAAAATAGCCAAAAATGCCTTTCACTAGCTTAAATGAAGGAAAGTGTTTTATTATTGGGGATCATACAGCGATGTATGTGGACGATGAACACACATACGCAAAAGAGAGGAGGTTATAACTACTTAAATTACATTTCTGCATTGACTACAGTAGATACGGTTTTGTGTATCTGATGAGACACAAACACGAGTCCTTTGAGAAATTCAAAGAGTTCCAAAATGAAGTACAAAACCAATTGAACAAGACAATGAAGATTCTCCGGTCTGATAGAGGTGGAGAATATTTGAGTCCGCAGAGAGTTGATACTCGTCTTAGAGAGTGTGGTATTGTTTCACAACTCACTCCGGCAAAACGCCCGCAGCATAATGGCGTGTCCGAAAGGCATCGAACCCTTCTTGACATGGATTCGATCTATGATAAAACCTACTCGATCTACGATTAATTTTTGTGGATATCTTCTAGCTTACCTTAACAGAATGTCAACGAGTCATCGAGATAAAACTCCCATGAACTAAGATTTGGAAGATTCCCGTTGGGTTTCTCAAGATTTGGGGCTGTGAAGCTTATGTTAAGAAATTAACAAGAGATAAACTTGCACCCCAAATCCGATAATCTTCATAAGATATCCAAGGAAAACTTGATTTAGTTACTAACACCACAGAAGCGGGGAGAATAAAATCTTCATTGCTAGAACGAGTATTCCTTGAAAAGGAATATTTGTCCAGAAGGACTAGAAGTAATGGTGTTCATCTTGATGAAGCTCAAGCTGATGAAGTCAATGTTGATGCATCTAATGCAGAGGCATCGGCAGCGCCTTGAAGTGGAACGCTAACCATGAGGCCGGTTCTTGATCCACGAGAGCGTGGAAGAACCAACCCTTGAGGAGATCCAACGAGGGGATCACCACGAACCGGAGGCGCTGGTATGGGTGAAGCTTTCATCATTGAAAGTGGCAGGCCGAAACTAGCACACAAAGAAGCTTGATGAATAGCGAGGATGCCGACAATGGCAAAATAGCCATGCGATACGAGATGGATTACATGTACCCAGCGTGGTTTCACTCCTTGTTGGATTTACCAAATGGGGCTTCATCCTATTGGATATAAATGGAGTATTTAAGAAGAAACATATTAAAGATGGAAGCGTTGATGTTTTGAATTTGAACTTGTAGCGAAAGGTTTCAAGCAAGTTCACGGAGTGGACTATGGTAGCTTTACTCGCTTGATGGCTATGCTTAAATTCATCCAGGATAATCTTAGCCATTCTTTGCATTTCATGACTATAAAATATGGCAAGGATATAAAGACTACGCTTTCTTGGTGGAAATTTAGGGAAGATGTGTGCGTAGAGTACGACACCAGGAACTTTGTGTCTAAAGGAAGGACTAGAAGGTATCTGAGTTGCAAAGTCCATTTATGGTCTTAAGCAGGCATCCAGCGATTGGAATCTATGTTTGATGAATCAATCAAAGTTTGGTTTAAATCGAAGCGAAGAAAAAGAATCTTGTGTATACAAGAAGGTAAGTGGGAGTTATATATCATTTATAGTCCTGTATGTCGATGACATACTTATCATTTAAACAATGTAGAGTTACTAAACTCAGTCTAGGATTGGTTGTGCAAATGTTTCTCAATGAAGGACTTAGGCGAAGCACAATATATACTTGGAATAAAGATCCACCGAGATCGAGGCGGGAGAATTTGATTGGGCTTTGTCGGGATAGTATGTGAATAAAGGTGCGCAAAGGAATTGACATGGAGAAATAATTCAAGAAAGGGTAATCTCCCCATGAGACATGGAGTTCAACTCAGCGAGCCACAGTGTCCCATTTACTAGTCTTTGAGATGAATAAGTGGGGGGCATGCCTTACTGGCTTGGTTATAGGATCCATCGTGTATGCCATTTTATGCCGCGATACCACGATGTATGCTTATACTAAAGTGTAACGGTAGATACCAAAGCTAATCGGTGAAAGCCTTTGGATTGCGGTGAAGTGCATCTTTGAAGTGTCGAGAAGAACTAAAGATGCTTTCTTGGTATATGGTGGAGATGAAGAGTTAACGTGCCGAGAATGCTGTAGAGCGCCCGGTGATTTTCAAATTAGCGAGGGGGCAGTCTCGTTCCGGTCTGGGTATGTATTTTGTCTCAACGGTGGAGCAGTATCTTGGAGGAGTTCCAAGCAGAATCGCATTTGCCGATTCTACCGCAGTCCCGAGTACGTCGCAGCGTCTGAAGCGGCTACAGAAACATGTTGGATAAAGAAATTCAGGACCAAACTTGGTGTAGTACCTAGCATGGAGGGACCAGTGGAGTTTCTTTGTGACAATCTTTGGGGCCAATAACTCGAGCTAAGGAACGAGCATCACAAATCCAAGCACTACTCGGAAAGTATCGCTTTGATTAGAGATACGCTTGATAGAGGTGATGTCAAAGTATGTAAAGTAGAAAAGCGAGGCCAATCTGGCCGGCCGCTACTTGAACCACTAAGTCGAGGCCAAAGCATGATGAGCATGCGGCCCGAACATACGTCTTAGACAGATGGCGTGGTGGTGTTGGGATTTAAGTGGGGTCGGTATCTGTTGTGTTATGTGAACAAATATTTGAATATTATTGCTTAACATATTTTTAATATATTTGTTTGCTATGTCTATATGTTAAATTTACATATAATATACGTAGTGTCACCGATGAGTGAAAGGTTAAATCCTTAGGTTAGTCTATGTTTCTAGAGAGGTAACATGAGCTGGTAATTACACCTCTCTTGGCCTAGAAACATAGGATAGCCAAAAGGCCTTGGGCCAGAATCTTTGATAGTTAGGGAGACAAGCATCGTATGCCCTAACATTAATTATTTTGATTAGTGATCGAGATGGATCACGTTAGCACTGCGAGGACTAGATCGATACCATGGTACGCGAATCTGATAGCTTGGGAGAATTTGGTATGACGAAGCAGATACATAGAAGATATGTATATACGTGTCCTATGATATTTGTTTAGAATTTTAGGTTAGATTAATTCTTAGACCTACGATATATGACTATACGTGTTATCTGAGCTACGTACTTTGACTATGACGAAGCGTGCGCCTTAGCGGGGATTATAACGGCGTATGTTGGGTCGCGATGAATAATAGCGATAGATGTTGATATATTGGGAGGGATTTGGCCATCCTTCTATACAAAGGAAGATCTCGGGCCTCTGCGCACGGTTAGTGCTTGATTGGTTTATGGGGCCACCGTAAATCTTTGTCGGATTCGTACTCGGAGAGTAAAAAGAAAGTTGTGGGTGTTTCGCCAGAAAAACAGCATGGTTAGCCTACATTGAGATAAACGATAAAGAAATTGTAAGATAATGGAGTCGAGGGCAAAGTGGGAGTGTTAAGGAAATCAATGAGAGGTGATTCCATTTATTATGCAGATTGCGGCGATTGATATCGGTCGTTACAGTTAGGTTAAATGTGATTATCGAACTTAGTGTTCAACTTAGTAATTGTATATTTACTGAGTGTGAGTTCTCATGATAATTTAAGGGGTTATGGCGGTGCTAGATCTTACTCATTAATCGTTATAATAATAGTAATTGGTCAATTATTATTATTATACAACTTAAATATCACGAGCCTAAAGGTCAGCTGTGAATCTGATGATGATGTTGAGTTATATTTCATGTGAAATTAAAGAGAACTATATAATTGAAATGTATTTCTCAATTACAAAAGTTCTACATTTTATGTAGAATATTTATTGAACAAATAGAATCAATTAAATAGTTATTTAATTGGTTAGGTAATTTCGTGTTATCGATAACTTGAAAGATTGTGATATTTACCATTACTATTTAATTAAGCTAATTAAATGAGTTCAACTCATTAGCAACTCATTGAGTATTGCGAACTAATAGAGTTACTTGAGTCAAGCTAATACTTAACGGGTTGCTTATCGGGCTTGTTTAACTAGCCTATGTCGTGAAACTTTAGGAGGTTTATGGCGTAAAGATTTAGAAAAAATATTTTCATCAAAAACCTAGAGTAAGCACTCATCGGTTCTTGTTCAACCTTGTTTACTAGCATAAATCGGTTCTTGATTCAACCTCTCTCTTGGTGTGGACCAGCTAGAGATATCATACGATTGATATTGCCTTAAAGGAGGCTGAAGTCAAATTCACGTTGTGAATTTGGGCGATAATAATTTTTGGTGGAGATTTACTCCATTGCAATAATTACTCTGTTCATATATTGTAATTATATGTTTTGTTTAATAATATAGTAAACACTTTAAGATCCCTGGAATTATGGATTGTATTTATACTCATATATCCATAGTATTTTCCGTGGCGTGTATATGAACATGACGTTCATTTCTACTCTTACAGGGTACAAAGAAAATAGTTTAGAATCTGACCACGCTACGGAGGATTTAAAGCGTATTGCTCTTATAATGTAGTCGCCTATCATTACACAAAGAGCTCAATAACTTTTTATGCTCTTTGTCTTCCGGTATTGTTATACTTGGCTCGTATCCATGATTAAATCATGGCAAGTCAAACTAATTGTTCACCAAATGGCTGGTAGCCCTAGCAGACATTACGGCTTTGACAACAAATTATTTGAGATATGAGATTTAATCAAATTTCTCTTTCCAATTCCTAAATGTTACTTAAAACCCTTAACTACATCTTTGAAGTTCGAAATAATGAAGTGAATCATTAACTTCAACTTATAGCTCCATGTTCTCATCGTACAAGTAGTGAGAATCGAATAGATAACTTTTCTTATTTGGTTACATACCATAAGCTTTTGTTTCATCACAATTCATGAACTATGTTCATCGTATTAGGAAACTAAATACGATCGCGTGTCTGAGATGTAGATACCTGACATTCAGATCATTCATTAGTTTTCTGTCGAGTTATAAAAGAATCAAACTGGCTATTATTTAAAAGGCTTGTTTGGTGACTAAGAGACAATATGACATATTGAGTGTTCATAGCATCATCACGCTTTGATTGAATAAAATTAATTATCCTTCAATCATGTCATTGTGGCTTTTTAATTCGCTTAAACGAAAGTTCATTACAGCATTATCAACGTGATTGAATCGAAGACTTAAATGTTTGTGGTATTTAAAGTTTATCCTCTATTAGCATACAACCGATTGCAATAGTTTGTGTAATAACCACGTTACGTTAAAAAAATTCGATTAGGTGGTGGGACGGGATAGTATAAATAATTTCGGAATAAGATCGATGTACCGAGACTAGTATTATATGAGTAGTAGTTTTGTCATGGGAAATTTTACATTTGGAATAGGTTTCATTGAGATTTAAGTGCGGAAAGTGGAGAAATTACTTAGAAACCGAGCGGGACTCAAAACATTTTCTTAAATATCTTCTCGTCACTTATCGATACATCATCTCACAAACAAAAATCTCATCTTCTTCTTCTTGGTTTTGGCGAGCCCGCTGGGATTTTCTTCCGTTTTTGTCTTCGATTGTTGCTCGAAACACAAAGATCGTTGGTTGAATATCTTTTCCCTCGTCATCTTTCTTTGAATTAAGGTAGAAAGTTCAAATCTTTTGGGATATCTGTGGTTTTGACATGGTTTGTCTTTTAGTTGACTTTTGCTAAATTGAATTTAATTGTATTTCTAAGTTTGTTATGGGTAGTATGATGAATATAAGTAGTTAATTCATGATTGAAGATGTTGTTTAAGGTTTATAGTGATAGATTAACTTTTCCTAGGTTAGTTGATTTTTTATATTTGACTTTTTATAAGACTTTTAAATGTGTAGAGTTAATTTGGACCTTATTGTAGTTGTTGTAAAAGGTTAAATTATGATTTATAATGTCGATTAAAGGGGTTAGGTTGAGAAAGTGTGATTGGTAAGTTGAATAGTAATTGAGATTTTAGAGTATAGGTTGTTAATTATGTGAGGGTTATATAAGATGACTTATAAGTTGAATTGAAATGTTAAAGTGATAAATTGGAAATTTTAGAGGGAGGGCCGATTGGGTTGTGTCTGACGGGGTTGTTATTTCGTTGTCTTATTCGTCGTTTTAGACCGTTTAACAAATCGTTCCCATAGAGTTGGTAATGTATCTTCTAGAGCATAGAGTATAGTAGTAGATAGCAATACGTAACTTCA
>JADFUC010001699.1:0-16553 GCA_019722365.1 Lithospermum erythrorhizon
ATCAGTATTACTTCGTTCGGTTACGTATTGCTGTACGAGTTTTTTATGTTCCCTAATATTAGCATAGGTATTATTTTTTATTGTGAAAATCAAGCAATCTAATGCTTTAATACATGAAATGAAACGTCACGGTGATCCGATTCGCGACAACAAAAAAATGCATTTTTCTTATCCGAGCGAATTCCGTCTGAGAGTCTTTTTTCGATGTTCTAACATTAGCATAAATATTATTTTTGAGATAAATAAACCATGCCAATGCTTTAATGCGAAAAGCAAACATCAAGTGCGATTCGGCGACAGCAAAAAATGCATTTTTCTTATCGAATGGAATCCGTCACGAGTTTTCTATGTTCCCTAATATTAGCATAGGTATTATTTTTTTGAGAGAAAATCAAAGCAATCTAATGCTTTTAATACGAAATGAAAATCACGGTCGATTCGGCGACAACAAAATGCATTTTTCTTATCCAGAAACGAAATCCGTGCGAGTTTTTTCGATGTTCCCAACATTAGCAACTATTATTTTTTTGAGATAAATCGAGCCATGTAATGCTTTAATGCGAAACAAAAACATCACGGTGCGGTCGCGACAACAAAAATGCATTTCTTATCAGATGGAATCCCGTGCGAGTTTTGTATGTTCCCACAATATTAGCATAGGTATTTTTTTTATTGAGAAAATCAAGCAATCTAATGCTTTTAATCTGGCGAAATGAAACGTCACAGTCCGATTTTGGCGACAACAAAAAATGCATTTTTCTTATCGAGCGAAATCAAAAGTGCACGAGTTTTCGATGTTCCCCTAACATTAAGCATAACTATTATTTTGTTGGAGATAATCAAGCAATGTAAATGCTTTAATATACGAAAACAAAAAAGCGTCACGATGCGGTCGGCGATAACCATTTTACTTGCTCGAATCGGAATCCGTCTGATTTTTCGATGTTCCCTAATATTAGCATAGGTATTATTTTTTATTGAGAAAATCAAACAATCTAATGCTTTTAATACGCGAAATCGAAAAGCGTCACGGTCCGATTAATGACGACAAAAAAAATGCATTTTTGCTTATCCGAGCGAAATCCGTCACCGAGTTTTTTTCGATGTTCCCCTAACATTAGCGCCTTATTTTTTTGGGAGATAATCAAGCAATGGTGTAATGCTTTAATAAGCGAAAACAAAAAGCGACCGCGATCGATTCGGCCCGACAACAAAAAAATGCATTTTCTTATCGAGCGGAATCCGTACGAGTTTTTCGATGTTCCTAATAGCATAGGTATTATTTTTTATTGAGGAAAATCAAACGATAATGCTTTAATGCGAAATATGAAAAAAACATCGAGGTCCGATTCGGCGACAACAAAAATCCATTTTTTTTTTCTTATCGAGGAGCGAAATCCGTCTGAGGGAGTTTTTTCGATGTTCCCAACATTAGCATAACTATTATTTTTGTTGGAATGTCAAAACAGTGTAATGCTTTAATAAGCGAGAGCAAAAAAGTCACCAGTCCGATTCGACAACAAAAAATGCATTTTACGTATCCGAGGCGAGGAATCCGTCTGATTTTTCGATGTTCCCCAATATTAGCATTATTATTTTTTTTGAGAAAATCAAGCAATCTAATGCTTTTAATACGGGAAAACAAAAACGTCACGGTCCGATTCGGCGACAACAAAAAATGCATTTTTCTTATCCGGAGCAGGAAATCCGTGCGAGTTTTTCGATGTTCTTATTAACATCTTATTATTTTTTTTGAGATAATCGACCATGTAATGCTTGTCTGGCAACAAAAAACATCGCGGTGCGATTTAGGCGACAACAAAAAATGCATTTTTCTTATCTGAATGGAATCCGTCCACCTATGTTCCCCTAATATTAGCATAAGGTATTATTTTTTATTGTGAAAATCAAAGCGATCTAGTAATACTTTTAATACGAAATGAAAAAAGCGTCCGGTCGATTCATGACAACAAAAAATGCATTTTTCTTATCGAGCGAATTCCGTCACGAGTCTTTTTCGATATTCCCCTAACATTAGCATAACTATTTATTTTTTGAATGAAAATCGAGCCATGTAATGCTTTAATGCGAAAACAAAAACATCACGGTGCGATTCGGCGACAACAAAAATGCACATTTTTCTTAGCGGATGGAATCACGTCGGTTTTCTATGTTCCACAATATTAACGCCAAATTATTATTTTTTATTAAGGAAAATCAAGCAATCTAGTAAGCTTATCTGGCGAAATGAAAAAAGCGTCCGCGGTCGATTGAGCAACAAAAGCAGCATTTTTTTCTTATCCGAGAGCGAAATCCGTGCGAGTTTTTTCGATGTTCCCTAACATTAGCATAACTATTATTTTTTTTGAGATGTCGAGCAATGTAATGCTTTAATGCGAAAACAAAAAAGCGACCTGCAGTCCGATTCCGGCGACAACAAAATGCATTTTTCTTATCCGAGCGAAATCCGTGCGAGTTTTTCGATGTTCCCCTAACATTAGCATAACTATTATTTTTTGAGATAATCAAGCCATGTAATGCTTTATCTGTGAAATCAAAAAACATCACGGTCTTGTTCGGCGACAACAATACATTTTCTTATCGAATGGAATCCGTCACGGAGTTTTTTCTATGTTCCCCTAATATTAGCATAGGTATTATTTTTTATTGTGAAAATCAAGCAATCTAATGCTTTTAATCTGAAATGAAAAAACATCACGGTCGATTAGTGACAAAAAAATGCATTTTTTCTTATCACAGAGCGAAATCGTGCAAGGAGTTTTTTAGATGTTCCCTAACGTTAAGCATAACTATTATTTTTTGTTGAGATAATCGAGCAATGTAATGCTTTAATAAGCGAAACAAAAAGTCCATGATCGATTCGGCGACAACGAAAAAATGCATTTTAGGTATCCGAGCGGAATCCGTCTGATTTTCGATGTTCCCTAATATTAGCATAGGTATTATTTTTTTGAGAAAATCAAGCAATCTAATGCTTTTAATACGTGAAAATAAAAAAACATCACGGTCGGATTCGGCGTGAGCCAAAAAAAATGCATTTTTCTTATCCGAGCGAAATCCGTACGAGTTTTCGATGTTCCTAACATTAGCATAACTATTATTTTTTTGAGATAATCGAGCCATGTAATGCTTTAATACGCGAAACAAAAACATCACGGTGCGGTCGGCGACAACGAAATGCTGCTGCTTATCCGAGATGGAATCCGTGCGAGTTTTTCTATGTTCCCCTAATATTAGCATAGGTATTATTTTTTATTGAGAAAATCAAACAATCTAATGCTTTTAATCACGAAATGAAAAAGCGTCCGTTATCGGTCAGCGACAAACAAAAAAAATGCATTTTTCTTATCAGGAAACGAAATCCGTGCAGAGTTTTTCGATGTTCCCAACATTAGCATAACTATTATTTTTGAGATAATCAAGCCATGTAATGCTTTAATGCAGCGAAACAAAAAACATCAGTCTTGGGTCGGCGACAACAAAAAATGCATTTTTTCTTATCGAATGGAATCCGTACGAGTTTTTCTATGTTCCCCTAATATTAGCGTAGGTATTATTTTTTTTGAAAATCAAGCAATCTAATGCTTTTAATCTGTGAGGAAATGAAAAAGCGTCACGGTCAGATTTTGGCGACAACAAAAAATGCATTTCTTCTTATCCCAACGGAATCCGTACGAGTATTTTTCGATGTACCCCTAACATTAGCATAACTATTATTTTGTTGAGGATAATCCAAGCGATGTAATGCTTTAATATCACGAAACAAAAAAGCGTCACGATCCGATTCGGCGATAACCAGCATTCTTAACATCCGGAATGGAATCGTCTGAGTTTTTTTCGATGTTCCCCTAATATTAGCATAGGTATGATTTTCTTTGAGAAAATCGAGCAATTCTAATGCTTTTAATACGCGAAAACAAAAAACGTCACGGTCGATTCGGCGACAACAAAAAATGCATTTTTTCTTATCCGAACGAAATCCGTACGAGTTGTTTTCGATGTTTCCCTAATATTAGCGTAGCTATGATTATTTTTGAGAAAATCGAAGCAATGTAATGCTTTAATAAGCGAAAACAAAAAGCGACCGCAGTCCGTTCGGCAACAACAAAAAATGCATTTTTCTTATCCGAGCGGAATCCGTGCAGTTTTTGATGTTCCCTAATATTAGCATAGGTATTATTTTTGTGAGAAAATCAAGCAATCGAAATGCTTTTAATCTGAAATGAAAAAACATCGGGGTCGGTCGGCGACAATAAAAAATCCATTTTTCTTATCGAGCGAAATCGTCTGAGTTTTTTCGATGTTCCCTAACGTTAACATAACTATTATTTTTTTTTTGAATGAAATCAGCCATGTAATGCTTTATCGCGAAAACAAAAAGCATCACGGTGCGGTCAGCGAGCAGCAAAATACATTTTTCTTATCCGAATGCAATCCGTGCAGGTTTTTACATGTTCCCCTAATAATAGCATAGGTATTATTTTTATTGAAGAAATAAACAATCTAAATGCTTTTAATACCTTGAGGAAATGAAAACATCACGGTCGATTCGGCGACAACAAAAAATGCATTTTTTTCTTCTCAGGGCGAAATCCGTCTGAGGTTTTTTCGATGTTCCCCCTAACATTAGCATAACTATTATTTTTTGTTGAGATAATCCAAGCAATGTAATGCTTTAATGGCGAAAACAAAAAAAGTCACGATCGATTCGGCGACAACAAAAAAATGCATTTCATTATCCGAGCGGAATCCGTGCGAGTTTTCGATGTTCCCCTAATAATGCATAGGTATTATTTTTTTGAGAAAATCAAGCAATCTAATGCTTTTAATACGTGAAAACAAAAAACATCCGCAGTCGATTCGGCGACAACAAAAAAATGCATTTTTCTTATCGAGCGAAATCCGATGCGGGGTTTTTTGATGTTCCCCTAACATTAGCATAACTATTATTTTTTTGAGATAATCGAAGCCGTATGAATATTTTAATCTGGACCTTTCTATGAACATCGTAAAACATGGTATTCATTTTTTTCCATTGAAAATAGAAAACGATAGTAAACTTGTCATGAAATATGAAAAAACATCATGATCCGTTTTGACAACAATATCGGAAGCGAATCATGCGGGATTTTTTGATCTTTAACGATAACAACTATTATTTTTTGTTGAGATAATCAAGCAATGTAATGCTTTAATATCACGAAACAAAAAAAGCGTCCACGATCCACGATTCGGCGATAATAGCAGCATTCTTACTTATCGAATGGAATCCCGTCTGAGTTTTTTTCGTCATGCATTGAAAGAAAGTGCTTTTAATAGCGAAATGTAAACGTCCTGATCGGATCTGACAACAAAATGCTACTATCAAGGCAAAATCCGTCTGCTGATTTTCAAGTGTTCCACTGCGTGATGGCTTTCTTCTTTTTTTTGAATAATAAACAATGCAATAACTTTAATAGCATCAAATAGCAGAATGTTCCTAAATAACTTTTAAGGTATTATTTTTTATTGAGAAAATCAAGCAATCTAATGCTACTTTTAATACAGCGAAATGAAAAACATAGAGGGAGTCCGATTCGGCGACAACAAAAAAATCCATTTTTCTTATCAGAGCGAAATCAAATGCGAAGGGAGTTTTTTTCGATGTTCCCCTAACATTAGCATAACTATTATTTTTTGAGATAATCAAGCCATGTAATGCTTTAATACGAAACAAAAACATCCGGTACGGTCGGCGACAACAAAAATGCATTTTTCTTATCAGAATCACCGATCCACGTCTGAGGTTTTTTTCTATGTTCCTAATTAATGCTTATAGGTATTATTTTTTATTGAAATCCAAAACAAATAATCTGTGAGAAATGAAAAAACATCAACTTCCCCATCCGGTCGGCTGACAACAAAAAAATGCATTTTTCTTATCAGAGCGAAATCCGTCACGAGGTTTTTTGTTCCCCTAACATTAGCATAGCCTATTATTTTTGTTGAGATAATCGAGCAATGTAATGCTTTAATAAACGAGAAGCAAAAATCCCTGGGGCCGGTCGGCCAGCAAAAAATGCATTTCTCGTATCGACGAGGAATCGTCACAGAGTTTTTGATGTTCCCATAATATTAGCATAGGTATGATTTTTTTTGAGAAAATCATGCAATTCTAATGCTTTTAATATGCGAAAACAAAAAAAAAACATCACGGTCCGATTCGGCGACAACAAAATGGACTTATCGAGCGAAATCCGTGCGAGTTTTTTTGATGTTCCCCAGCATTAGCATAACTATTATTTTTTGAGATAATCAAGCCATGTAATGCTTTATCTGTGAAAACAAAAACATCGGTCGCGATTCGGCGACAACAAAAAAATGCATTTTTTTTCTTATCCCCGAGATGGAATCGTGGGTTTTTTTCTATGTTCCCCTAATATTAGCATAGGTATTATTTTTTTATTGGTAATGAAAATCAAGCAATCTAATGCTTTTTAATACGTGAAAACAAAAACATCACGGTCAGGTCGGCGACAACAAAAAATGCATTTTTCTTATCCGAGAAGCGAAATCCGTCTGAGGATTTTTCGATGTTCCCACTAACGTTAGCATAACTATTATTTTTTTTTGAGATAATCAAAGCCATGTAATGCTTTAATACGCGAAAACAAAAAACATCACCCGGTCTTGTTCGGCGACAACAAAAATGCATTTTCTTATACGAGATAAAATCCGTCTGAGTTTTTTTCTATGTTCCCACAATATTAGCATAAGGTATTGCTTTTTATTGTGAAAATCAAGCAATCTAATGCTTTTAATGCGAAATATGAAAAAAGCGTCACGGTCGATTCGGCGACAACAAAAAAATGCGTTTTTTCTTTATCAGAGCAAAATCGTCTGGGTTTTCCGATGTTTAGCATAACTATTATTTTGTTAGAGATATTCGGCAATGTAATGCTTTAATAAACGAAAAAAAACATAGTCCAGGACTAATTGACGAAAAAATGCATTTTAAATTATCGAGCGAAGATCAGATGCAGGTTTTTGATGTTTAACATTATGAGTATTATTTTTTTTTTTTTTAGAAAGAAAAATCAAAGCAGAAATCCCAATACTTTAATCACGTGGCTCCAAAAAATAGGTCCGGTGGCGACAACAAAAAATTGCATTTTTTCTTATCGAGAAACGAAATCCGTGCGATTCTTTTTCGATGTTCCCGATGGCAACTATTATTTGTTTGAGATAATCAAGCCAAGTAATTCTTTAATGCGAAAACAAAAAAAGCGTCACGGTCGAGATTCGGCGACAACAAAAATGCATTTTTCTTATCCGAATGGAATCCGTCACGAGTTTTCGATGTTCCCACAATATTAGCATAAGGTATTATTTTTTTATTAGAGAAAATCCAACTGTCAAAAATGCTTTTAATACGAAATGAAAAAACATCACGGTCGATTCGACAAGCAAAAATGCATTTTTCTTATCCGAGCGAAATCCGTACGAGTTTTTTTTTAAAATGTTCCCCAACATTAGCATAACTATTATTTTTGTTGAGATAATCCAAGCGATGTAATGCTTTAATAAGCGAAAAAAATCACGGTTCGATTAAGTCGACAACAAAAAATGCATTTTTCGTATCCGAGCGAATCGATGC
The DNA here is from genome assembly GCA_019722365.1 of Lithospermum erythrorhizon. Lineage (NCBI taxonomy): Eukaryota > Viridiplantae > Streptophyta > Magnoliopsida > Boraginales > Boraginaceae > Lithospermum > Lithospermum erythrorhizon. The sequence continues at coordinate 7,658 of JADFUC010001699.1, forward strand.
GAGTTTTTTCGATGTTCTAATATTAGCATAGGTATTATTATTTTTTTGAAGATAAATCCCAATGCTTTGAATACGTGAAAAACATATCAGTCCGATTCGACAACAAAAATTGCATTTTTTCTTCGAGCGAAATCCGTCTGAGTTTTTCGATATTCCCCAACTGTTAATAACTATTATTTTTTTGAGATAATCGAAGCCAAATATTCTTTAATGCGAAAACAAAAACGTCACGGTCGGTCGGCGACAACAAAAATGCATTTTTCTTATCCGAGGCTGGAATCCGTGCGTGTTTTTCGATGTTCCCCTAATATTATAGGTATTATTTTTTGTTAGAAAATCCAAGCAATATAAATGCTTTTAATACGTGAAATGAAAAAGCATCACGGTCGATTCGGCGACAACAAAAAAATTGCATTTTTTTCTTATCAGAAACGAAATCCGTCTGAGTTTTTTCGATGTTCCCCTAACATTAGCATAACTATTATTTTGTTGAGATAATCAAAGCAATGTAATGCTTTAATAAGCTGAAAACAAAAAGCGTCATGTCGATTCGGCGACAACGAAAAAATGCATTTTCGTATCGACGGAATCCGTGCAGTTTTTCGATGTTCCCCTAATATTAGCAAAGGTATTATTTTTTGAAAGAATCAAGCAATCTAATGCTTTTAATCGTGAAAACAAAAACATCACGGTCAGGTCCGGCGGCAAACAAAAAATTGCATTTTCTTATCCGAAACGAAATGTCTGAGTTTTTTTGATGTTCCCCTAACGATGCTTATCTTATTATTTGTTTGAGATAAATCGAAACCAAGTAATGCTTTAATCACAGCGAAAACAAAAAGCGTCCAGTCGGATTCGGCAAATAAAAATGCATTTTCTTATCGAATGGAATCCGTCACGAGTTTTTTCGATGTTCCTAATATTAACATAGGTATTATTTTTTTATTGAGAAAATCAAAGCAATCTAATACTTTTAATCATGAAATAAAGAAAAAAACATCCACGGTCCGGTCGGCGACAACAAAAAATGCATTCTTTCTTATCCGAGCGAAATCCGTGCGAGTTTTTTAGATGTTCCCCTAAACAACGCACTCTTCAATATTTTTGTTGAGGATAATCAAGCAATGTAATGCTTTAATGGCGTCGCGGTCCGATTAGTCGACAAGCAAAAAAATGCATTTTTAAAGTATCCGAACGGAATCCGTACGAGTTTTTCGATTTTCTAATATTAGCATAGGTATTATTTTTTTTTGAGAAAATCAAGCAATCTAATGCTTTTAATACGCGAAAACAAAAACTCCTTTGTGATGCGATTCGGCCCGGCAAACAAAAAAAATTGCATTTTTAACATCGAGAGCGAATCGTGCAGTTTTCGATGTTCACAACATTAGCATAACTATTATTTTTTGAGATAATCAAGCCAAGTAATGCTTTAATATCACGAAAACCAAAGCGTCCGCGATTGATTCGCGACAACAAAAATGCATTTTTCTTTATCGAATGGAATCCGTGCAGAGTTTTTTCGATGTTACTAATATTAGCATAGGTATTATTTTTTATTGAAAATCAAGCAATCTAATGCTTTTAATACGCGAAAAGAAAAAACGTCACGGTCCGATTCGGCTACAACAAAAAAATGCATTTTTCTTATCCGAGAACGAAATCCGTCTGAGTTTTTTCGTGTTCCCCCTAACATTAGCATAACTATTATTTTTGTTGAGATAATCAAGCAATGTAATGCTTTAATAAGCGAAACAAAAAGCGTCCGCAGTCGATTCGGTGACAACAAAAAATGCATTTTCGTATCGAGCGAGGAATCCGTGCAGTTTTTTCGATGTTCCACAATAGCATAGGTATTATTTTCTTTGAGAAAATCAAGCAATTCTAATGCTTTTAATACGCGAAAACAAAAAACGTCACGGTCGATTCGGAGACAACAAAAAATGCATTTTTTCTTATCCGAGCCGAAATCGTCTGAGTTTTCTTCGATGTTCCTAACGTTAGCATAACTATTATTTTGTTGAATAATCAAGCCAAGTAATGCTTTATCACGCGAAAACAAAGCGTCACTTCAGTCGGCGACAACAAAAATGCATTTTTCTTATCCAGAATGGAATCCGTGCAGTTTTTCGATGTTCCCCAATAATAATAGCATAGGTATTTTTTTTATTGAGAAAATCAAAGCGATATAATGCTTATCATGAAATGAAAAAACATCCGCAGTCGATTCGGCGACAACAAAAAAATGCATTTTTCTTATCCGAGAGCGAAATCCGTGCGAGTTTTTTCGATGTTCCTGGCATTTAGCATAACTATTATTTTTTGTTGAGATAATGAAGCAATCCCAATGCTTTAATAAGCGAAAACAAAAAATCCGCAGTCGATTCGGCGACAACAAAAAATGCATTTCGTATCGAGCGGAATCCGTCCTGAGTTTCGATGTTCCCCTAATATTAGCAAAGGTATTATTTTTTTGAAAATCAAACAATCTAATACTTTTAATACGCGAAAACAAAAAACGTCGCGGTCGATTCGGCGACAACAAAAAATCCATTTTTTCTTATCCGAACGAAATCCGTACGAGTTATTTTCGATGTTCCCAACATTAGCATAACTATTATTTTTTTGTGATAATCAAGCCAAGTAATGCTTTAATGCAGCGAAACAAAAACGTCACGGTCGGTCGGCGACAACGAAAAATGCATTTTTAACATCGAGATGGAATCGTCTGAGTTTTTTCGATGTTCCCCTAATATTAGCATAGGTATTATTTTTATTGAGAGAGAAAATCAAGCAATCTAATGCTATCTGAAATATAGAAAAAACTTATCGCGGTCGGAATTCGACGACAAAAAATGCATTTTTTCTTATCGAGCGAAATCCATGCGAGTTTTTGATGTTCCCTAACATTATATAACTATTATTTTTGTTGAGATAATCAAGCAATGTAATGCTTTAATAAAGCGAAAAAAAAGCGTCGCGGTCGGTCGTCGACAACAAAAAAATGCATTTTCGTCATCGAGCGAGGAATCCGTCTGAAGTTTTTCGATGTTCCCCTAATATTAACGCCAAATTATTATTTTTTTGAGAAAATCAAGCAATCTAATGCTTTTAATACGTGAAAACAAAAAACATCCGCCGGTCAGGTCGGCGACAACAAAATTGCATTTTTTAGCATCGAGAGCGAAATCCGTGCGAGTTTTTCGTGTTCCCCTAACGTTAGCATAACTATTATTTTTGAGATAATCAAGCCAAATGTGCGAGAAATAGCGTCACGGTGATCGGATCGGCGACGACAAAATCGTTTTCTTATCAGGAGAATGGAATCCGTCACGAGTTTTTTCGATGTTCTAATATTAGCATAGGTATTATTTTTTTATTGAGAAAATCAAGCAATATAATGCTTTAATACGCGAAATGAAAAAACATCACGGTCGATTAGAGCAACAAAAAAATTGCATTTTTTCTTATCAGAGCGAAATCCGTCACGAGTTTTCTCGATGTTCACACTAACGTTAGCATAATATTTTGTTGAGATAATCAAGCAATGTAATGCTTTAATAAAAGAAAACAGCACGTCACGCGGTCGGTCGACCGACAAAAATGCATTTTTAAGTATCGAGCGGAATCCGTCACGAAGTTTTTTCGATGTTCCCCTATGTAACAAAGGTATTATTTTTTTGAGAAAATCAGCCAATCCCAATGCTTTTAATCGTGAAAACAAAAACATCACGGTCCGATTCGGCGACAACAAAAATTGCATTTTCTTATCCAGAACGAGAATCCGTCTCGAGTTTTTCGATGTTCCCCCAACGTTAGCATAACTATTATTTTTTTGAGATAATCGAGCCAAGTAATGCTTTAATATGCGAAAACAAAAAGCGTCACGGTCGGTCGAGACAACAAAAAATGCACTAGCATCGAATGGAATCCGTCTGATTTTTTACATTTCGATGTTCCCAATATTAGCATAGGTATTATTTTTTATTGAAAATGACAATCCCCAATGCTTTTAATCTGTGAAATGAAAAACATCCGCAGTCGGTCGGCGACAACAAAAAAAAATTGCATTTTCTTATCGAGCGAAATCCGTCTGAGTTTTTTCGATGTTCCACAACATTAGCATAACTATTATTTTGTTGAGATAATCAAGCAATGTAATGCTTTTAATAAACAACGTCAGTCGATTAGGTGACAACAAAAAATGCATTTTAGGTATCGAGCGGAATCAAATACAGTTTTTCGATGTTCCCCTAATATTAGCATAGGTATTATTTTCTTTGAGAAAATCAAGCAATTCTAATGCTTTTAATGCATTGAAAACAAAAACATCACGGTCCGGTCGGAGGCAATAAAAAAAATGCATTTTTTAGCATCGAGCGAAATCCGTCTGATTTTTCTTCGATGTTCCCCCTAACATTAGCATAACTGGCTTATTTTTGTTGAGATAATCAAAGCCAAGTAATGCTTTAAATACGGCGAAAACAAAAAACGTCACTTCAGTCGGCGACAACAAAAATGCATTTTTCTTATCGAATGGAATCCGTCTGATTTTTCGATGTTCCCCTAATATTAGCATAGGTATTATTTTTTATTGAAAATCAAGCAATGTAATGCTGTCAGCGAAATGAAAAAACATCACGGTCCGGTCGGCGACAACAAAAAATGCATTTTCTTATCAGAGCGAAATCGTCTGAGTTTTTTCGATGTTCCCCCTAACATTAGCATAACTATTATTTTTGTTGAGATAATCGACAATGTAATGCTTTAATAAGCGAAAACAAAAAGCGTCCACTGATCGATTCGGCGACAACAAAAAATGCATTTTAGGTATCAGCTTGGAATCAAATTTCGATGTTCCCACAATATTAGCAAAGGTATTATTTTTTTGAGAAAATCAAACAATCCCCAATGCTTTAATACGTGAAAACAAAAAACATCGCAGGTCCGATTCGGCGACAACAAAAAAATTTTCTTATCCGAGCGAAATCCGTGCGAGTTTTTTGTTCCCTGCGTGCCTGCGCTATTATTTTTTGTGTCATCGAGCCAAGTAATAATGCTTTATCTGGCGAAAACAAAAACGTCACGGTCGGTCAGGCGACAACAAAAAATGCATTTTTCTTGTCGAATGGAATACATGCAGAGTTTTTTCGATGTTCCCACAATATTAGCATAGGTATTATTTTTATTGAGAAAATCAAGCAATCTAATGCTTTTAATGCGAAATGAAAAACATCACGGTCGATTCGGCGACAACAAAAAAATGCATTTTCTTATCCGAGAGCGAAATCCGTCTGAGTTTTTTAGATGTTCACTAACGATGCCATAACTATTATTTTTGTTGAGATAATCCAAGCGATGTAATGCTTTAATAAGCGAAAAAAACGTCCACGGTCGATTAAATGCGACAACAAAAATGCATTTTTCGTATCGAAACGGAATCTGAAGTTTTTCGATGTTCCCCTAATATTAGCATAGGTATTATTTTTTGAGAAAATCAGCAATCAATGCTTTTAATCGTGAAAACAAAAAAACATCGCGGTCGATTCGACAACAAAAAAATTGCATTTTTCTTATCGAGGCAGAAATCCGTGCGAGTTTTTGATGTTCTAACATTAACATAACTATTATTTTTTTTGAGATAATCGAAGCCAAGTAATGCTTTAATATCTGGCGAAAACAAAAAAGCGTCCGCAGTCGGTTCGTGACGACAAAAAATGCATTTTTAACATCCGGGAATGGAATCGTGCGAGTTTTTCGATGTTCCCCTAATATTGCTGTTTTTATTGAGAAAATCAAGCAATATAATGCTTTGTCTGAGAAATGAAAAAACATCCGCGGTTGATTCGGCGACAACAAAAAATTGCATTTTTTCTTGCTCAAAACGAAATCAAATGCGAGTTTTCTCGATGTTCCCCTAACGTTAGCATAACTATTATTTTTTGTTGAGATAATCAAGCAATGTAATGATGCTTTAATAAAAGAAAACAAAAAGATGCGGATCCGGTCGAGCAACAAAAAATGCATTTTTCGTATCCGGAGGCCGGAATCCGTGCAGTTTTTTCGATGTTCCCCTAATGTTAGCAAAGGTATTATTTTTTTTTGAGAAAATCAAGCAATCTAATGCTTTTAATCACGTGAAAACAAAAACATCGCGGTCGATTCGGCGACAACAAAAAAATTGCATTTTTCTTATCCGAGAGCGAAATCCGTGCGAGTTTTTTCGATGTTCCCCCAACGTTAGCATAACTATTATTGTTTTGAATGTCGAAGCCAAGTAATGCTTTATCTGGCGAAAACAAAAACGTCACGGTCGGTCGGCGACAACAAAAAAATGCATTTTTCTTATCGAATGGAATCCGTGCGAGTTTTTCGATGTTCCCAATATTAGCATAGGTATTATTTTTTATTGAGAAAATCAAGCGATCTAATGCTTTTAATGCGAAATGAAAAAACATCGCGGTCCGGATTGACAACTAAAAAACCATTTTTTGCTTATCGAGCGAAATCCGTCTGAGTTTTTTCGATCATTCCCCCTAACATTAACAACTATTATTTTTGTTGAGATAATCAAAGCGATTAATGCTTTAATAAGCAACGTCCGCGATCCGATTCGTCGACAACAAAAAATGCATTTCGTATCGAGCGAGGAATCCGTGGAGTTTTCGATGTTCCCAATATTAGCATAGAGTATTATTTTTTTTTTTGAGAAAATCAAACAATCTGAAAAATGCTTTTAATCACGGTGAAAACAAAAAACATCACGGGTCCGATTCGTGACAACAAAAAATTGCATTTTTTCTTATCCGAGCGAAATCGTGCAGTTTTTCGATGTTCCAACATTAGCATAACTAACTATTATTTTTTTTGAGATAGTAAACCAAGTAATGCTTTAATATCTGAAAACAAAAACGTCAGTCGGTGCGACGACAAAAAATGCATTTTTCTTATCGAATGGAGATAAATGCGGGAGTTTTTTTCGATGTTCCACAATATTAGCATAGGTATTATTTTTTATTGAAAATCAAGCAATATAATGCTTTAATCACATGAAATGAAAAGAAAAAGCATCACGGTCGATTCGGCGTGACAAAAATTGCATTTTTTCTTATCCGAGCGAAATCCGTCACGAGTTTTTTAGATGTTCCTAGCATAATTATTATTTTGTTGAGATAATCCAAGCAATGTAATGCTTTAATAGCGAAAACAAAAAATCCTGATCGATTCGGCGACAACGAAAAAATGCATTTTTCGTATCGAGCGGAATCCGTCACCGAGTTTTTTCGATGTTCCACAATATTAGCAAAGTATTATTTTTTTTGAGAAAATCAATGGGGAGATGTGCTTTATCACGTGAAAACAAAAACATCGCAGAGAGTCCGGTCGGCGACCCAAACCAAAAAATTGCATTTTCTTATGAGCAGAATCCGTGCGGTTTTTTTCGATGTTCCCAACGTGCTTATAACTATTATTTGTTTGAGATAATGAAGCCAAAGTAATGCTTTGTCTGGCGAAACAAAAGCAGTCTGGTCGGCGACAACCAAAAATGCATTTTTCTTATCCGAATGGAATCCGTGCGAGTTTTTTCGATGTTCCAATATTAGCATAGGTATTATTTTTTATTGAGAGAAATCGCTTAATCAATGCTTTTTAATCTGTGAAATGAAAAAACATCACGGTCGTCGATTCGGCGACAACGAAAAATGCATTTTTCTTATCCAGAAACGAAATCCGTCTGAGTTTTCGATGTGCCCCTAACATTAGCATAAGTATTATTTTTGTTGAGATAATCAAGCAATGTAATGCTTTAATAAGCGAAAAAAAAAAAACATCCGCGGTCCGATTAAATCGACAACAAAAAATGCATTTTAAAGTATCGAGAAACGGAATCCGTACGAGTTTTTTTCGATGTTCCCCCATATTAGCGTAGGTATGATTTTCTTTGAGAAGATCGAGCAATCTAATGCTTTTAATACGTGAAAACAAAAAACGTCACGGGTCGATTCGACAACAACAAAAAATCCATTTTTTCTTATCCGAACGGAATCCGTACGAGTTTTTTTCGATGTTCCCTAATAACATTAGCATAACTATTATTTTTTAAGAGATAATCAAGCCAAGTAATGCTTTAATATGCGAAACAAAAAAGCGTCACGGTCGAGTCGGCGACAACAAAAAATGCATTTTTTCTTATCCGAATGGAATCCGTACGAGTTTTTTTAGATGTTCCCCTAATATTAGCGCCATTATTATTTTTTTATTGAAAATCAAGCAATCTAATGCTTTTAATGCGAAATGAAAAACATCACGGTCGGTCGGCGACAACAAAATTGCATTTTTCTTATCAGAAACGAAATCCGTCTGAGTTTTTTGATGTTCCCCAACATTAGCATAATTATTGCTTTTTGTTGAGATAATCAAGCGATGTAATGCTTTAATAAGCGAAAACAAAAAACGTCCGCGGTCAGGTCGGCGACAACAAAAAAATGCATTTTACGTGTATCCGAGGCGGAATCCGTACGAGATTTTTCGATGTTCCCTAATATTAGCAAAGGTATTATTTTTTGAGAAAATCAAGCAATCTAATGCTTTTAATGCGTGAAAACAAAAACATCACGGTCCGATTAAAGCAACAAAAATTGCATTTTTCTTATCCGAGCGAAATCCGTCTGAGTTTTTCGATGTTCCCACACATGCGAAGTTTTTTGATGTTACAATATTATAGAGTATTATTTTTGCTTTGTCGCCCAGCGTCCAGTCCGGTCGTCGACAACAAAAAATGCATTTTTCGTATCCGGGCACGGAATCCGTGCGAGTTTTTTTTCGATGTTCTAATATTAGCATAGGTATTATTTTTTTGAGAAAATCAAGCAATCTAATGCTTTTAATCGTGGTC
>JADFUC010000436.1:0-48949 GCA_019722365.1 Lithospermum erythrorhizon
TTTTCCAATGCCATTTAAAAACATTTATTAAGTTCATTTATGTGATTTAACAAAGTGCCTATATTTGTAACGGGTGATCGAAATTCGAAAAGACATGTATACGCCCATTTATTTATTTTTCGTCCGCGAACCGTAATGTCAGAACGACTTTCCGAGTCATATTTCTTTGTATTTATTTATTTATCGCTTACCCACAAGCTTCAGAAGTCGGCCTAAGATGGGTTAGTATAAATATTGTAACAAGCGAAGATATTGAAGATCATTTCACGGTGGTGATATCAAAGTGACTTTATGGATCCGTATACAAGATACAAAAGTTAATTAGGGACTTATGTTAGTATTTGATAAATACTTGTAATAGGTTCTAAATATATCGTATATCTCTTTTGAATGTGCATTACTTGTTTTTATTTTTTCATGTCAGTATGTATTGCTTGATTATGTGCTAGTACGCATGAGTAAATGAAAACAAAGTAATAATCTCACCACCAAATTTAAGCAAAGTATCAAGCCAATTTGTGTACAGTAATCAACTGCATCAATTGGGCACACCGTGATGGCGGTGTTACAATGTTGCATTTGATACGACAACGATCAGCGCCAAGTGATTTTACCAACGCTGCTGGCTTTCGCATTTATCAATCCAAGTAACGCTTTGGTTTAATTGGTATGTTTAACCGGTTTTCGGAGATACAATGTTGGGTAGCATCCTGTAGGAGATGCTAGTGACACAAGAGTTATGTAGTTTTTACATAATTGGTTGACAACCTACTATTATAACCGGATTCAAAAATGTAGCGCTTTGCCGCTTAAATTTGGCTTAATAGGTCTTGATACTAATATATTTCGTGAGATTTGAAGTAAACGACTACAGTCGTATTTTTTATTCTGTATTCATTTACCCATAAGCCCGCTGCGGCCGCCTAAGTTGGGTTAGAGTAGTAGTATGTACTGCTGTGGTGGCATTGAAGATATCATTTCCACAAAGACGACACTTGGAGAACTTGAGGTTTCAAGGTGCTGAAGAATACAAGACTTGCACTTCTAAAGTGTCAGAATGCCAGATCTTATGTTAGCATTTCACTCTTGTTAAGTGATGTAATAGGTCCTAGGGGTCATATCTATATCTCCTAAATGTGTTATTTATTTATTTTTCATGTTGTGCATGTTAAGCTCAATATGTGCTATCTATGCATGGTTAAATAAAGTTAAATAACATTAATTCCCAATAAAATTTAAGCAAACGTATCAAGAAAAATTTAAAGTTGTGAAATCGTTGTATTATCTCGGGCACACCGATGGTTGTGTTACAGTTTTGCACTTGATATGACAATGGATCATGTTGAAGTGATTTCCACTAACGCCAGGCTTCGACGATCACCCAAGTAACTATTTGGTTTAATTGGTATGCTTAACCGATTTGTCGGAGATACAAAAGTCGGGTAGCATCCTGTATGGTATGCTAGTGACACAAGAGTTATGTAGTTTCGTAATTGGTTGGTAACCTACTATCAGGCTAGATTAAAATATATGTAGTGTTGCCGCTTGAATCAAAGCATAATAGACTTTTGGTACCTTGTATATTACTTTTACATAATTGGTTGATGACCTTAATATACCTGATTCAAATGTATGCTTGTTGCCGTTAGTATAGTAGATCTTGATACCTTGTACATTTTGTGAGTTTTGGTTTCCAGTATTATATTTACAATTCATTTTGTAAATACGTGTGGATTGTTTTGAACTACACCGTTTATTTTAAGTTGCATATTTCCTATTATGTTTAAGTATATTAAGTTTACTCTATTCACCATTCATTGGGCAAATTAAATGCATGACTTTTTATAATGTGAAATAAAATAAGTTAAGGAGAACCGAATGACTTTTTGAAATAAAGTGTTACAACGCGATCTCCTTCAACCATTGCACCGGTTGTATGCTAATAGAGGATAAAACTTTAAATACCATAAACATTTAAGACTTGGTTCAATCATGTTGATACGCTGCATGAACTTTGGGTTCATGTGAACAAAGTCACATGATATGATTGAAGGATAATAATTTTGACTAATCAAAGGTGTTGATGTTATGAAGATCAATATGTCATATTGTCTCTTAGCTCAAACAAGCTCTTAAATAATAAATAGTTTGATCTCTTTTATAACTCGACAGAAAACTATTGAATGATCTTGGAATGTCGTGGTATCTACATTTCGGGCATGTGATTGGTATTTAGTTTTTAACATGATGAACATGGTTCATGAATTGTGATGAAACAAAGTTTATGGTATGTAACCAAATAAGCAGTTATCTATTCGTTCTCACATCACTTACGCTTGAGTGAACATGGAACTATAAGTTAAAGCACATTCACTTCATTATTTTGAACTTCAAAGCATAGAAAGAAGTATTTTAAGCAATATTTAGGAATTGAAAGAGAGATTTTGGATTAAATCTCATATCTCAAATAATTTTATGTCAAAGTTGTAATTTGTTCAAGTTAGCTATCAGTTGTCGAGAACACTAGTTTTGACTCATATGATTTAATCATGGATATGAGTTAAGTATAACAATAGCTCTAAAGACAAGATAAAAGAAAGTTTATCAAGCTTCTTGTGTAATATAAAGAATACATTATAAGAGTAAGAACACAGCTTAAATCATCCATGAAGGTGGTTGAGATTCTAAACTATTTTCTTGCACTTGTAAGAGTAGAAATTGGAATGTTATGTTTGACATATACCTTTTCCATATCACCGACTCTCGATTAAGGGAACATTACTCTACTCTTCTTTAAATGACACCTTGAACAACAAACGATTGAATAATACTTATGGATAATGACTCAAACAAATAATTTTTGAGTAATCTTGAAAGATGAACTAAGTCAACTCTACTAGACTTAGTGGGAGGTTCACTAGTCTAAATTCTCAAGTTTCATGTTTACATGCTGCTAATTAAAGATTTTAGTCATTGAATGATACATCGTAATTAATAAGGATATGAAAAGGATCATATGAGTATTATCAAGTTCGAGTCGGGCATTCCATATAAGTAGTATATCATCCGAAGAATGAGACATCATTCTAATCTTTTAAAACGCATTTGTTAAGATATTTACTATGAATTGTGTTTAATGAAGTTAAAAAACACAAATGGATGAGACTTTCACTATATACTCAAGATAATTTCATTCTAACCTTAGATGTATCATTATTGTTGAGTGATACAAGTCGATTGTGTTTAACGTGGGTCAAACACAAAGAATGAAATAATTTCTATATTAAGGTCATACACCTACCTTTAAATTAATTTATTCATATTCAAGTGTGAGACAACTCAAGCAGCTGTGTTTGATAAAAAAACTTTGAAATCACTTTATAGATAGTTAGTATTAGTGTCAAAATTTAGCAGACATAATTTAACTCTGTGATCCAAAGTTGATATTAAGTCATTTTATACATAACTGTATGAAGCTAGTGGGTTTATTTCCATAAAGGCAACTTATTGTACGTATAGAGTCTCATTATGAAGTACAAATAGTGGAAATAAATACTGATTTGAAGTCATCTAAGGGCTCCATAGAAGATAATTAACTAGTATTAGGTCCCTTCGGTTATATCAAGGAGTATCCACTCTTGATGCATTTAAAGCTAAATGTAGTGATACAAAATGACAACATGAATAAATAATACTCCAATAAATGACTGAGGTCATTTAAATGAAGCAAAAATGTGAATATGGGTTGAGTATGAAGCCTCTATCTTTTGATGGTGATTCATCAGAGTAAGAGTCTATTCTATATTAACATTTCTCGGATGGTGAATCATCGGCAATAAATGTATTGTCATTAAATGAGAAATCAGTCATGTAATGAATATCTAATCATACATTTGGTTGAGAAACCAAGATTAAACATATTCATTGGTTGACTATACTCATGTTTATTTCAAACTTTCTTATTGCTATTCCAATAAATTGTACATGTGGTCTAAGCAAAGTTATCCAAAGAATGTCTTGGCAATGATCAGCGATGATGGATACTTGACATTGTTATTGGAACTCCACATCTCAAGCGAGAATATAAAAGAAAGTTTCTATACTTAAGATTGAGTATAATGGAGTTAAATTCCTCACTTTGATACTTGATGAAAATCAATAAGAATCAAGAGTGATGAAGAACCTTGAGTTCCTTAAAGGTTAGTGGGAGCGTAATCTATAAATAAAATTTTATACACTGCAAATGTTGAAGCTAGAAATCTTCCCACAAACTCCTTGGGTATAGTAGTGATTAGATTCTTGTACATTTGTGAGCTCACCACGTATATGTGACATATGCTATAATAAGTCGATTAGTATATGTGAGCTTCTGTACGACATTTGCTTGTTAAGTTTAAGATGTCATGAAGCTCGAGGTGATTGAAATCTATAATAGATTAAATTCTATAAGTAGACAGATTCTCTTATTGACAAGGCAACTCTTCATTAGAGGTCCAATCCCACTAGTAAGGGTCTCACATTAATGAGAGTGGTTGAAGTCTATTACATAGTAATATGATTCACCGTATGCCGCGTCAAGGTCATGTGTTGTGCACCACAACTATGACGTAGCATGATTCCTGGAGTGGAATTTCGTAAAGCCTTTAATAAAGGCATTCACGCCGACTGTAATGAGCTTGGTAGTAACTTTAAGCGAAGAGGGTGTAACTATAGTTACATGGAATGGATCATTTGTTGATCTTCACTTGTAACCGAATGTGATAGTAGCATTAAGTGGACAAATTGTACCATATGAAAAGCTATTAGCCAAGAATTTCAATAATAGGATCGAAGTCTAGTATTGTATCGACCTCGCCTCGAGTCGCACGCCCGAGGTTAGAATCGCTATCAACCTCGTATATCCGGAAGTCACCAATCGATGAGTTGACACTCTAAAACAATTGCTTTAAAACCCATAAAACCCGATGTTTGATGAAATAAAATAAATTTTGAAATCGAAAACGTTATTTAAGTTTTAACTATCGTAATTTCTAAATAACCCAAACATAAATAACATCACGGTAACTCCAAAATACAAAAATGTACCTTATAGTTCCAACAATTTCAAACCAAAATAAAAACAATCAAGCTTACATCAAAAACTAATAGAAAACAAGGGACCGGCTGAGATCCTAGCCACCCGTCGCTCACCTAAATGGAATCACTGTGGCTCACAACTCGGCTGCCTTCCGGAGGACACCGCCAACTGGGCGGGGAGGGAATGGGGTAAGCCTCGATGTGCCTAGTGGAAACGGATCACCCGGATGGTAACTTACCCAGGTCCGAATGAACATACAGTATTGAAATACATACTCATACCTATCTATATATATATATATACACCCTAGGTCTCTATCAATAAAATGGGCAATTACAGGCATATCAATACAATAAAGTAAAACATCATTTATCTCAGAACATCCTAACAGAGTACTCATCAGAACAAAGGCATACCTCATGTTACACTCAACTTAAGTACACACGCAACATCACGAAGTCAACAACAACTCATCCAGCACATTACAATATACTTCACAAGTAAATGTACACAACAGTAAAATCACAACACATAGTACACAGCAAACCATCCTCCGATCTCCCAACAACTCCATATCATATAACAACCGCTTCTTTTCCCGCAGTTTCACCCATCAATATATATATATGTAACTATCAGCTCTTTCTCCCGCAAAAGTGCTCACCTCAATATATATAACTACCGCCTTTCCCCGGCGTGTGCTCACCCTCAACAGCTCCCAACAACATCTCAACATCACAACACACACGATATAATATCGTGCACACACAACAACATACACGCCTCCTAATGTATCCTATATCACACACAATAAGTCTAAACCTGCATAAAACCTCGCACTTAACAGAGATATACTACCGTATACTTCCAAAGACACAATTTTACTCAACATGGATACTAATACCACAAATACGTATATACTCAAGATTTCACTAAAACACACATAGGTTCAACACAATATCCTCTAATCAACTACACAGTAACTCATACAAATCAGAGGTTACAGATTCACACTATACACACAATGGGTACACACACGTATATATACTCACACCTCAATCCTACTACACGCAACATCCAACATAAGTAAATTCAACAAACGAGCGATAATCCCTCACTCGGCTAGTACCTCAATTAGCCACGCTAGCCAATCAACAATCCTCACGCTAGTCCCACGTCCCAAGTCCGAATCGCATTACAAAAAATAATATCACTACTCGAAATCATTTAACCCGCTTTTTATCCAAATTTTTAAGTACCATTCTTTTAACCATTTAAAATTATAATCTACGCCACGTGAAGTCTCCGCTACGCTTCGATGCCAAAGAAAATTTTAATGTCAACCCTCGCTTCCGAATTTAATTCAATAACTCCCTACATCCTATTCAAATTCTAACATTCCTACCAACTCTAAATTCCCATTTTACCCTTCTCTCAACCACTTAACTATAAACCTCAATCTCAAATCTCTAAATTCGATTCCATACTCTCAAAATTCAAGACTCCATCAATTCGACCTATTCGTTCCCAACACCTAGAATTTATATTCGTATCTCAAAACAACTCAATATTAATCCAATAACATATTTACATTAATACTCCAATTTACATAATTATCACATTTTGGCGAAAATCAACCCGCGATCATCCGAACTTTAATTCACTAAAACAATGTTTTCTACCCCAAATTATCAATCATTCTCAATTTCTATATTACAATTTAGGCCTAGGCAATAATTCCAAACAATAATTCATTCAAAAATCCCAAAGTCAACCAAATTTCTAAAAAGTCAAACTGCCCTAAAACACCCAAAATTTAACACTAAACATCATAATTCAATCCTAGAACAACTAATATACAACCCAAGAATCAAATGGAATAATAAAATTCAAATTCTCAAAAAGTCAACAAAAGTCAAAGTGTGGGATTTCTCAAAATACTCGAAAAGAATACACCTTTTTTACCTCAAAAACGATCGAATGACGAGGGAGAAACTCCGAAAGTTTAAGCCCAAAGCTCGTGAATTGAGGGAGAAATTTGAAGATGAAAAATCAAAAAAAATGGGGAGGGGGGTCTCGGCTGCTACACGGCTGAAGGGGAAGGGAAGAAACAGATTTTTTGGCTTGGGTTGGGCTTAAATGGGCTATCTTAAGTGGGCCGGTAGTTCGGTTGGGCCCAAAAGCTCAACCGATGAAAATTCGGGCCTTAAACTCGCTCGATTCTTCCCGTTTTAACTTACTCCGACAACTAACTTCCAAACATACACATTTAGGAATACAAAATATTTAGTGGTTTCAAATTTTACGGAAAAACTCAATAATTTCTCATTTTCGGTTTATTTTCTTAACGGGCCGTTACCGGGTATTACAATCTACCCACCTAACAAAAATTTCGCCCTCGAAATTTCTAACTCAGAGTTACAAAAGGTACGAATTAAAAACAAACAAGATCACTAACCTCGGACGAACAGCTGTGGGTAACGGTCTCTCATATCCTCCTCGCGCTCCCACGTGGCTTCCTCCACTCGGTGGTTCCTCCACAAAACTTTTACCAACTTCACTACCTTGTTCCTCAGCACTTTCTCTTTCTGATCCACGATCCTCACCGGTCCCTCCTCATAGGTCAAATCAACCCCCAAGTCATCTGGCTGAAACTCTAAGATGTGCGACTCATCCGGAACGTACTTCCTCAAACAAGACACATGGAACACATCATGAATTCTCTCCAATTCTCTAGGCAAAGCCAATCGGTAAGCTACTGCTCCCACTTTTGTCAGGATCTCAAACGGTCCAATGTATCTGGGACTCAACTTCCCTCTTCTCCCGAACCTCATCACACCCTTCCATGGAGATATCTTCAAAAATACCCAGTCACCAACCTCAAATGACAAGTCTACTTCCTCAAGGCCGACATTTTCCGTCTTCCATCCCGGTGTCAGCCCTCAAATGTTGTTGTATCACTTTACCCTCTCTATAGAACTCTCCACCAACTCAGACCCATAAATCTTTCTTTCTCCTACCTCATTCCAACATATCGGAGTCCTACACCTCCGGCCATACAAAGCTTCGAACGGTGCCATCCCAATGCTAGCTTGAAAACTGTTATTATAAGCGAACTCCATTTTCGGCAACTCCTCATCCCAACTACCGGAGAAACTCAACACACAAGCTTCTCAGCATGTCTCCAACGCCTGAATCGCTCTCTCGTATAACCCATCCGCTTGAGGATGAAAACGCTAGCATCATTTGGACATTCGCTCCTAACGCCCGAATCCTCTCCAAAACCTCGGCGAACCTCGCGTCCCTATCCGACACACAATACTCGGCACCCCATGCAATCTCACCACTTGGTACATACATCTTGGCCAACTTCTCCGGCCCATCGGTTGCTTTAATAGGTAGAAAATGAGCGGTCTTAGATAGTCTATCCACAATCACCCAAATCCCATCATTTCTTTTCTGAGTTCTCGGAAGTCCAAACACAAAGTCCATGGTGATCTTCTCCCAAGTCCATTCAGGTATCGGTAACGGTTGTAGCAACCCCGCGGAAGGCTTATGGTCAATCTTGACTTGTTGACAAATCAAACACTTTGCTACAAAATCTGCAATTTCTTTCTTCATCCCTGGCCACCAGTAGTTCTCCCTTAAATTTCGATACATTTTTGTACTCCCCGGATGCATACTATATGAGGCATTGTGAGCCTCATCCAAGATCTCCCTTTTTAGGTCGGCGAAGTGGGGCACAACCACTCGCTCCCCTAACCGCAGAATACCATCGTCACCCACCGAACCTCCGGACACCTCCCTCGCTCGCCTCCCGAACCAGCCTCAACGACTTTCATCTTCTTTCAGATTCCCCTATTTTATCAAGTAATACCGGTCTCACTTTCATATAGGCCAACAAGGCCCCATCACTTCTAACCTCAAAGTCTACCCCAATCTGTTTCAACTCCCTCTCTGGCTCCTTCAACTTCCCTTTTCGACTCAAGGCATCCGCCACAACATTTGCTTTACCCGGATGATACTCAATCGTCAGATCGTAGTCACTCAGAAACTCTGTCCATCTCCGCTGCCTCAAATTCAACTCCCTCTGGGTGGTGATATACTTCAAACTCTTGTGGTCTGTAAATATCTGACATTTGACTCCATACAAATAGTGTCTCCAAATTTTTAAAGCGAACACAATCGCGGCCAACTCCAAGTCATGGGTAGGATAATTCTTCTCATGATTCTTCAATTGTCGAGATGCATATGCGATCACCTTCCCATTCTGCATCAGTACGCAACCTAACCCCTGATGTGAAGCATCGCTGTACACCACATACCCCTCATTCCCTGACGGTAGTGTCAACACTGGTGCTGTAGTCAATCTCTTCTTCAACTCATTGAAACAGGCATCACACTCTTCGCCCCAAACAAATGGTACTCCCTTCCTGGTCAACTTAGTCATCGGAGCAGCGATCAACGAAAAGTCTTGTATGAACCTCCTGTAATATCCAGCTAAACCCAAGAAACTTCTCACCTCAGTCACACTTGAAGGCCTTTCCCAATTCATTACTGCTTCTACTTTTTGTGGGTCCACACTAACACCCTCTCCTGAGATAACATGACCCAAGAACTGTACCTTTCCCAACCAAAACTCACACTTCGAAAACTTTGCGTACAACTGGTTTACCCGCAAGATTTCCAACACTTTCCTCAAATGCTCTTCATGTTCCAGCTCACTCTTAGAATAAATCAATATGTCATCAATAAACACAACCACAAACTTATCCAAGAACTCTCGAAAAACACGATTCATCAGGTCCATGAAAGCTGCAGTGCATTTGTCAACCCAAACGGTACTACCAAGAACTCATAGTGCCCATATCTGTGCGAAACGCCGATTTCGATATATCTTTCTTTTAATTTCAACTGATGATATCCGCATTCCTCAAATCAATTTTTTGAAAACAGCCCTCGCATCTCTCAATCCGTCAAAAGATCATCAATTCTCGCAACGGGTACCGGTTCTTAATAGTCACTTTGTTCAACTGCCGGTAATCAATACAAAGCCTCATCGTTCCATCCTTCTTCTTGACGAACAATACTGGAGAACCCCAAGGAGAATAACTCGGCCTGATGAACCCCTTCTCTAGCAATTCCTGCAACTGCGTGTTCAACTCCTTCAACTCCTCGCTGAGCTTCGACACGGTGCCATAGATATCGGAGTCAGTTTCCCGTACTCACTTCAATCGAAAATTCAATCTCTCTGTTTGGAGGTAGTCCTGGCAAATCCTTCGGAAACACATCCTCGAATTCTCTCACAATCCGGACATTTTCAAGCTTAGGCTCATCTCTCTTCAAGTCCGTTACGTAACCCAGATACCCCATACATCCCTTGTTCAGTAACTTACGAGCTTCTAACACCGAGATCACACAAGACGATAAAACTCTCCTATCCCCAACAACTCGTAATTCAGGCCTACCCGGGCTAGTAAACACAATCTCCTTACGATGACAATTTATTACAGCATGGTGTTTCCCAACTACCCATTCCTAAGATCAAGTCAAATTCACTAACTCAAAGGGTACTGTGTCTACTTCTAACACATGATTATCAACACTTAAGGGGCAATTTCTATAAACCTCTATTACCTCAACTGACCTTCCTACTGGCGTCATAATAATCAAAGGTACTTGTGATATTCGAAATGAAGATAGCCTTTAGAAAAAATTCACGATATAAAAAGAGTGTGTGGCTCCAGAATCAAACAATACGCGAGCATCAAGACCATGTAAAGATAGAGTACTGCCCCTCGAGTATCCTGCGGCCTCCCGCCGCGTGATCGCATTAACTGCCCTCCGTCAAAGCACCTACTCATACTGCTACCCGCTACACCCATCGATCTACCACCAAAACCTCGGCCCTGATTCTGTCGTCCTCCAAATCGACCACCCCGGCTACCCTGAGATCCACTTCTTAAATCGTAGAAACGGAAGTGGTCGTTTCACCAACCCATATAAGAAGGACATGATTAGCAAATGCCCCTGCCGACATCGAAAAACACACCGCCTTCGTGCCGACATAACTCTTCGCCTGCGTCTATTCTCGCCTACACCG
Source organism: Lithospermum erythrorhizon (assembly GCA_019722365.1). Taxonomy (NCBI): domain Eukaryota; kingdom Viridiplantae; phylum Streptophyta; class Magnoliopsida; order Boraginales; family Boraginaceae; genus Lithospermum; species Lithospermum erythrorhizon. The sequence goes on from JADFUC010000436.1 coordinate 11,181, forward strand.
GTAACACCGAACCTGCATTCTCGGCCGGAACACCAAATACCACCGTGAAACCCACTCACTTGTGAGGTGTTTAGGCGCCGAGAAAGCCCCCCGAAAGTCTCGGGCTTCAATGCCTGTGCACCGAATGACTCTGTCCCGACGGTGTCACAAAGCCCTTCCTGAATCCCTGTCGGTATGACCCCGTAGCTCCAGTCACATCGGACCTTCCCCTCTTTTCACCCCTGGATTCTGCTATGTCCCTTTCCACCTGCCGATTCTCAACCGATAAAACTGGTGTAAGTGAACAAGGACGCTCTCCCTTAATCGTAATCTCAACCTCTCGACGGAAACCCGATCCTTCAAGTAGTCAGGTATACCTCGAATCAATCGACATAAGTCACTAAACCTCTCCTCATACCCATCAACGGGGTCCTCTCACCCCGCCGTGATCCGAACCAGCCCTCTCCACATACATGTGAGTTTCCAAACGTAAATTTCCGCTAAAAAGTTCTCCTAATCTAACCTAAGTAACCGGGTATCTCACCCTTAATCATCAAATCTTTGTGGACATGGGTTCCACCAACTCTAGCTCCCCGACAACCTGGGTAATAATCGCAAACTTCACTCTTTAACTCATCTCCTAAACCTATTGGTTCAAACGTGCATTTCCAAGGCCTCCAAGAATACGCTTGGTAGTAACTTTAAGGGAATAGAGGTAACTATAGTTACATGGAATGGATCAGTTGTTGATCTTCACTTGTAACTGAATGTGATAGTAGCATTATGGACAGTTGTACCATATGAAAAGCTATTAGCCAAGAATTTCAATAATAGGGATTGAGTCTAGTATGCCTGATGAGCAAACTAAAAGGAAACTTGAACTCTCAAGATTACAATCCTGACCAAATTAACTGCTTTGTTGGTAATGTTGTTAAAAAATGTGCATTTAATAAGAAAAGATGTGTTTTAACATACTCTCGAAGCTGTGTTGTAAACCTACCCGATATAGGAACTCCCAGAAGTGGTTGAAACCCATTTTGATCATAGTCAGGTACGACTATGTCGATAATCTTAGTCAATGATTCCTTTTGCTGAGAGACCGGTCGATTTAATGTAAAGATTGCTTGTAAGTAGTATTTGGCAAAGGATGGATTTGTAATCACTATCCTCTTGCTTTTACATATCATGAAATGATCTAAGAAGTCATGCAAAGCTTAAAGGATCCATGCATGGATTTAAGCATGCATCTCGGAGTTGAGATCCTTCCCCTGTGATTCAACCAAGTTTGGTTTTCACGAGCTTAATGAAGGAACTGAACGTGGCAAAGTTTAGGACGTAGTTCATTCACTTTCTCGAATAAGTTATGCACTGATTAAAACAAAAGTTCCTTCTCGCGGTTTTAACTGGACAGTTGACTAAAAAACTACATGAATGCGTGATTCATTCATATAGTTACCCATTATTTATTTCACAGGCCGTTGAAATATATAATATACATGTATTGTATCCTCGATGAGTGAAAAGTTAAATCCCTAGGTTAGTCTATGCTTTCTAGAGAGGCAACATGAATTGTTGATTACACCTCTTCAAGCCTAGAAACATAGGATAGCCAAAGGCCTCGTTGGGATGTCGATATGACAAGATCATAATACGATTTAACATGGTGTTTTGATTAGTGATCAAGATTGATCACGCACCGCATGACTAGATCAATAACAGGCCGCTGGCCCTATGACTGGGAGTCGGTGGATGACCGAAACAAATTTATAGAAGATAAGTGTATTATCCGTGTTCATGACATTTGTTTAGAATTTTAGGCTCCGATAATTTAGACCTACGATAACTATCCGCGGTTATATGAGCCTGCATTTTGACTATGACAAACGTCACTTTAAGCGATTATAATGGCATATGTTAGTCACACAAAGGAGTATAACAATAGATGTTGATATATTGGGAGGGGATTTATCCGTCTCTTGATATACAAGGAAGATCTCAGCTCTCTGCTACGCTTGGTACCGATTGGTTTAAGGACGCCATAATGCTTATATTCGGGCTTCATAATGGAAGTATATGCCAGGGTGTTTTATGACACACTTCTTATGGTTAGCCTACGACTAGAGATCGCGAGATAAAGGAATTGTATGGTAATCGCCCAAGGGCAAGTGGGGAGTGTTGGAAATTAATGAGAATTGATTCCTTTATTTTGCCCAAGGTGACAATTGTGTATCAATTCATTTACTGGTTAAGTTAAATGATATCGGAACTTAGTGTTCACCTTAGTAATTGTATACTAGTTTGCCCTCATGATAATTTAAGGGGTTAAGTAGCGATTGCTAGATCTTACTATTAATCGCTATAATAATAGTGCAGTCACCAGAATTATTATTATTACACAACCTGCCATTATCCAGCCTAGAAGGTCACACATAAAGGATTTTGGAATTATATTTCATGTATGAAATTAAACTACATTTGGTTAAATTGAGAGTTGATTGTAATCAACGAATATTTCAATTGAGAATTTTACATTGATAATGTAAAATATAAATTGATGAACCCAAAATTAATTAATTAGTCAATTGTAATTTAATTCGATAGTTGTGGAGCTTGTTATAACTTGTTAGTTACTATTAACAACTTGTTAGCAGTTTACTTTTACTTAATTCCATTTAATTAAATTAAACGGGCCGTCATTAACTATTCGTCAGGCTTTAGGTTTAATAATAATATAATTAAACTAAAACCTAATCATAATGAAATGATTACTAATCATTTTGTAAAATGAAAATGCTCCACCATTTCATGAAGAGGCCGTGAGCTCTCAAGAAATGAAAAAAAAAAATCATTTTTCATCCAATCCAATCCTTTTGTTCTAGCAAGCACAAGTGTAGCATTCAACCTCTCCTGGTGTGCAACCGACTAGAGGCACTACATTTGAAGTGCTAGATAATGGAATTCAAAGGAGGCTTCGTGAAAGATTTGGAGATAGACTTCCGCCGCATCTCAGAAGAACTCTGTAGCCCATAATTGTTAATTATGTATTTTAGATTAATTTATATCATTTTGAGAACTGAGATGTATGAATTCTGGTGTTTATCACAAATGAAATTCATACTAGATTCTAAATTACGCCTTCAAGAGGCCAAAAATCTAAATCGTTATATCCGTTGTACGAATTCCATCTTGCGTGACGCGATTTACAACCACACTTGTAGTATACGTAACTCAAGCCTTTTATAATCCTCCTCCAGCTACGGAAACGCTTAGACATGGTCAAAAGCACATTACTCCTATAAAGTGAAATCAGTCACTGTAGTCAAGAATTGTTGGAAAATTATGCAACTTGTTCATAAATAAAATAAACAAATGCAACCAAGATCGAATAAATGTATAATAACGAATTACGAAAAACATATACAATGCAATTCATACACGTATGAATATGAGAGTACTTTACAAACTCAAATGAAATGATGAAATTTCACCTCCCAAATCCTCCGTTGAATCCCTCACCACTCAAGTGAAATGCCTCCAGCTAGTTCACACCAAGAGCTGGTTGAATCAATGCGATTGGACTTGCTAGAATGAAGAATTTGGTTTCGGCCTAATACTGACTGCTTGATAACAGTTAACTCAAGTAAGCCCGTTAACTAACTTATTACTAAATGAGTAGTAACTTAATGCTACTAATAAGCTTCTCAAGTAAACCGTCAATTGAAATAACAATTTAATTGATTCGTTTTGTCCAATTTGTATTTTACATTATCAATGTAAAACTCTCGTATTAGGTATCTCGCTAATTTCAATCAACCCCAATTTAACAATCTCGATTTAATTCCATACATGGAATATAACTCAACGCCGGGTAGGTGTGACCTTTGGGCTTAGATAATATTAGCCGTATAATAATATAATTGACCATTATGATTATTATATCGGATATGCAATGGATCTAGCAATGCGGGGATAACTCTCGATATTATTATCGTGGAGTTCTATGAGAAACTTCTTAGACACAAAAATACAATCTTCTGTTCTCATGGCAATCAATGTCTAGTATCAATGTTGAAACTATTTCAAGTCGTATACCCATGTGATTGACTAAAGTAATAATTCTCCTTTCTCGATCCAAGAAAAACGTGATCATCAGACAATCAACATATACTAATCAATGGTATTCTATTCCAATAGTGAATACCAATCGTGACCACACAATGTCATTGTTCTAAGCTTGATAGATGTGTTTCTTGTTTGAGTCCTTAACTCCCAAAGACCTTTCTAGAAAATTTTATATTGCAAATGGAATAAATTCCATTACTATATATATATATATATATATATATATATATATATATATATATATATATATATATATATATATATATTCAAAACAAGACTATGTCCTTTACGCATTGGCAAAACAAATTTCATTACTCATACTAACTATGTATTAATCATAAATTCAAAAATAAATGATATATTTATTGAATTTTAGAAGCTTAAAATTCAAGCATTGCCTTAAAATCATTTATGACATATAAAGAAAACTAGCTCCTACTAAGACTATGTGTTTACCACACTTGCTCGAGGTAGTGGTTTAGTTAATGGACTGCCGCTACATTATCATCGGCCTTAACCTTACATATTCTAACATCTCCTCTATCGGTTATCTCCTCGAATAAGATGATACTTCCCGAGTAGATGCTTGGGTCTATGATGTGATCTTGATTCCTTAGTTTCGAGCTATTGCTCCAAGCTAGGTTATCACAATATAACTCCTCCGCCCAACAATGCTAGGTACTATTCCAAGTTCACTAATAATCTCTTTATCCCAAGCAAGCTTCCTTTTGCAACTTCAGAATGTGCAATGTACTCGCCTATGTTGTCGAAAGTGAGTTACGCCTTTGCTCAAGCACGCACTAAGACATCGCACCACCATTCAAAAAGTGTATACATACAACTGCATTATAGTCTCCATCGGTTCGGGAAACTAACACTATGGTAACCTCATATCAATAACTCATTATCCCCAATCGCATAGAAGGAACATATCTTTAGTCCTTCGTAAGTACTTAACTATGGCCTTAATCGTAGTCTGATTTTCATTGGACATGATAGATACGCTTGTTACACTCGCAGCCGCACTATACATCCGACATGTACAAATATGGCACATACATGATGGATGCTATGGCCGAAGTATGAACTCCATTCATCTTTCTCTCTTCACTCTCATTTGTGGGACAACTGAACCGCTAAGAGTAATGTCATGTCTCATGGGGAGGTTCCTCTTGAAATTATCCATTTTAAATCTTTTTCAACACTTTTATCAATATATGTTTTGGCTTCTTGAAATCCAATTAGCCTTCTCTCGGATCGATCTCTATAAATTTAAATTTCAAGAATATATTGAGCTTCTCCAAAGTCTTTCATAGAGAAATACCTACATAGCTATGACTTGACAAATTCAAGCATACATGTGATATCGCTTCCTATGATCACTATATCATCTACATACGTAACTATAAATGAAATATTGCTCCTACTAACCTTCTTGTATACACAAGCATCTTCTCTCTTCATTCTTAATGAAACCAAACTCTTTGGATTCACTTCATTAAAACGAAGATTCCAACTTGTGGATGCTTGCTAAGTCCATAAATGGACTACAACTAGAGATACATTTCAAGAATCTTCTTCACTCTTTGCTTAAATCATTAATCGTATAAGGTTTCATCATAATCAAATTTCTTGAATTTGTTTGAAACCTTATTACAAGTATACCTTATAAACATGGAGATTTCCATATTTATCCAGCTATGCTTAAATACCCACTTGTACTGAGCAGATCTAGCACCTTTGGTAGATCCATCAATGTCCAAACATCATCTCGATACATTGAATCTATCTCGGATTTCATGGCGATGTTTATTTATCTCGCATCTTGTTCTTTCATGGCTCTTCCATACAAAGCAGAAGAAGACTCACACTTTCAATTAAGAAAGCTTCCCATACCACCTATCGATTTCTTGACGAAGTTATATCCGATCTCCTATGGGTTCAATGGCTCGACATACTTCCGTGGGATCAAGTTGAACTTGTTTCATATAAGAGGGGCTCACCTCCTAAGATGAATCGCCACGCTCTCAACGTTGACTTCCTCTACTTTCTTGAACAACTTCAAGACTTCACTTCTTTTATATCTTATGGCTAAGTATTCCTTCTCATGAAAGCTGCCGTTTCTCGTGCAATGAAAATCTTATTATGCTCGAGATGGGCATTACCCTTTGGGTTTTCTCAATAACCAATGAAATAGTATTTCTTAGATTTAGGTCCAAGTTTGTCCTTGGTCAATTTCTGACATGTCTTCACAATCCCAAATCTTCATATGACCAATCTTGGGACGGTTCCAAAACAACATCTCATGTGAGGTCTTAGAAGTCGATGAAGTTGGACATTTATTTAATGTGTTTAGCTGGATGTGTTCATCATGGATCAAACCATATCCAGAGTTCGATTTCTCCTTTCTCGACGCACTATGTTGTGGTGTTCTAGCGGAGTCAATCGTGATACAATACTACACTCTCTATCGATGTACTTCAAATACATGGTTTAGGTATTCTCCGCCTCCCGATTGCACTGAAACTTTTAATCATTTTATTGAGTTGGCTCAACTTCTTTCTAAAAACTCTTTGAACTTTTTAAAGCTTCATTCTTATGATTAAGCAGATATATATAACCATATCTACAGTAGTCATTAGTGTGAAAGTGATGAAATATGAGTAACCTCCTCTAGTAGGAGTATTCATTGGGCCACATACATTAGTATGTATGATTCCCAACAAATCGGTTGCCCTCTAACTCGCACTGAAAGGTGATTTGGTCATCTTGCCTAGCAAGAATGTTCGCATTGGATCATGGGCGGTTCAAAATCAGATGATGTCAAAATTCCACGCATGTAATTTCTTAATGCGTTTATCATTTATGTGACGGTCCGCAATGCCACGTATAGAAAGGATTCAAGTCATTTGATCTATTCCTTTTTATTATTTATGTTGTAGGTCTCAACATTTGTACCCACACATGTATACTATTAAAGAGATTCATACCACAAACTATACTATTTCGGTGCAATGAACAACCACTTTCACTAATCTAAATAGAATAGCCATCATTTTTCAATTATGAAATTGAAATCATGTTTTACTAAAGCAGTGTGTACGTTATAGATATTATTTAATTTAAGTACCACTCCTATTAGTAAACTTAAACAAACCGATCCTCAAGTAGCACGGCCACAACTTTTGCTCCATTGTCGAATTCAATGTGTCTACCCTATCTCAGACTACCTTTCTTCTATTTTAATATCCCTCACATTTTTACAAATGTGAGAAATCTACATCCGTGTCAAGCACCCACATGTCAAAAGCGAAGTAGCTAGTGTGATCTAACATAAATATCTCTAAATTTGAGTGATAGTCGTATCTACTCATCTCATCTTCCATATTTATCGCCATTCCATGATTCATCATATCATCAAGGGGATGTGAAGTGCCATGCATATTGCATTTCTCCAAAGTGATGGAGTATATTAGATTTATTATTCATAGGGGCTATGAAATTTTAAACAAAAAGATATGTAAAAAATAATATATCTTTCATGTCATAATAAATAATTCTAAAAAATCATATAATAGAATTAATATTTTGTGCTTACAATTTACCGAATTGCACTAAGTATACTAAGATCTCATGACTCGAGAATTGAATCCAAGACACACATACATTTTAACTCCCAATCACATAGGTAGGTGCACCACCAATCATGATCATTATGGCTCTTATGTCAGTTAGTTCATCTAAATCGTATAATGACCTCTTTTTGTCACCGCACTAAGTCTCGAGCAATTGGAAATCACGCTTAAGTAACTGTTCACCACGCAGTCGGGCCGGGAATGTTTATAGCCCAAGTCCGATCAATTGGGAAAGAAGTCTTAAGTATGATACGCCTATCAACTGAAGGTCCGGCAGACATAAATAAGGTTCAATCTAACTTAGAGTTGGTATGATAATACTATTTTATCTTCTGTAGGATTGGTTATAGTTTAACCAATCTTATAATCAAGTTAAACATATATACACACAAGCGCTTATATATATAACATAGATTACTTGTTAATAAAAATATAACACTAATAAAGACTCTTTGATATGACCTATAAAAATCTAGACTAGTTCTAAACTACGCCTAGTCTATTGGATGATCCTTATCATCTCCGCCTCCTCAAGGGTCTCCATTTTCAATTAATATATAAATAATAATAAATTGGAACGTAAAATAATTCTAATTTACTAAATCGAGTAGAATTATTAAATCTAATCAAATTAAATTTAATCAATTAATAGTCTTTAGTTTAATTTGACATCAACAACCAACTGAAATAACTTAATTAAAATTGAACTATTAAAATAGTTAAATTAAATTAATGAAACTAATTTTCAATTTTGAAATTGTTCTAAAAGCGAGAGCCAAAAGGGGTATTAGTTGAGTTGATTTGGGGCTTTATCTTCTCTCAAAGTGAAAGCTAAAAAAGGGTATTAGTTGAGTTGATTTGATCAAAAGATCAGCAGTCTTCAACTTGCTAAGTTGTTCAAGTGCTTGCCCTATAACATCTTTTAATGTCCCACAAAACAAATCATTTCTAGAAATGGAATATTCCCTGACTCTTAAACTTTACATGAGGGAATGATTCCTTCTGTATCTTCAGTGGGATTTGATATACTGACAAAAAGGAATATTCATGTTCTGTCAATCTGCCCAGTCCAAGAGTATCTTAAAACGTATCTCTAATTAAATTCTTCGAGGTTTAATTTATTTATTTTAGAAGGCTTATTAATCAAGCTTCATGTCCAAAGAACGAAAATGTTTGCTAGGTTGCCTCTCGAGGAGTGATTCCTTGAACTTGCTTTTAGCCGCGCAAGTCCTCCACAAAGGCAATCACCGAATCTTCTAATCCGCCCAACACGTTGAACTCCATTTGAACCGCTTCCTAGAAGGAGGCGATCGACCGCCTCCCACTACTTGAGAGTCATCAAAGAAAGTACTCTATTTTATCCTTACCGAACCCGCCCCACATAGGTTCTAGTCAATCGGTTCTAAGTTCAAGGATGTAATGCACCCTCTAACAACCGATTGTCCACTTTTAACGCGAGTACGGATAAGCCGGGCAGGAAAGTTCTCGCATTAAACCTTATCCGACCGTGAAAGAAATCTGGGACTAAAATCTCGCTGAGTATTTTCCTCCGGATTCGCTTTTCCCCGTGAACTTGGTGAACGTAGCGAGTTTCAACCCCGGCCGCATGATGGCGCTTCATCGGGCGCAGAAGGAAGCCAACCTCAAGTAGCTCAAGGCTGTCCCCCGCCTCGGCCTACCTAGCAACCTGGCCACGCAGAGAGAGCTTCCACTTGCCGATGTAGGGTCAAGCACGATCTGGGGAAGGAGTCGGAGCCGCCGCTGTGGCCGTGGCCTCACTCTGGCGATTTTGCCGCCTGGCTGCCTATTCTCTCCGTACGGGGGAGGCTGGGTGTAGGTTTCTCCACTTCCTCCCCGGACGGACGATACCTCCACGGGATTCTCCTCCCCGCTGGGAGAGTCGCTTCCCGAAGCTACCGCATCACATTGGAATGATGGTCCGCTATCTCACGGATATTCAGCCCATCTCCGGTGGACGCCACTACCCACTCAGTACGCCCCTCCCAGCCAGAGGTTGACTGCTCGTGGATATGTGGTGAGGCTTTGTTCTCAAGGGCCGATCATGCGAACATCCAGTTGTTGCCATCATTTTCGTGTAGGTTGTTGATTTATTCCTATTTGTTTCCATGATAATAGCTTGAAAGTGCGTGGAAGGTGACTTTCTTAATTCAAGTCTCCCACCTGCGGGTCGCCAATGACGACCGTCCTAAGCAGTGTCAAGCCGGATCACAAATGCTCCAAGTCGAGCTTTGATACGCCTTGCTCCCAATGAGAGTTCCTTACAAAACAAAGACCGTTACCCGCCGAAAAACACTCATGATCAAGTTAGTAACGGATCGAAGAGCTTAGTTTATGAAAGTAGAGTATTTGGGTATCAAAGTGAACTTACTTTGATTTCGGCTCTGCATTTACCTTTATAGCTACTTGAACGGCCATTTAGTCGCGCCATGATGGCCTTATTCCCGACACGATTATGCGACTCATTAACTAGTCGCACGATGGTCTTAATTACCCCCTAATGGATCCGAATCGAAATGTTATACTAGCGGTCTTCTCTTACCGAAATGGATACCTAACCCACTTAAGCCGGGCTCCAAGCCTCGCCCCTGCCACGGGTCCAAGTCCATTTATTCGGGTCCTTCATAAATGATCCTCTTCGATAAGCCCAACTGCTTTGGACCCATCTTTCTCGACAAACCCATTCGCACTATGGGATTATCAATGCCAGACTTCTAAAACCACTCAAGTTCACCTTCGGGGACCATGGGAGGCCCAGGCGTACTCGACCTTGGAAAGTTATGAAAGTCTCACGCTTAAAAGAGATGCAAGAGAATGATTACCCCTTCCTTGAATCCGATGTTCTTGCAATGTTTGATGAGCTATCAAAGCCAAGCTCATGTAACTCCCAGAGTCAAAAGAGACCCGAGGAGACAAAATCAAGCATGGAGCCCAACTTTTAAAAGTATCATAGGATATTGGGCCATCCCATTGAAAAAGTGCTTCATATTCAAAGAGCTAGTAATGGATCTCGCAACAAATGGGCACACCCCGAAGAAGACAAAGTCTCTTCCAATCATATCACTTTACCATCGGCCCAACCTACTTCAAAGTCAAAAGTTACCTAGCTTAATTTATGGGAAAGAAAGTCATCCCAGTGGAAAGAATGGATTGACTAATTTAACGATGAGGACTACTTAAGCATGTTATGTATGTGTTGGAGTCGACGAAGACTCAACTTTGTAGAAGCATTAAGGGTGATGCTACCACCTTCTGGTGCAGTCTCTAGACTTTCGCCATCACATCCATCGATGAAGACCTGCCACAAGAAGATGGTATTCGCAATAAACCACTGCGGTGTCGTGATATGAAGTTTAAAAGCCGGATAAGTATAATGCCGGGTAGATGGGAGGATCCGCCGATTATCCTAATGCCTCCATAAATCAAATTTGTTGGGCATCTCCACCGAAGACTTACAACAATCTCGGATTATAACTCGCGGTTTTAACTAAGGCGGGACATCGCTCGCAAAGTAAGTCTCAGATTTGGTGATAGGGGAGCCGAAACCACCTCTTGGTTTCACGTGATAGATGCTAAGGTAATATACAACATCCTACTAGGAAGGTCTTAGCATACAAGTGAGTAACGCCGGCCCCATCTACACTCCACTAGTGCTTGAAATACTTCAAAGATGGGATGGAGAAACAAATTAAGGCGGATGAGAACCTATTCTCAGAGCGGAAGAATCTCACTTCACGATTCCAAATACTACAAGAAGAAGAGCAAATCCCAATATAGAGAAGTGCTATGCCATCTCAACAACTACCCTCAACTTTACAAGGCGTGAGGAAGATCTAATTCAAGCACTCAATGGCTTGACTCTAGCCTCACTAGTCCAAAAGGTGACGATGTTCTTTAAAGGTTTTGGTGGACACCCAAGGAAGGACCCAAGATAGAGCATGGTACCATGGGTCCAAAGGCTTATGACCTCCTTAAAGGCGTGCCATAATCCCGCTAAAAAATAAAGCCATGGGACAATTCATCTCCGAGGTCACCAATCACAAAGTGTATGGGTTGAACGACACCCAAAAAAAAAAACATGATAAAGAAGAAAAGGATGGCTAATCAAGAACTCAACCACGGGTTGATACATGCCAAAAGCCACCACCTGCCTTTTGATCAAGGGGTGGACAACCACTATGTAGCAGAGGCGGAAGAAGAAGCCCTTACAAATCAAATAAGAGAGAGGAACGAATTCTTAGTATTCCTCAGTCAGCAATCAACCCCAAGAAGAAAATCACTTTCCTAAGTTTGGGGAAAACGTAAAAGGTTACAAACCCAACTCAAAGAAAATCTATCTTTGGATGTGACTTGGGAGGCCAATCTCTAGAACTATGGAGGAACTCGCCGTGAGAAACAAGAAATAATCGCCACATGTTTCAACATAGAACAACAAAGTATCAAGATACTTTGTGGTAATTTCTCCCAGCCCAAGAGGCGCATAAAAAACCCTCAACCTGGGAAATAATGAATTTGTGGCTCATGGCCACCCTTCCATGCCTATCAAGAAGAAAAAGATAAAGAAACGTGATGCCCGATTTCCTCGAATTCATGACATGAACATGAGTAATTCTAGAAGAAGTACAAGAGTTAAGTCCAACGATATGTTCATGAGTCGAATTATATGGGAATACTGAGCAAATGCTATGAACGATTGTCACTTCAAAGAATGATGCCTAAATTTGTAAGTCAACAATACTCCTATCTTCATGAAAGCAAATTGATGGTTGAGACTTCTAAGCATAGTTCTTAAGAACAAGGGTAAGACGCATTACGCGATCGAAACCCGAGGGGTTCCAATACTTAAGTATACTCAAGAGCCTCCCCGAAAGCACGAGGATGAATCGCCCACCACGCTCTTGATAAGAGCTTAAAACTATCAATACACCTCCTAAGCATGAGGATAAACTACCCAAAACCTCCTAAGCATTTGAGGATAGAACCGCCCAAACCACTTGAGCATGAGGATAAACTGCCCAACCTCCCCAGCATGAGGATAAATCGCGCACTACGCCCTTACATGAGCTTAAACTATCAACCCCACTCTCGAACGGAGTATAAACTATTCACCTCCTGATGAGACTACGAATCATCCAACCTCCTAGGCATGAGGATAAATTCGTCTAACCCTCCTCGATATGAGGTTAAAAGATCAAACCCCTTTCAACTACGCTTCGACTTGATCCTCAAGGAACGCCTCGAGGTACGTGAGGCTTTGGCCCTCAAGCTCACCCATAACCTACAACAACATTCATGTTGTCTTGCAAAGTCTAAACAAAAAAGACTAAAAGCAAGAGTCATGGAAATATGGAACCACTACCTCTCCTTAGATCGCTAAGATAATTTCATGGATATATGTAGCAATGGCAGCAAGAAAGAAATCATAAAAAGAAAAAATAAAAGTAGAATAGAAATAAACTACAAAGAGTCATTCAATAAGTATCATGCGAAGAAAAGTAAGAGAAACTAATCCCTACTTCCACTTAACAATGTGTCTAGACTCCGAGACTAAGATTTATCATGTGCGATGTCTTAACCACCCAACACTCAACATGGCACAAGTTTTTACTAGTCAAGTAAACTTCAAGACTACGATGTCGAGGCCTCAAGTGAAGTTGTATCTACAAGAAAGGGTTATGCTACTAAAGCTCCTTTGATTGCAATCTTTCGCACTAGGTTCAAGAATACAATGTTAAAACTCTTGAACTCCGGGGACGAAGTGACAGTGAAGATAGACAAAAGCAACGCCGCTTTAACCCTCGCTACACCGTACACTTTGTCGACTAAGTAGATGAATGACGGTCTATAGATGAGGTGAAAGAACGGAGTCGCACCCTACGGTAGGCGTATAAGACTAGAGAGAAGAAAAAAGCTCGACCTTTCTATTCCAACATTATTCTAAAACTCAGAGGATTGAATCCTTAAAGAGGCTTAAGGATGTTCTAATACTGTGTGATGCATCAAAAGATTTCCTATAGAGTTGCTCCATGTTCAAGAAGAAAGCATCCTCTTGAAACTTGAGGATCTTTCTACCTAAAGCAAACTCTCAAGGCCTCTAGATATTCAACTTACCAATATCCATATGAATAGAGACCGTGACAGTGACTACTAAACCGGCTAAGGCTTCAATAAAAAATGAACATATTCACTATGTCCAACACCCCTCTAAAGCTCGACATGGTTATTTTCACTACTAAGGTGCTAAGGCCAACAGAACATATCACATCATGTCTAAAGAAGCCTCTAAAGCCAAACATGGTTATTTAACTACTAAGCCGCTAAGGCCAATCAGAACATATCGCTTGTCTAATACACTCTAAAGCTGCATAAGGGCATCTTGACCACGAGCCTCTAAAGCCGGGTCGAGACATATCCACAAAGATCCAATCCAGCTTCAAGAGCCATGGGATGTACAACCTACCGAATTAGCTTAATAAGACTACCCATCTCAAGATCAAGTTATTAAAGCCCTTGAGCAAGATTGATTAGTTTAGCCCCTCGATATTGCACAACCCTACACCAACAAGTAACCTTCTCAGAGTTATAAAGCAAAGCTTCCGAGGTGGAGCTACAATCTTAAGATGGGACTATTCCAAAGAAGGCTCCTAGATTGAACCTCCAACTGTGTATTACACAAGGAACACCAAAGAAAGAAAGTAGCTCCACCTGTAGGCAATCTTAAGATGGTTTTAATGTCAGATGGAAAGGTTGAGCTTTATCTAATCCCTTAGTCTTATTTGCCTCCGATGAGGTGCCCGATTCCTGCTCTTTTCACTTCATCTAGACACGCCATTCATCTCGCTTTTAGTCTCGATAGAGTGTCTAATGTAGTAGTTCTTGAAGCGCTGCTTTTTGTCCTCGGTTTCTCATCATCACTAACGTTCCTGTGTTCAAAGTTGTATTCTTGAACTTAGTCCGAAGTTGCACTCTAGGAGCTTTAGCAAGATAATCCTTCTTGTGACCGCAGCTTTCACTCAGGAGCCTTGACATAGTACTAAGGGTTACTTAATGTAAACTTGTGCCAGTGGCTAAGTTAGACTGAAGTCAGTACATCCGGCTCCGCTTGTTCATCTTAGTCCTCGGAATCTAGGGACATTGCCGGGCGGAAAAGTAGGGATACACTTTTCCTTACCTTTCTTCGCACTTGATGTATCGGTATCTTTGTTTCACCATGGTTTTATCCCCACTTATCAAGCCTCGATGTGTTGCCTTATTGCCGCCATTTTCTATTTCTTTTATTGCATGCTTTCAATTTAATCTCGACCTCTTTTATGATAATATGAATGTTGTTTTAGATTATGGCTTACACTTATATGTATCAAGTTTCACGCATTCTCGCAGATCACTGGGATCAACCCAAACGTATTTCAAGAGGGTTTGATCTTTAACCTCATACCAAGAAGGGCTGGCGCTTTTATCCTCATGCTCAAGAAGTTGTAGGCGCTTATCCTCATGCTCGTGGAGGTTAGGCGCTTTATCCTCATGCTCAAGAGGGTGTAGGCGCTTATCCTCGTGCTCGTGAGCATTTCATGAGTGTTCTTTAAAAGTATTTGAACCTCCGTTTCGACGGCTGCATCTTACTCCTTGTTCTCGATAGTTTCTGTTTTGCTTGAAGTCTCAACCCGTCGGCCGGGCTTTTTATGAATATACGGGTATCATGGACTTGTATACTTAGGGGCATTAGTCTTCGCCGGCATTCATTCCATAATGTCTTCTCGCGGACGATGGCGTACGGGTCGCTCCCATGCCACTAAAACTCGCCCAAAAATGCTATTTGGTTTAGTCTGTGTAAAGTAGTCCATAGGGTTTGTTTGTAGATATAGCGTTGGATCCCTAGTTCCTCTAGTTCTTCTAGAGAACAATTGCGTACGAGACTCGTGTCCCCTCGGTTCGCATTGCCGAACACCCCGTCTGCTCTCGCTTTTTCTCAATGATATGCATGGGAAGGTAGACATGAATTCGCCTTCATTAGCTTTTCAAGGATGAGAGGACTCCTATTTGCTTGTCGGGTTAGGAAGGTAGCTTTGTCTCGAATGCCTTCCTCTTGTTCTGAATCTTCGACTCGGTGGTGTTGGATTTTCATACTTCACGCATCTTCCACAGGCGATGTCTCCAAGAATTCGCCTGCTCGTGGATGTATTTGTATATCTGGGTCGCCTCTTTAAGCTCGAGAACAATGGTGATGCCCCCTTTGGTTGGGTAGTGAGTCTTCTGATATGGTCAACTCATTCATTATTATCGTTGGGTCTCGAAGTTCTTCTACTCTAAGGAGTATTCATGCTCTGGTTGGCATCTTTGAATTCACGCCCACATGTCCTCGCTTTCTCGCTTCTTTTCTTACCGGAGCATGCATGAGGTTGGTCATGAATCTTCCTTCATTGCTCCTCAAGGATATGTCTTCCGCCAGAAGGTACGACTGCTTGACGTTGTTCTTCTATGTTGAAGCATATGAAGAGCATTCTTCTCCTTCCCCGGTGATTCCTCCATGAGTTCTGAGGTTGGTTTTCCCAACTGCCGAAGACCATTTCCTCCTCGGGAACACATTTGCTCCCAACCTTAGGAAGACCGACTTCCACTCTGATTTCTTTCTTCTTGGGGTTGAGATTGCCCCCAACCTATGAATGTCGAGCATCAAGCCACGCATTTGATTTGTAGGAGCCCTTTCATCACCTTCCGCTATGTAGTGGTTTGTCACCCTTGATTAGACACGATGCGTGTTTTGTTTGTATCCCAACCTTGCGGTTGAGTTCTTGGATGCACCATCCTTCGTCTTACCATCTTCCTCAAGGCCCAACCCATGTGCTTTACTCCTCCTGCCAAGAATCCCAGCAGAAGGTCCCATGGCTTTGTCTTTGATGGATCATACCTCGCCTTCACAAGAGGGAGGCCATAAGCTTTTAGACCCATGGTTCCATGCTCTCATCTCGGGGTCCTTCCTTTGGTGTCACGAAACCTTTGGGCGCTTACCGCTACCTGGGCCGAGCGAAAAGTGTGGTCAGCCTTCGAATGCTTGAGCTTAACTCTTCTCTGCTTCTTGTAATAGATGTTGTTTGAGGAGAAAGTCATCTGGGTGCCTCGAATTCTTCTTCGTGGCCGGGTTTGCTCCTCCTCTTATAGTATTTGGTATCAACAAAGTAGGATTCTTCGATTATGCAGTAGATTCTCATCCGCCTTCAATCGCTTTTCTCCATTCCATCTTTGCAATACTTCAAGCACCGGTGGAGTGTAGAGGCGACAGCATTACTATCAGAGATCCAATGTCTTCATAGTAAGACGCTTATGTGAGATCGCATCTATTACGTGAAACCACGAGGTAGTTTCTAATTTCCCTATCACCAAGCAAGTGCACTTCATTTTCCAATTGTTCGCCCCCGCCTTGGTTAAAGCCTTGAATTATAATGTGGGACTGTTGTAAGTATTCAGTGGAGATGCCTAGCTAGCTAATGTCTAAAGTGGAAGGATGTTACACCGATCCTCCATCTACCAAAGATTCTCGGCTTATCTCGACTTTCGGCTCGCATAGCCCGATACATAGAGTGGTTTATTATGAGTACCATCTTCTTGTAGGCGTGTCTTCATCGCTGAATGTGATGGCGAAAGTCTGAGACTTGTCAAGCGGCAAATACAATTTAGTGCTTCAGCCAGTAGTTGAGTCTTCATCGACTTCAACACACACGTGGGCACGCTTCGTGGTCCTCATCGCCCCGAGTAGTCAACCAATGCTTTCGCTGATACGCTTTTTCCCCAAAGCCTGGTACCTTGACTCGCGGGCCGGATAATGGTGAGGGTTACGTGTTAGAAGAGACTTGGTCTTCTTTCTAAGGTAATTGTCCCTTTCTTTAAGTAGATTCATCACCGCTTCTTTGAAGATAAAGCATTTTTCAACGGGACGCCTCTAGTATCCTATGATACTTGCAAAAGTTGGGCTCCATGTTTCCGATTTGCCTCCCTCGGGTCTCTTTGACTGAGCCTCTATGAGCTTTTCTTTCATCACTGCCAAACATCGCAGGGATGCTCTAATCGGAGAAGCGATATTCTCTCCTCGCATCTCCTCGAGTGTAAGATGTTCTTCCTTCCAAGGTTGAGCCTGCCTCGACCTTCTTAGTTCTAAAGGTGAATTTTGTTGTTTTAGAAGTCACAAAGATGTGCTTCTTTCTTTTCTAGTTTGAATTTTCTTTCGACCTTTGGGATTGTATTTGGCCTTCGAGTAGGAGGCAAGCCATGGGGTAAGGGGCACGTGCCTTTATTGCGCAATGTTGAGCTTCTATGTCATGCCCTTGTTGCCAACTACTCGAATGTCCTCGGCGTATTCCTTGCATGATGTGCATCAAGTAAGTCCCAATGCATTCCTTTGGATGTACATGCCGATAGCCGGCGACTCCGAGAGTCTATCTGCCCTGCTCCGATTTCTCCATCGGTTGATTTAATCAGAATCGGATCTTCTTTTCTTTGTTTGCAGCGCTAGCTCCATTATGCTAATTGTCCTCTCTTCGCATCAAGAAGTTAGTAAATTCTATTTTCAGTTGGTCGAACTATCTATGGAGGCAAGTTTCAAGTCAAAGATACCAATCGAACGCATTCCCTGTGTTTTAAAGAACCTGCTTTTGACCATTTATCCCCTCTACCCCAAAGATTGCTGCAGTCCTCTCAACAAAGTGGGCTACATGTTATTTGTATTCTTCAGCTCATCTAAATGTTGAACTTAAGTAGCCGAGTAGCCCTTTAGGCATTTTCACCGTCTATAATGGAGGTATAGGCTTTATGTACGTATATGTGAAGGTGACTCGATCTTCATGACCTTTATTGCCCTCAAGTATATACTCCTTCGCCTATGCTGCCGGAATCATCCCATCCGGCTTGGAGTGATAGGAGTTTTTGTTGTGTACCTGCTGGTCCTTGTAATGAGCCCGAGGCATAGCGGGGATACATGGAGCATCCCATTTCATTTTAGAGGTCATAGTGCCTTTTCTCTCGCTTTTAGAGATGCTTCAATTTTCTCTTGCTTTATGTCATTGGTGTTGGAATCTTTTGTAGCATGCTTTCTACCATCCTCAAGCAGGTAGCCATCTATTCTTCCAATGAGGTAATACTAGTCATCATTGGCCGGTGCTAGGAAGTCTCAGACTGGTGAACGAGCCGCATCACTGGCAGATCACGTGTGTACCGAGTGTAGAACCACGTGGGGCCGCTGAGTCCTCCGGCACTGCTCGGCCGGGTTCTTATTTATGTATCGAGAAGGTTCATCAGTTCCATCACGCCTGGCCGCTCTCTCACATCACTTGTCTCCCGGCTTTCTAGCCTCGGCAATACGTTAGTCGAGAGACTCTAAAGGTCTTTGAGGGACATCTCTACCGGTCTGCTTATTTAACAGCCGACTTAATGACCCGCTCTCCTTGTAGTAGCCTTTTATACATGGAGAGGATTTGGGATATTCCCCTCATAGAAACATCTCAAGTGGTTCAAGTAGTGGCGAAGGGTAAAGCTGACAAATTCCAATCGGCATGCCACGCATTATAATACAAAGAAGAACTTTTATTATTTATGATAGGGGTACAAAATAAAATCCACCGCACGGAAAATTCATCGCTGTACGTGTTTTATCAAATCAAAGAGGATTGACTGTCCAAACTATGAGTCCCTTGGCGCAGCTTGTTGACAATTTGTAGATGTCCTGAATTTGCTTGACTTGACTTTGATTTGATCTTGATAGAATCTTGGTATGAGCTTGACTTGGCTTGATTTTGATTTGGACTTGAGCTTGATTTGATTTGAGCTTGATTTAAACTTGACTTGACTTGATTTGGATTTGATAGAATCATGCGAGTCGGATAGATGTCCCGGTCCTATTTCTGACTTGAGATCGGTCTAGACTTGGATATGGTCCGACTCGGTAAAATTTTAGTGTGTGTATTTCCTAGAAACATGGACTGATCTGATCTTGACTTGATCTCCGGTCTACTTTTGACTTGATGGACTTATTGCAAGCGGCTTGTAGACTTGGCTTGAGTGCTACTCTTAGCTAGATAAGTTATAGCCTTCAAGAAAATGGGACTTGGGATTTGTTACTACAGAGATACTTCACCTTCTCCGGTGGGACCCGTAGCTTGAGAGAGGCCACTTGCCTTGAGTTAGTGGCCTGATATGACACTTGATTTTGAGATGTGACTCGAGCTCGAGTTGTATGGAGTGATAGGAAGCAAGTGTCAAGGCCATTTCATCTTTCTTGTACTATTAATCTGCTGAAAATAAGTGGTCGGCCAGAGTGGGATTTAAGGAGGCAATGAGTAGATTTTGGCATCACTTGGGACTTAGTGAAATTTGGCCTCACTTGGGACTGGGTTTTAAAACTTTGGAAGAAGGCATTTAAATTTTACTACGTCTTAGCGTTTGTTGTTGTAGAGATGATCATTATGAAGATGGAGCTTTCCAACCTTGGCTTGAAGATATCGACTCAATTGTACGTGAGCTTTAGTACAGCCCTCTGCTTTTCAGAATCCAACATAGGATTGAACCATCACAGGCTCCCTCATATCCGGGATTTGATTAATCAAACATGAGATTTTATCGGGGATGTTCATCCAAGTTCTTGAATAATCCGGGGCCACGTAGCTTAACTCGGTTGACTCAAACCGTTTTGAGAAACTTTTGTCGATTCTCATCGATTTTTTGTTTAACTGAAGAATCGTTGCTTTTGTGCAATAATTTTAAATTTCGTGTGCCTATTTTGGCCACCGGAGGTAAGTTTTCACCTACCACGTGGTGTTTCACCGCAAATTAAAGATTTAACTTAGAGAAATCTCGTAGGTTTTTCTCTATATTTTCTACTGATTTTGTGTATTTTTTTGTGGTGGAATGTGACGGAAGTGATTCACTCGCCAAATGGGGGGTATTATACTCTTCCCTGGCTTCAAATTCTTGCTTCGATTGGCCGGGGTTTGATTGTGGATCACGATTCTAAAGTCCTCGTTGAATTTTGAGGCAAAGACCGGACCGGCCGATAATTTGGAATTACTTGGTGGCTAATTATTAGGAAGAAGTGTCTCTTTTAGTGAAAAAGAAGGTTCCGGTTTTTTTTTCTAGGTCAAAAATATTTTCACAATGACCCCGACCTTTTCGAATCTTTGGATTTTGAGCCACATAACTTTTTGGGATCTTGGATTTCAATCACACAACTTTTGTAGTCTTGATTCTAAACCACATAACTTCTAGAGTTCTCATTTTGAACCCCGTATTTCTAGATTCTTCATTTTGAGCTCATGGCTTCCGGAATGCTCTTCTTATGGATCTATTTTACCAATAAAATTAGGGGTTTTCGAGTCCTAATTTTAATTGACATTTAATGCGAGGTCAAGCTGAACCTATTTCGAGTTTCAATTTAGGTTAATTAACGAGAAAACCCTATTTTTTACTTCGATTAATTCCTGTGGACTCGATTTCCGAAACCCTCGGCTGGATCGAAAGTGTTTGATTTGAATTTACGGTTTAATCGAGAACCCTAATCACCACGTGGAATTTTTAGTGACTCCGACTCTTAATTAATTTGAATAATTCATCTAAATCAATTTAATTATTATTTAGGATAAATTCTTCCGTGTCCGCACTCACTAATACACACAAAACATCATTATAACACACTCATTTGATGTCCACGAGGCACATCTCAGCTGACATCGGGTTGCCCTTGCGCGCCCGCGCATCGGGCGCTGGTTTTATCCTCGACAGCGCAATTGTTGGCCAATCCAGATCGTGCCTCTGTCATGGGGTTACTCGCTATGTCAAGCGCCGTATGGGGTGACCACGGATCCGTCTCGCACATCTCTGGATAACCTCCCATATTGGTGATGGACTAGTCAAAGATGGGACGCCCCGAGCGTATCAATGAAATAATAATCTATATTGATTAAACGTTTTCCTTTCTTATCAAACGCGAAATACCTAAAACGAACTTTTGCGCATTCTTGACTAAAAAAGCCACTAATTCTGTCCACCTTTTCTCTAGCTTCCAAAGTATGCCTCTATATATAACACAGCTTTAACAATATAACACCACCTCTCATGCTTCTCAAACTCTCCCATCCTCTGTATATTTCTTTTCCTCTCCTTCATTTTAACACATCATTTCTTGAATTTCTTGAAGAAATGGTGAAGTTTGCGAAGGAGCTCGAAGCACAACGTATCCCGGAATGGAAGGAGGCTTTTGTAAATTATAAGCAATTAAAGAAACATGTCAAGAAGATTAAACAATCTAGAGTGCCTAAACATGTTGAAAATAGTATCAACGATTGTGGAAGATCAGTTTTCGATCCGGTTCTGTTCGTTGTAAGAAAGATTACTAGCCACCTTCATAGTGCCGGGGACAAACCTGAAATTATTCAGGTTCAAATATTTTTATTTTCAAGTTATTGTATACTCATATACATTTTCCAAGGTCCATATTGTCCATATTGATTGTGTCGATCGTTTAAATTCTAGTAACGTAACATCAATTGAATTGATGGTTAGATGGTCTAATTTTTTCAAATTTTATATTTTCTCTCACTTCAATTTATTTGATTATGGAGGTAAAAAAATATTTTATTAAGGATTTAATTAATATTACTAATATATTCTAAAAAGTTACTTTATCAAAAAATACTTTAATTGATCATGAAACAAAAAGTACTTTATTAAGGGATAAAAGTGGAAATATCAAGATAAAATTACATTTAATTCCTATATAATCAAGTAAAAAGAAAAGGGAAAATTTTGTTATATGATTAAGTAAATTGGGACGGAGGGAGTAATATCTTAGTTCTATTTTAACATTTTTAGTAGCATTTTTGAAATAGTGTTTGTTATAAGTGCTATTCAAGATCAAACTCAAATATCACTTAAAAAATAAGCACTATCTAAGTTATAATTATCCTTTCTATGTTAGGATGATTTTTCAAAAAAAAACAAATGCAATTAAAAGAAGCCCGTTGATTAAAAACGTGAAAGTTGGAAAATTGTTCGAGGGAAACATGGAAGTTCCTTCAAATATTTCACCTTAAAATATGCAATTTCTTACTTATTGAGTGAAATGATGATTTTTGCTACTTTTTTGTGTGTAAGTAGTTATCATTCGTTCACTATTTCTAATGCTTTTTCTTTCTTTCACGAAATATTACATGTACTATTTCATTCTTTTAGTGCGTTTATTCTTTTTTCCTTTCATGACATATGTGAAACGACTGATAGTTTAAATCCCATTGTTTTAAAAATATTATCATATCGCAAATAAGTTGCGTGACACTATATATAAAATAATTTTGTCAAATTTTTATTTCATCAAAACGCTTTAACTTTTTCTTGCTTTTGGTGTTTTGTTGAGTTATCCGACTCTGGATACGCAAAAATGAACGTATTAGTTGCTAAGTTTTACTTCAAACGGGCAATTAGTACGCCTTTCCTTTTTTCACATTAGTTATTTTACGTTCTGGATCCTCTATCTTTTCTATGTGTATCTTAGCTAACGCACTACATAGCCATTTTATGGGCGGGACTAAATCTCGATTTTTAAACTATTGGGATTAAAATGCAACTTAATCCCACTATATATCTTGGACCAAATTGGAAATTAAAAAAGAAAATTGGGAAATATAATAAATTGTTCGTGAATTTATCTTTTAGGTGAAGTGCAAAATTAGGAAAGGAGAAATTGATGAAAAGGTAGGAGAAGGAGAAGACGAAGATGAGGTCTTATATCATACCGAGCTCACGCATCTCTTCTCAGCAGAAGATGAGGTAATGATAAAATGTCTAATATATTCATTTCCAAATTGAATGACTCATAAACATTTTATTTGTACTTTAAGAACTAACCAATCAACATATTAAAACTACATTTAAGTTGAATTAACTATTGTTGAAAACTAAATTAAAATCATTAGTTCATGATAATTAACTCATTCAGATTATGACTTAATTTTTCTTTTATTAATTTCAATTTTCTTTTATTAATTTCTACTCAATAGGTACATATTATAAGTACCCATACTTCCATGGAACGTGCAGGTTAAGGTGTTCTTTGAAACATTAGACATGGAGCTTAACAAAGTGAACCAATTTTACAAGGCTAAAGAAGCTGAGTTTCTCGAAAGAGGAGAGGCTCTAAATAAACAGCTCCAAATTCTCCATCAACTTAAGCAAATCCTCAGCGACCGACGTCGGAAAAATCGGTCGCCGATGTCGAGATCTTTCTCTTTTTCCCGTTCATTCTCATCTTCTGGGGGCAACTCGGATTTCTCAGGTGTGCAAATTGTTATTAAGTCCAAAACTTTGTATGCAAACTAAGTCATGCATTTTTCGAAAAACTATTTTTGGAAGTTACTAATGACATGTTTATAGTGACAAAATGGGTCATTATCATCAAATCAAATAAGAATGAAGGGAGTACTTGCTTGACACATACATCATATTTGGATTTTGTGTTAGAAATTAAAGTCACATAAATTCACACAATAAAAAGTCAATAAGATATATACATGGTCTTATCAAACCAAAATTAAAATGAACTATCAATTCAATGTCATATAGAGACCTGAGTTTGAAGGAGATAAGAGGTAATTGGTAAAATGGATTCAATAAATGACATCAAACTATAGTTTATTCCTTGAAGTTGATCAAATATTTGTTAGTACTTGTTTAGACAGTTTAGACTACACAGGAACTTAATTATTGGAACGTACCATTTGTTTAGACCATTTTAGTAGTTACCATGGAAATAAACCACATCTCTCTTAAGGTTGATACTAGTGTTCAATTTTACCAGCAGATAATATTATACAAACAATTATCATAAAAAATATTTCTTCAATTTTGAAAAGAAAAACTATAAATCATAAAAATTGGAAGGTTGGGAATTATGTTTCAGAGTTTAGATGAACATACAGTATTAATTCCAATTCCATAACATGTTGTCCCTATAATATTGTCACTTAGAGCTATAATCTGCTTTAATCATTAGTGCTCAAAATTTTGGTGGAATACATTATACACAGTGAGAAACTAGGGCATGGGGAGCAGCCGTCTCCCTAAAATTTTGAAAATTATATTTTTACTATTAAAAAATAGAATTTTATCATTCATTTATTCAAAAAATTAAGTTGTTCGCCTCTAATTTTTTGTATATTTTTCTTATGCATATAATAATATTAATTACTTCGCTCCCCTATATAAAAAAAATTTGGTTCATACACCAGCTTTTCTAAAACACACACAAATTTTGCTAGAAAAATATTTATTTTCACTGACCATCATAATTAAATAAATACACCATAACTTTATTCAAATTAGTGGCCTTTCTGTGTGCCTTCAATTTGTGGTATTCTAAGTGAATGGCTAATTATATGAATCGGGACAGATTTCATGATAATATAAGTGCTGGCGACATAGACCTTATGTTTGCTACAATAAGGAATAGAAGATTGCCGTATAGATATTGCACCTAACTAGGCGGGTTGGACTTAGCAAAATGCCACTATTGTATTGTTTTCATAAAGAGTAAAGAAAAACTTACAGGATTCATTTCTATTTAATGATTTTTAACAACATTTAAAATTTGGTCATAAAAATACAATTCATATTTATTACATCTTTCATGTAAGCTATAATTATGCTATAAATATATTTTCAATATTACATGCAATGTATTATCATATAAAATATTAATTTGTGCAGACACTTAAAAAAGTAAAACTTTGAATATGTTGGCAAAGAAATATTTGTGACATTTAGATAATAGAGATGGGCGAAGTTCGTCACAAGGAAAAAACACAGACTTGAAAACATTACCATCAACAAGATTGAGTTTCCAAAACATATCTAAAATTAATAAAATGTTGGCGAAAGAAATGCACAAGAAGCATGAAGTTTGTTACATACAGAAAAGACAAGTTAACAACCCGCTCACTATGTTGGCAAAAGAAACATAGTAATTATTGTCGTGTGATACTTTAACAATGGTATTTTTAAAATGACCGGTGTTTTTTTTTAATTGGCGATAAACACCACAAATAACAAATAAAAAAATTTATAATTAATGTAACAGTTAGAATGAGTGCTTGAAAATATCAAATAATAATCCTTCAACAAGAATTAAATTCGGTGTTTTTAGATATTAAATTCATTCATTATTGGAAGAAATGCATGTATGCATAATTACAACTTTTAGTGGTAAACTAATTAATGAACAATTTAAATGTAAATTCAACAACATTTAAGATATAGGAGTAGTTAAATGTTAACCACTTGTTGTTTGGTGATTTGAACTAAACCAAATTAAGTAGCTCGTCGAAAAAGAATTTAATATGGAGAAGTATTTATTAGGATCATACTCTGTATTTGCTACTCCTTCCTATTCAAATTATAAATCATTTAACAAATTTTTATTTTATCCTAATTATAAGTCGCTTACCCTATTTTATATCATATTTTCTTAAATATACCCTTAATTAATAAAATTAAATATTTTCCATATTAGGTGTAATTATATTGAAAAGATTAATGCATGATAAGTTATAAAAATAAAAAAAAACCTTTGAATCATTCATAATATTAAATGAAAGTTAAAATTGTTAAATATCCACTCATCTAAAAATAAGAAAACATAAGTGTGATTTATAATTTGAATAAGAGAAAGTATTAGTTAGAATCTTGTTGATTATCAAACTTGATGGCATGTAATAATTTGTGTATAGTGAGATATCTTGAATTAATACTGATAGATTGAACTAAATTGTTTATCAAATTGCCCTGGCAAGCATGGCTTTTCATGATTTAAATGGTGTCCCCGTGTTCGGAAGTTCTTTCTTGCTAGCAAGGAAAGTGGTTAGAGGGAAGTTTTTCCCTCACTAGTTTGAAGCTCTTCATGCTAGTTGCCTCTTTCCTTGAGTTTATGATTTGTATTGTTGAATTAATGAATGTAATCGTTTGATATGTATTAAAAAAAAAAAAAAAAAAAGGATTGAACTAAATTAAATCAATTGAATAGAATAGTTGATTATTAATGGGGGCAATTATATTTTATGTAAGTTCCTATTGCGTAAACTATACACCAAATTGTCTTAGATGAGGGTGTTATCGGCTAACTTGCCCCTTTTTAGTTGCCTATTTCGTATGAGTAGCACTACATATTTGAATAATTTAGTCCAGTAATCTTATACTTTTTCCGTTTTTTTTATAGTTGTCGCTTAACCTTAATTTTTGTTTGAAAATAGTTGTTGTTTTAGCATAATTAATTGTATTTTTACTTTTTCAATATTTATTCTCTTGAAGTTGCCAATCAAATCCAATGATATAGTTGAAATTGATTGTCATTCTATATTTTCAATGTACTTTTGATTAAATTTAATTTTTCTCTTAATTTACAAGCAAATTACTAAAACGACAACTAAATAAAACTATGAGTATCAAGTTCGACATACGGAGTATTTAATTAATCATTTTAATAGTAATCAAAATTTACAAACATTGACATTTTTATTTGAATCAAAATTATTATCATATAAGAATAATAAAGAAGGTTGAAAATATTACGCTTTGATAACTTTTACATCACATTCAAAAATATTTGAATTCTAAATCGAAAAAAACTTATGAAAATTCAAAACTGGAATATCTTTCCCATTGAATTGAGTTTACTAGCTACAAGCTTATTGGACAAGATATATATTTTGACACGTTGAATACCAATAATCAAACTAAATTTCCATTCACAGAATCCCCAGGAAGTGAATATTGTGACAGCCCCACAAACAATTCCGAGACAAATGATGATGAAGTGATTGCATCCCTGGAGAAAAATGGAATAAATTTTGTTAACTCAGCAACAAGAACAAAGACAAAATCTGGGAAACCTAAGATGGGATTAAGGATTGATATTCCCAACACGACTCCAACACTAACCATCTCATCTCTTACATCTATTTTGGAAGAATTAGTGAACAATCCCAAGAAAGATGGCTCAAGAGATTACATCAACCGAAAGAAGATTCAGTGTGCTGAGAAGATGATTCGGAATGCTTTTGTCGAGCTTTACAGAGGCCTTGGACTACTTAAAACATACAGGTTCTTCAACATTTTACAATTTCTGTCTTTTCAATTAAAAAAGTTGTTATTTTGACAAAATTGGGTAGGCAAAAGTAGTCCCTTTACTTCATGAAATTGATGGAAAAATTGTTATAATGATAACTATAGTAATTTACTACACAATATGCATGCATTTCTCATTTATACCGTATTATGTAACATCTCTATATTGTAAAGGTAACACTCAAATGATCTGGTAAAGGTAGTGAAGTAAAATTAATTGTCAATTTAGTATCAAATAGTTGGACAAAGTTACAGTTTGATCAAAAATAGTTATACTGTTATAGATTAATTCTTGATATTGACACAATTATTAGAGTATAATTTTTAGTATGATAGAACCATTGTGTCATTATTGGAGATCAATTTGTAATAATGTAAATAAATTAGATCAAATTGTAACTTGGTCTCATAATTATGGGACAAAAATTGATAATTAGCTCAATATTTATGATATTGATGGATCGTTATATATTGCACCATTAAGCAATTACGAGATCGACATTCAATGCATTGCATTATTATAGAATAATACCCTTCAACTCCACTTCCATTATGAGAATCATTTTAGAGATTTCTTCTATATTTAGTCATGTTCTTATTTGCATTATTCCACCTCTAGATCAGATTGATGACTAGGCATACAACATCGTTTTTACTCAACAAACTAAATATTTGACTGAGTTTTAATTTATATTAGAATC
Source organism: Lithospermum erythrorhizon (assembly GCA_019722365.1). Classification (NCBI taxonomy): domain Eukaryota; kingdom Viridiplantae; phylum Streptophyta; class Magnoliopsida; order Boraginales; family Boraginaceae; genus Lithospermum; species Lithospermum erythrorhizon. The sequence goes on from JADFUC010000436.1 coordinate 39,787, forward strand.
GTGTAGGCATTTTAGTGTATTGAGATGATAATTTAGTAGAAAAAAAGAAGGTACTTTAGAACATTTACCAATTTCTATTTGTAAGCACAAAAGTCCTTAGCAGTTTAGCAACTATTTTATGTAACACGATTATGGTTGAGCAGAGTTCACTAATGTTAGTGCACAATATAAAAAATAATTAAAGAGAAATGTTAATAAAGGACAAACTAAAGATTAGGAAAAGGAGATGATGATAGTCTAAGGGGGAGGGCACTAAAGATTGTCTTGATATGTCAACATATGGCAGTTTCTAAATATTTGCTTTCGTCATCCTAAATGTTTTGTGTTGACAATTTAGAGCAAAAAATAACAATAATGTTTCTCAAGGGTACATAAGTACATTCAGATTTTTCAGTGTGTACTCCATGAAATAGTTTAGATAAATTACGTAAGATCAAATTTATAGTAGTGATGATTGATGAATTTGTTCTTATACGGTTTTTATTACTTTTTCAGCTCCCAACATGGTGGCTTCTTAAAGTTCGATGTAAATGTCCCCATAAGTTCCAAAACATTAATTATTATTTAACAAAATCTTAATAATTTATGCTAACTAATACCATTACATGACACAACATTTATAGGTGTCAAATGAACGAGCATCCGCAAGTTACCTACTAGCTGTGAAAATATCACATTTCATTAGTTTGACAAGGTAAAATATAATGTATTTCCAATTAAATACTACTAGTAATATTTACTGATAAACAATTTCACCCTCTAAATTTTATTACTTCTTTTATGTTTTTGAATGAGGCAAAAAAATTCAGGGGCTAAATTAAAATCTTAATTGGTTGTCAAGAAAATTCTAAAAATTCAGGATAAATTCTTAAATTATAAATAAAGAAAAATTATAGGGGAAGTAATAATATCATTTCTAGAAATTTAGGTGGTTATTATTATGGCCTAAAATCGTTGAACTACAATACGTGGTGATTATGTCATACTCAACTTATTTTGTGAATATTCATTCCACTACATAGTATACAGTTTAGTGCGTTTTAAAACGTTATTATATTAATCCCCACTGCTAAGTTTATAATTAATGGTGATCCTCATTATATTAAGTATTGATTGATGTAATTATTGTTGTGACAAGGTGGTGAGGCTAATGGATGAAGTGGAGTCCTTATTCACACAGCACTTCGCCACCAATGACAGAAAAAAAGCTATGAAATTCTTGAAACCTCAACAGCAGAAAGATTCCCATATGGTCACCTTCTTTGTTGGTAATTATTACTTTTATACGTATAAAGTAATTACTCTTTATTTTTATACTCCCATAAATTACAAAATCGTACACATTTGACAATACTAGTAAATATTTATGTTTCAAACATTTAAACTGAAATAATAAATAAAGTAATCAACTATTTACGTAAATTTACAGAAGTATATTATATGAAAATTTATTTTGTTCATAGTTATGATCCCTTATAAATTTTGTAATAATACTTTTAATAATAGATTTAAAAGTTTTGTTACCATACTATATACCAAGATTTAATAAAAGAATGCCGTTATACAAATTTTGATATTTTTAGAAAATATCACTTTCTTTAATAAAATACACCTTATGTTATTTTATTTATTGTTATTAGAAAACTATCCTTCTCAATTGATTAGCGGTATAAATTATTCTTAATTCTACTATTTAATTTTTATTTTATATATTTATTTTAACATATTTTAATTGATTATTATTTCAAATAATATTTTCATGAATAATAGCAAGACTTTTTTATAAAATTTTTCTCAATTTAGCCGCAAAACAACCAAAGGAGGCTACATTAGGTGCATTTTAGTAAAGTAATGGAATAAAGATGACATACCTCTTTTAAAATTATATCTTGTGCAATAATTTTTTTAATAAAAGTTAAACCTATTACTATGTAGTAGCGTGCGATATGGAGCTTTTAAAATTTTGATATAAATAAGTAAAATAACAAATTTATGAGTAATATAAAATGTCACAAAGAAGTCATTGAATTTCTAATTACTAATCAATATTAAATAGTGAAAGTGAATTTTTTTTTTAAATTTCCTTTACTTATATTGAATTCAACTCTAATAAATTATTGTATCTATATAGTTTATAGATAAAGATCACCTTTAAGTATGAAAATAAATATCTTATATATATATTATAATAAAAAAATTAAATTTCTAAAATAAAATAACCAATCTAATACTCTCATGCTAAATAGTTAGGCAGCTTGATTTAAGTAGTCCAAATTGATGAAGCTTTACACCCTTCAACGATAAATATAATTTTGATTTTGAATAAAATTTAATATCGTATTAAACTACATTGAAAATATTATTGTTATGGTTTCACCAAATATTATCTAATAGAAAAAAATTAATTTCACATTTAATCACCTTGAAAATCAATTTCGCATGATGACAATCTAATGTAGGGATGGAGGGTATTAAATAATATGTAAACTTGACACTTTTTTATTTAGTTGTTGAAATGTAATACAAAATAATACATAATAATTTAGATATATATTTTAAATAGTAATTTTTTGTATTTAATCTTTTTCAATTCTATAATTGAATGAGTATCATATAAAAATTTAGTATGAGTAAGTAATTCATTGCGTTAAAATATTTCTTGCTGATATGTTAAAATTAAAAAAAAATCAAATGTAGTATTATTATATCAAACATTTTGACTTTGTGAAGTAAAAGATGTTAAACATTTTTTTTATATAGTGGTAGAAGATGTTGATAATAGATGTGTGCTAATAAACATACGTATGAAAGTAGATAAAACTTTACACATAATATAAGAAAGATTATTTTCAACTATATTTGAATTGTCAAGAATTTTTAGGCAAAAATTTAGGATTTATTATTACAAATTGACCATGAGTCCTTTTTAAATTTTAGAAGCATATTTTTATCTAATAAAAATATTATAATAAAAATAATATAGTAATTAGTAATGTAAAGGAAAGAAATATAACTGTACTTTTTATAAGTAGGGAGATATACGACCTAATCTTTTTATTAAATTAAAGGGTAACTATGCATTTTCACTATCAGAACTCAGTCCTGAACTTTTAACAAAGGCCTAACCCCCTTAGCTTATAATTTAGGCACAAGATTCGGTCCCGGTTGGACACCCATATTTAAAATGGTTTTTTATTAGAATTGTGCAAGTTCAAACTTCAAAAAGCAATTTAGTTAATTTATACCAATGACTTAATAGTCGACATATAATTCAAGTTTTCCACGAAGGGTCTTAGGTTCGATTCTCTTGGAGATTAGAATATATATTTCTTTTTCTTTAGTTAAGAATTTACGTGACCATGTTTGTAATAATATATGAATATATATTTTGCTTTCTTTGATTTACGTGTTCATAATTTATGTATTATATTCTATGGGTCCAACAAATGTTATGAATTTGAACTAAGTTAGAGCCAATTGACTCACTTGATCAAGACCTCATTCTATCCGAAATTAAAAGATTAATTGAGTACAAACAAGTGTAATATATCATTTAAACTTTACTTGCATTAACAGACTATGACAAAGGCGAATCGAAATATTTGTTTTTTAATACATGAGACAAAATATAAGATAAATATGAAACAAACCTCAAATAATATTGAAATTAATCCTCGTATATTCAAACTATATAACATAATCATCACAAAATGTTAAATATTAAATGTTAGTAAAGTGGAACATTTTTCAAATTATTTTCAAAAGTCACCTACATACTCAATAATATAGAGGCTTAATATTTATTAGTTTTATCATATGCTCTTGTTTATTTGCCAGGCTAACCCACTATTTCTCTTGATTGGTGGTAGTATTTGAAAATAATTTTACGTTATTACTTTTTATCACTTCTAATATTATATAGAACTACAATAATGTTTAATTTGAGTCGAAACTATTACTCACCATTCTAAAATTTTTTTGAACAATCAAAATTTTAAATAATAATTTAACCATTTCATAACTCTTCATTTTATTAAATCTCTCTTCATTTGTTTTTAACTTCTTTAAAAATATTTTTGCTTTATTTATTATAAAGTCTTCTATATCTGTTAGTAAAAAAATTCTACATTGAAGTTTCTAATAAAGACATAATTACCTTTCATATTTTTTTAACAAATATATAATTGCAAAATAAAGAATCTATGATCAATAATTTTATTGTTATAGATAATTGAAATAAACTATACGATACTTCAAAATGTAATTCTAAAATTTTAGGAGGTAAAAATATAGAGAACAGACATTTAATCACAAATATCTAAATCGAAATGATTATAATTATGTTACTCTAAATGAAGATAAATATGTTATTGATGAACTTAGTTTCATTGATTCTTTCATTCGACTAGGCAACTATTTAGAACAAAATTATATTTTCCAAACTCATAAGTCATACCGCTCAAAGAAAATCGAGTCTCATCAAACTATCTCTAAATACCAATGACATGTTCACAAAATCATTGAATTTATTCTTGCACCATAGATTTATAGATAGCACAATTGCTTTAGTAGATTAAAATCATTATTTTATTATAAAATTAAAACTTTATTATGATCGTATATTATATATACTAATATTTTTCATGTACTGTATGTTGTTGCAGGACTTTTCACTGGATCATTACGGCAACATTGTTCATATGTATGTAATATTGGCTCATATAGGTGGCATGTTCACTTCTAGAGCAGTAGCAGATTACATGCGATGTATCTGTTTTTCAGGTAACCTTTCTAGACTTTGATTTAATGATTTAGGTTCAAATCTTTTGTTTCTGAACATAGCCAGTTAGGTGCATTTTTGGGTACAATTGTACAAAATAAATAGTACTTCCCATATCGGACTTAAGGCAACACTCAAATGCCATATCCTTAAGCACATAAACCGGACTCGATTTTTACATTCCTGCGAAGAACTTTTCTAGCTACTCAATGTATTATACTACTATCTTTGTAATTGAAAAGTACAGCATGTTTGCACTGTTAAGTTTGGACTTATTCATGTATGGATGCAATCTATTCATGTGGAAGAGCAAGAGGATCAACTACAACTTCATATTTGAGTACCAAGCAAGCACTGCCCTCAAATACAGAGATGCATTCTAATTTGTGCTTGTCTTGCGGCTTCCGTGGAGTGAGGCGATGGTTTTCTTCTGTCCTTTCGAAGGCTTTAGCCCCCGGGGGAAGTCGACATACATTCAGGAATTCTTTTTGCTGGTAGAGTTCTTTCACTACTTTCTTGATGCTGAAAATTAATGTGAAATGTAACAAAATTGATTGTATTTCAAATGCATCTTCAGTGTTACTCTGCCCTGCTGATGTCTCCCCTCAACATATTCTATCTAAGATATTGGTAAAAGCTTCACTCAGGTCGCGCAATATAGTATGCTCCATTTTACAAAGGTGGCAGCTAGCCTCTACCTACTATGGGTCTCTACTAATGAATGAGTGTTATTTTATTTTGCCGCTGTAAAGGATTGGATCTAAAGTAACTGCCATTATAAAAAAAAAATTAGACGTAAAAATCATTACCTGTGCGTACTTTTGTTTATTCATGGGATTGTTATCATGCGAGTTCTGATGGATTTAGATTTCTTTAGCAGATCATGTAGCAGGTATTCTGTTGCATTCAGTCGACCACGACATTTTCGAGGCCCTAAAGCAAGAATTAAAAGGTAGAAACCTAATATAATCAATAAAAAAAAGTAACAGGATCAACTATAATATTTTTAAAGAAAATAATACATTCAATTACAAATTACAACGATTTCTCCCAGGGCATTGCTTGATGCAAACTCACTCAATAATAGAATTGATATTTATATTTCCTAACATCTCTATTTCGATGGATCTGATTGATAAATGAATTCAATCTTGGGACATTGTTGGAATTGGGTAAGTTTTAACCAACTAATTTTGGAAAAAACTCCTCTCCCGGCGCTTGAAGCAGAGACATAGTTAATAAAATTGATATGCAAATTCAGACTTCGGATAACAATCCGCTTTTAACAAATTCAAAAATTTCAACCGCTAACATTGGCATCTGGTAAAGTCAGTGACTTCTCAGTTCATAATATATCATTTAAATCAATATCGGATGAATCATTATGAAATAAAATATTTATGCCAAATTCGTATCATCGATGACTTCAAATTATTTGAATCGAATAGAAAGCAAAAATATATTTTAGATGTCTTTGGTTGTTCAAATCTTTGTTTTGAATAAATGGTAATATCCACAACTAGAAATAATTCGATACAAAAATAAAACCATGGATTGTATTTCTTCATTGAGATCATTTTCATACGCGTTGTTTTTCCTAAATATTCGACATTTTTTTTGAAACTCCCGAGGATCACATTCATATCAATAGCTATGCCTTTAACAATCTCAAACTCTTTTTCTATCATTTATTTTACAAGCTTTCAAAATATGGCGTATTCATGCTTGATTCATAGGTGTTAATATTCATATTTTATTTTGTATTTAACTTGCCTTACCTTAATAGCAATAAAATAAATACCAAATAATCATGCAAGTAAAAATTCAAAGTTCTCAATAAATAATAAACTTTGGCATCTTCGGAAGATTCGTAATTCCCAAATAAAGCTAATCTTATTTGGGGGCACAGAAATCTGTAAGCTTTACTTTTAACTCTACTCTCCCAAAGTGATGGTGACAAAAGACTTCCACGGTAAAATGATGAAGCATTATCAATTAAGATCTTCCATACTAACTTCGTTGAACCCGAAAATAGATAACATAGTTGCTGACTCAAAAAAAGATGAAGCACAAGATATGCTTCATATCTAAGAGTCCTTTTAGACTATAACTCGGCATAGCACTGTGCTCGAATTTATTTCCAAATAATCTCTTTTGGTTCTTTATGATGTTTACCTTTCATATTCAGAATATATCAACATTAAGATTAAAGCATTTGCATTTAACAATTTCTAAAAGACCAATCAAGTGTCATCTACCTTAAAATTCTAAAAGTACTCTGTTTTTCTTTTTACTAGACATGTTTTGTACTATTATTTTGTTTTATTTCTTTAAAACTTATATAAATTTACAATCAAGAATCACAGAGAAAAATATTTTATATTTAATAATCTTTGATGGGGCATCTTATACTAAGATATGAAAGAAATTAATATTTGTATTTTGTGACTGGAGATAATGATGATGAATTTCATTTGATCTTCTTGATCTTTCATCAATTCTAAATCATATCAATAACTTCAAAAATTACCATTATTCTCATGGTAAGAATTTCTACTGAATCCTCAAATGGCAAATTATGTTGAAAGATTTTTGACGGCTACTATTCATTAAACTTGCCTTATCATTCTTTTATATTTCGCATTTGCAGTCACTATCAATGGTTTTGATTTTTCTAACTTTTAAATGTAAGCTGCATTCAGGGTTCATGTTAGTAATATATTTCAAATATATGACCAATCACAAATACTTGATCCCTCAATCATTTTAATAAGCTTTTTATTGTTGTTAGATTTGAACAACTTTAATAAACAGCTCACTTTATCGACATTTAGGATAAACCAACCATTTTGATCACTAATTTCATTACTCAATTTTCTACAAAATAATGACTATATGAAAAACTGTTCTTCATCTAAAAGAAAAGAATATGAATTCAAATTCATGGCCTTGCTTCTAAAATATCTCTCGTTTATTATCAAGATTCTCCAAGTTCTAGGTCATCTGTAATCTTAGTAAATATTGACTATAATTAACCGACTTTTTCATTATTTTCATTAACAATTCACTCTCTCAACATTTTCATTAACAAAGTCACTCTCAATATTTCATTATTTAGGGAATTAAGTATTTGGTTTCACTAATGCTGACATAGTTTTTTGAGAAAAATTTATCAATAACTTTTTTGGCGATTCAACTAGTTTCCTCTATCCTTTTTCTTTTTCACTTGAATCATCTTCAGTGGCATCCTTATAAAATAAACAACTGGCTAGATAAACAACCAAAAATTGCTAGATAGAACTTAGAATTTATAATGAAATAACTTGCAACAGTCAAAATCAGAATTCAAAGGAAGAAAGTGTCACTGATTTGAAAGGAGCTGGATGAGAATGGTCCGCAGACCGTCATCAGTGCAAAATGCAGCGTAATTGATTACATTTGTTTTGATTTCAACTTACTACTTTTTAATTTGCTAACTCACTGAAGCTATGGTGTATTATTAAGCCAAGAGTCAATTTAGTTGGAGTTAGGTATTAGGCTACTTGGAGTTGGACCTTACAGGAACAAAGGTTTTGTACCAAACACAAATACCATTATATGGACTAATGCTGGATTTTTGAGGCTATGGGAAGCAGGCCCTGTGCCTCCGCCCACTAAAAGCTGGGCCTAGGAGATGGCTAGTTAGGTAATCATGTCTCATTTTGTTGTCATATTATTGGCTTTTGCACGATAAAGTGTCACATTAGGTGGGGTATACTTAATTACTCATTGTTTAAGTTAGATTATTGGACCCTTTTCCTTTTTAGGCTGCAGGATGTTCAAACACCAATCTGGGAGCTTGCATCAAAAGAAACAACTTCACAACGAGCCCTTTCAATTTAATCTCCATTTGTTGGAAGCATTATTCATGAAGAACACTACATGAAGAGCATTGCACATGCCACTTAGAGCATCCACTTTTCGACATCTAATTATGTATTCGTTTTTAGTGTGCAAGAAGGTATATCGATGAGAACGACGTGAATCATCTGAAAATCTTATATGTCTACTCAGCTATGTGGCAACGCAGGGGATTTAGACTCACCTATTCAAGGCAACAATCAACTTTGTGGTTGACCTCCGTCATCGTGACCTCAACAATAGCAACAATTTATCAACTATATTGGGACTTTGTCATGGACTGGGGATTCTTCAACCCAAAATCTAAAAACAAATTTCTTAGGGATGATCTAGTTTTAAAGAACAAGAGAGTATACTACATCTCAATTGTGAGTTATCTAGCTTATTCAAGTTGTTTAGGTCTTTCAAATTATTTGTCCATTATCAGGTAGAACATCTTCCCCTACATAATCCTACAGGCTTTGAACTTCTTCCTGAGAGTAG
>JADFUC010000407.1:0-22900 GCA_019722365.1 Lithospermum erythrorhizon
TCAGTACTTCGTTCAGTGCATGTGCTTTAACTCAAAAGACAACTAATTTCCAAGGCCTTAAAATCGTTTGTACTCATTAATGAAATACAAAAAAGTCAACAAAAGTCAGCAATTCGAAACTCATGAAATACTCAAAATGATTCAGCCTTTTTTACCTTAAATCGAAGGATGATGAGGGAGCTCTCAGAAAGTGGGACCAAAGCTTGCAGAGATGGGAGAAATAGAAAAGAAAATCAGGGGAAAAGAGGGGTTCGGCGACTGAGGGGGAAAGGAGATGGGATTTTTTTGTTTTTGTTTTTAAAAGGCTTGTTTGGTATGTGGGAAGGATGAGGGGAAAAAATGAGTTTGCTCACGGTGAAATCCGACCGTTTTAGTTTTAGCGATGTCTACCGATTTATCTTGACTACAACTTCCAACATCAACATTTATTGCATGAAATATAAGTGGGTCCAATTTTCGTTAATTAAAACTTTAATTGATGAATCTTTACAGGTTATTACATATACTGAAGTCGGTGAAGGAAGCGTTAGCGTCGGTAACCGTGGGTCGTCGCGTCGTCGCGATGAGAGTCTCGAATTGAGCCTAATGGAGGCTAGGTGGGTCTCAGATTCCTCTGCGAGGGTGATGTCGGCCCTGCTTGCCTGAGGCCCGAGGAGGGACGACATAAAGGCTCGGCAGGGGCAGAAGAGCGACCGGACGGCTATAAGTGATCTTGAAATCGACTTTGAAGATCAGCTCCCAGCCACCTGCGTCTAAAAAGAGAATTCTAGGGACAAGGATGACCACTGGCGTCAATATTATCCCTCAGCCCTCGGAGGGGACTATTAGGGGATTGTCAAACATCGAAAAGGAGGAAAGTAAAATTAGGAATTGAGAAATTACTTGCGATATATACCCTTAGGAGGATTAAGAAGAAGAAGTGAAAGGCGGGTTCTCAAAAAACAATTAAATTGGAAATCGTGGGTATTGGGTGAGATGAAGGGTCTCAACCATTTGATAGATGAAGGGTCTCAACCATTTTGATAATGAAACATTTTGGCGGGTAGATGCTAAGGCCCTATTTAATCTTGGCGGTGGGAGACCCCCGCTCCCATATTGAGGATCAATAGAAAAATAGGCGAATGCAGGGGCAAAAATCATCTCATAAATAAATGGGTTGGTTCGGATCAGTCGGGACAATTGGGCCTCTCATAAGCGGACCATGATGATAGAAATCCACCGAAAAAAATGGACACAGTCCTGCGGATAGGCCCAGAGTCTGAGGCCTTGGCTGGAAGAGGCGGAAGCCTTCCCGGCTCGGTAAGGGAAGAGCCGTTGGCAGTGCGGCAATACTTGAGTTCAATTAAGTGATTATGAGAGGCAATCAAAAGGTAATTACTTGGCCCCACTTAATGAGCCATGGCCCATTATCTGGAAACAATAATAGAGCTACTCTGAGGCTTCGACAATGGCAGTCGGAATAAATAAAAGTAAACCTTGAGACAAATAAAGTAAGTTCATGATACCCAAACTCTTTCGGAAACTAATCCCTCGGTCCTTCTTGGGCTTGATCGTAGTATTTACAGTCCGGCCGGTCTTTACGGGGAGCTTCAATTTAGTTTCAAGGTTGCTCGAGCTTCAGCTTGGAAATTTGTAAATCAGGCCATCCTGCGAAAACGGATCGGTCATGCCCGGGGCATGTGATCAATACTTACCCAAAACTCACACCCATGCCCCGATTCAAATGTGAACACACATGTTATACGAGTTGGGGCATGATTTTTATTATTAATATTTGACAAAAAAGTATTTAAATAATTAATTTATTTAATTAATTAACATTCATTATTATAAATTGTAGAAAAAAATTATACTATATAAATTCTCGACATTAATAACTAAATTTAATAAGTAACATTAATTATCTACGCTTGTATATAGAAACACGTTTATATATTTAGAATATTAAAAGAATATTGTATGTATCAACTTAAACTTACTATTATTATTGTTAATGTCTATCTTGATTTATTTATGTTAATATGTAGCACAATGAATATTAAATTAATTAATTAAAATTAGTGAATAACATGTCCAAATATTAATATAAAAATCATGCTCCAACTTCATGAGACATGTGTTCAAATACACAATGGGGAGTAAATAATTTAGCATCACTTTAATTTATAGCCAGGCACATGTAATAAGCATTCAAACAATATCGAGCCAGTGCTCCGTATGACTAATTGTTTCAAATATTATTAATGTTAAAATTTTAAATTTTGATCTTAATTTAAGAATTTAAATTATTTTTTATCTTTCATCTTAATAATGTTAATAGTTAATGTTTCAATTTTTTACATCTTTTAAAGTTAATAGTGTTAAAATTTGAATACCTCATATTTAATAATAAAAAAAATTTATTTGTAATTGTCATGTTAAACTTATTCTTACATTTTAGAATGTCGAAGAATATTGTGTCGATAATGTTAAATTTATTGTTATTTATTCTTGTTAATATTTATCTGATTCATGTGCTAATAACAAAATGAATATTAAATTAATTAACAGAGATAATTATGTTGAATACTTATGTACAATATTAATATAATGGTAAATATTTTGTTAATATGTAGAGACAAATAATTGGGAGTAAATTAATATAAACATAAAAAATAATATCTAAGTTGCGTTATTAAGATGAAAATAAATATTAAACAAATTAAATTCTTAAAATTAAGATCATAATTTAAAATTCTTGAAATTAAGATCATAATTTAAAAATTCGTGTTAATCTTATTAGTTCTAAAATTATTTTTTAATTCTTATAAACTGACGGGGTAAAAATATTATTTTGCAAACTATTTAATTGTTAATCTTAATGTATTGCAATAACATAGTAAAATTTGTAACATTCTTATTATGCATATCCATACGTATATGGTACTTGGTGGTTTTGCAATTCATAAAAAGAAATGGATTTTTTGATCGATAATACATTAGAGGCATAGGATGCCGATGCGATTGGTAGTTCCACCATACACTCCACGAGTCAAGTAAGCCATTCCAACATCGCTTCGTGTGTTCAGACGAACCCATTATTAAATGCGTTAAATTTAACTTGCAGCATCACGTTTTTTAGTATATTATACATGGTTTTACCATTCATTGCTGAACTTTTTGTTCCATGTAGGTGAATAAAATGGAAAAAATTTATTTCCTTGAAAAATTTAGATGTCGAAAATCAATTTGAGATCCCTATTTAAAAATGATTTTGATAGTTTAAGTGCATGTATGAAATTTAACCTTATTAATTTGAACTGTTCAAATACTACCAAAAAAAATTCATTGACATATAGTACTTATGTTGTGATTGTTTAATATATTTTGTTTATGGTAATTGTGGTGAGTTCATCCCCGAATTCAAAGTGATGATTGCCCAGTAGTCAAACAACATTAATCCAAACATCTCAATCTTTGTTTTACATGACACTACTACAAAAAAAAAGTCTTAGAAATTGTTCATTATGACACTTAAACCTTACGCAACATTGGTGTCTAAGAACTTAGATGTACGACTGCGTGGCGCCGTCTAAATATTTTTATTTAAATAACACTTACTGATATGTGCGTTTTTTGTGTTGTTTAAAACTTTTGAGCCGCCGTCTAAGCTTTTTAGTGCTGTAAACTGAAAACATGTTTATTTCTTTTAAAGGAATAAACAAGCATGATTCCATGAAGAAAATATCACATTTTCTCATATTTGTGAAAATTTAATCATATCCATAATGTTTTGCAAAAGATACTATTTTTTTTTAAAACCCACCAGCATACTTCTGATAATCGGTGAAACCTCTAAGTCATTTTAGGAAATTATCACAGCTTATTCAAGGTATTCGATGTTATCTTTGCAAAGATACTATTTTTTTTTTTTTTTTTTTTTAAAACCACTGGCATACTTTATAATGAGGCGAATGGGGACGTCCCAAATTAAGAGCAGATCACTCACTAATATTAGGCCAATCTCATTGCAAAAGATACTATTTTCTAGACCCAAATAATTAGTATGTTAGGAATGCTTACGTGTCCATAGTTATAATAACTACTATCAATGAAACATTCCCGCGTTCTTGACTTTGGAATTATTATTATAAAGATATCTAAATAAGCTCATGCTTTCTTCATGTTGACTAATTTCAGATTGGTGCTTATCATTCCATCTTGTATTGCTTAAGTATTTAAGACTATATAACTCTTTGTGTTAAAATTGATTTCTTGCAAACCAAGCTTGGAAAAATGGTACTTGGGACTATATTAATAACTCAATACCAAGACTTTGTAGTTCATCATTTCCATTGTAAACTTGTGAGTTGTAAAGATGAGGACATTTTCATTGATTGGTATTCTGATTGTTTCAGGTGAATGTCTGAGTTTATTTAGGCATGTCATAGTGTAAGTGCAAAGAATTGCTCAACAAGTGATCTTCAAGCACTTGTAGACTTCAAAAGTGGCCTAAATGACCCCGAGGTCCGCCTTTCATCGTGGAGAGGTGGTGATTGCTGGCAGTGGAGGGGGATTGGATGTGATAATGATACTGATACTGTGATCGAAGTTGATCATTCGCAATCCATACCACTGATGTCGAAAGGCAATGTTGACAAATATGGATTCTGGAACTTGAGTGGTGATGTTAGGCCATTTTTGCTGGAACTTAGATCATTGAGGTATCTGGATTTGAGTTCAAACATATTTGACGGTATTCCCATTCCTGAGTTCCTTGGTTCCTTAACTAACCTTCTATATCAAGCTGGTTTTTTTGGTACAATTCCTACAAGTTTAGGTAACCTTTCTAGCTTGCAATATCTTGATGTTTCCTCTGATTTTCTGAGTCTGAGTGTGATAGCTTCCAGACTGGAATGCAGCCTTGTTTCTTTGAAACATGCGAGAATGAACCTGATGCTCTTTGAGTTGAATCAGATTGGTTTGGAAGCTTTACTAAAACATCTTCCCTATTTAGGATCAACTTCAGTTCGATCTGGAGATGAACCTAGTCAATCTTTCTTTGTTTCCAGTGGGTGTCTGGCCTTGCTGGAACTTAGATCTCTTGTCTCAGCTTCAGTTCTTTTATTGGAAATTTGTAGACTTGAGGTACAAATAACTTTGAGCTGTTCCCAAATTGGCTTGTCAATAACCAGTCTTGGTTGTCGATTTGAGCAGTTGCTTTTGAATACAAATTCACTTTAAGTTCTGATGAACTCCCAAATCTAGATACTTGAACTTGTAAACAACAACCTTAGTGTCGGTAGTCGTGCATTTTTCAATGGCAGCTGGAGAAGAATAGAAGTTCTGGATTTAGGATCAAACAAAGTCCATGGAAAACTTCCATCAAATATTGGGAATATGATCTTCCTTACTCACTTTAACCTGTTTGACAATGATATTCAAGAATCTATTCCCAGTACTATTGGAAAGCTTTGTAATTTGGCATATCTTGACTTATTTGGAAACCATTTGACTGGCAGTTTGCCAGAATCACTTGAGATCGCCAAAAGATGTATCCCCAATAGCCCTTTGCCTAATTTGATGACGTTCAAATTGAGCAATAATAAACTTGAGCGTAAATTGCCAGATTGGTTAGGTCAACTGTTTTATCTTGAGGAACTTGAATTATCTTATAACTTGTTTCAAGGTCCTATTCCTGATTCTATAAGAAGACTTGAAAATCTTACTAATATCGGATTAGCAGGAAATAAGTTAAACGAGTTTACCAGAAAGCTTTGGGCAGCTTTCCAAGTTGTCTGTCCTTGATGTTTCTTTCAATCACCTGAGGGGTACTATTTCAGAGAACCATTTTGCTGATCTAAGAAACTTGAAAATTCTGCAGCTGACATCAAATTCTTTAACCTGGAACGTCGGCTCTGCATATGAATTCCTCCTTTCCAAGTTCGTAATCTTGGCCTTAAATTGTCTAAGATTGGTCCTACATTTCCAGGTTGGTTGAAACCTCAGAAAGAGATTCGGTTTCTTGACCTGTCTAATTCAAGCATTTCAGGTCATGTTCCTGAATGGTTCTGGGATCTCTCTTTCAATCTTTCATTGTTGAATTTTTCCCACAATGAGTTTCAAGGAGAACTACCTAATAAAATAAATTTATATTCATATGCGGATCTTGATCTCAGCTTCAACTTCTTTGAAGGAACAGTTCCTCTCCCTCTTAATCCAATTGAGTTGTTTGATCTCTCAAACAACAGATTCCAGGGAGATATTCCTCTAAGCATAAGTGATAGCATGCCAGAGTTGACCTTTCTCTCGCTCTCGAGTAACCAACTCATTGGAGATATTCCACCCACAATAGGGGAAATGTTGTCCCTTCAAGTTCTTGATTTGCCTGGTAATAACTTAAAAGGATTGATCCCTTCGGAGATAGGGAACTGCTCAATCTTGAAAGTGTTATACCTTGGAAACAATTCACTACATGGTGAAATTCCTTGCTCTTTGGGCCAGTTAAATCAGCTGCAATCACTTCACTTGACTGACAACAAGTTGACGGGTGAGCTTCCCTCTTCTTTCCGAAATCTATCTAGCTTAGAGACAATGGATATTCGGAACAATTTGCTTTCTGGTACAATCCCATCATGGTTCCAAATTGGTTTTACACATCTCAGAATTTGAGGGGAATATTTCCACATTTAACATATCAAACCTGAATTTTCTTCAGGTTCTTGATCTTTCAGAAAATAACTTCTCTGGAAGGATTCCAGGAAGCTTTGGAGATCTGAAAGCCATGGCAAAAACCCCAAATATGACCGAGTACCTTCTCTACGGCAAGTATAGAGGTTCTTATTATGAAGAAGGCACTGTCATAAATTTCCTCAACAAAAACCAGAAATATACCAAGACTCTTTCACTTCTAACCTCGATAGATATATCATCAAATGATTTCTCTGGTGAATTTCCATTAGAGATAACAAAGTTGACTGGTTTGAGGGTCTTGACCATGTCAGGAAACGAAATCAGTGGCCATATTCCACAAAACATTTCAAGATTGGATCAATTATTACTTGATCTTTCAAAAACAATATAATACAATGCCAGCCTCAATGTAAATCGCGAGCTTTCGTCTGTCAAACAATAATCTTTCAGGTACAATTCCATATACAGGTCAGTTAACAACTTTCGAAAACTCATCTTTTGAGGGTAATTTTGTTGGAGGTAAAGCCAAATTGACTGCAAACAGAGGGACTTCGGGAGAAGTTTGGGAGGACTTCGGGAGAAGATCAGGAGGAATCGGAGCGGTGATTCGACCGTATGCTCCGACCTCGAACACTTTTGGAAGCGAAGAACTTCGGAGAAGTTAGGGTTCATGGTCCCGTCAGTCTGACATAAGGTCCGGATCTGACCCAAATTTCTGAGCCGGTTTTAGGATAGCTATGTTTAATTCGGGTTTGGGTTTAGACCTAGGGTCTTTGTAGCTTATATGAGTTGTGGTCTCAGCGTGTGGCTTACATTAGTGGTTAGAAATCAAGCCCAGCCAAGTTAGAATAGGAAGTTTGTGCTTATTCTTGGGAATTATAGAGTTTATTATGAATTCTTTGTTGGGTTATTGAAAAGAGTGAAAGTCGAGGAAATAGCAGAGACTTGTACTGGAGTTTTAGGTGTGACTTATCCGGTTAGAAGGTGAGTAGGGTTGTGATCGGTTGTCTTCTTAATATATTATTAGTGGACTACGGTAAATTTTGGATGTATCTTTCACGAGGGGAACCAGTCTTCTTATATCTAAGTTAATTTTAGCATTATTTTCTTTACGTTTGTCATATCTGAATTAAGTTATCATACGTTTTGGTTGTTGTTATTAAATCACAGGGGCGGGATCTCGATTATTGTCAATTATGGGTTACCAGTATAGGATTCCCAAACAATTGGTATAGGAGAACTTTGGTTATAAAACTTTGTGGTCATTGGGTTCCTAGCAATTGTATCGAAATAAGGTTTGATAGTTGGAGGCTATTCGGAAGGCATTTGGGTTGAAAGATGGTATTGATCTGAGTGTGTATTCTTGTGGGTAATGGTGGAAAATAAGAGATTGACTCTTGATATTTCTAGAACATCACCAGAGTTGTCATTGATTTCTTAGGCTTCGTCTTGAAGATGATAGAAGATTTGCGATAAATCAGATTTATTGCCCCAATCTGAAATCTTTATGCAGAATGCGGATGTGACGGATATGAAGTGTTGTTTTGATGATGATGGATGGCAGTGAGACCGGTGTACATACCTACGAGGTAAAATAGATGGGGTTTATTGGTTACTAAAGCTTGATTTTAAAATGGGTGGCAGAAGTTTCTTGGAACAAAGGCAATAGTTTTGGCTATAATACTTAGATAATTAGTTGGTGATGTCGTATTGCAGGATTAGGTGAAAAGGAGCATTGAAGTCGGGAATCAACTTCAATGGGGTGAGAATAGTGAACTTCCGGGTAAGTCTTTTTGAGAGGGTGATCGAGAATTTGTCTTTCAAGTGGTGAATTGAGATGAGCCAAATTGTTGCAAACAAAGGGACTTGGGAGGATTACGGAGAGATTCGTGACAAGATTGGGAGGTTGGGAGGCGGATGGGAGTCACTTTTGGAGAAAGCGTGTTCTATTCGGTTTAGGTTTTAGACCTAGGGTCTTTGTATCACATATATGAGTCTTATAGCAGGTCTCTATGAGTATGTGGAGGCATCACCGCCCTAATAGTGGTTGGAAGCCAGGCTTTGGGGTTATATTGTAGGAGGTTATTCTTATTCTTAGAATTATGAGGAATTTATTATAATTAACGAGGTGAGGGTTGTGAAAAAGAATGTAGAGAGATTCAAGAGAGCATATATGAGAGACTGTGTCTAGAGTTTTCGTGTGAGAAAACATCCAGGTTGAGAGATGGATTGAGTGGGGTTCGCTGAATCTGTAACAATGTTCATAATGTATTGAGTAGATTACGGCCAGAAATTTGGATGTACGCCACTGGCGTTGAGGGGAGACAGGATAAAATCTTTGTGTCGATTTAATTTACGCTTTATTTTCTTTCTGTCATATTTGAATTAGTATTGTATCATGTTTGGTTGTTGTTGTACAACTTGAAGGATAAGGTTATTTTCAATTGAGGTTGCCAGTAGCGATGTTGGAAATCAATGATGATGACTTCATTGACAAGGGTTTTACCTGAGTCCTGGTGTTGGATTCGCTATGGTGATTCTGGTGCCTTACATTATCTTGGCAATCAAAAGATCATGGAGTGATGTCTACTTTGATTTCATAGATGGTTTGGCTTACAGGTTATGAACCATTATAAGTAGACAACCACACAGCAGAAACAAGAATTCTGGCAAATAGATTAGTTTTCATATCATAGTTATGATCTTCTCTTGTGGTCTTCAGTTACCTCCTGTCTTTGAAACATAGCAAACGATAGCGTTGTATAGAAATGCTCTGTATTAAGAGATATTATTTCTGAAATTGTTTGAGAAGTGTAAAATGTATAACATTATTGTCTTACAATAATATGCAACATCATGAAATGACCTACAAAGACTAGGCACTCAATGTATGTATACATCTCAAGGCATTCTTTGGTAGTGAAATTAAAAATATAGGGGTGAATTGTTCCACTTGTTATGAGTATATCATACGAATGGATGAAGTTGCATTGGCTTTAGCCCTTTACATTGTTTTCCTCTTAGGTTCACATACTGAAAATGTGGATCCTACTCCACTCGTATGCTTTAGCATAGTCAACGTGAGGCGGGAGGACTAAATCGAGGGTTCACTGCCAGACTATGTTAAGTTCCACTGTTCCAACCCAAACTATTGGCTATATGGTTGCAACCCTGGAGTCCACGACCATAAAAAACACAATTGCTTTAGCATATTTAATGCGGGGGAATATGCATATTTACATCACTTTGGTTTGCACAATTGCTTTAGCATTGCTTTTTGGAAATGCTGGTAAACCCCAGGAACATACAGATGTAAATTA
Source organism: Lithospermum erythrorhizon (assembly GCA_019722365.1). Lineage (NCBI taxonomy): Eukaryota > Viridiplantae > Streptophyta > Magnoliopsida > Boraginales > Boraginaceae > Lithospermum > Lithospermum erythrorhizon. The sequence goes on from JADFUC010000407.1 coordinate 9,993, forward strand.
TACAACTGACTCTATATCATGTTGACATGTTCTCAATGAACATTTTTGCTAAATAGAATTTCATTGGCATATCATAGAATTCAAGCATAAGAGTGCATTCATAAATCACACAATAAAATAGAAGAACTAGAAAACAAGTAGGATATTAATATATATTCACTAAGTAGTAAACAATGTGTTGTGTCCATATGTTGTTGAAGAAAGTCAATGTATCTTTGTTCAACCACGATGATAATAACTATGAATATTACTATATGAATGACTCTGCAAAATCTTCTAATTCATAGCATTGAAAACACCAATTCTAAGATATTGGGGAAACTTTCAAGTATTGCTTCTCTGGTTGCTTTCTATTATAGAGCAACATTTTTCTTTTGTCATAGTGAAATGGGAACAACAGCAGAGAGAAATAGTCTGTATGCATACCTCCTCGCGAACGAAATTTAGTGCAGGGAAATGTAGTTGCCGCAAGAATCTTAGTAGTTTTCTGAACCCCCTTTCTCTCTTCCCTACCTTTGAGTTTATCGCGTGCAGCGAGTTTAGAGGTCTACCTATTGATCAGTATCAGAGAGTTATTTTTTTGAGTTCCCTGAACCGCCAAATGCATTTCAGTATCGGGGCTCTACATTTCTGTAGTTGTTAAACTTAACTGAGAATCTCATATTCAATATCACAGTTTACCTTTTTTCTGTTTTCATGAAGTTGTTAGCAATGTTTTGCCTTATGCTTGATGTAAATCTACACCTATTATTTATCCATGTTACTATGTTTACAATGCTAGTCTATAATTTCCATTACATACACAATTGCCACCCGGAGGGGCTGCTTTTTGTCGTCGCAGGGGAATTCTTCGCATTAGGCAGGAGTTCAGTATTACCAACAATCCTAAACAACTTAAGTCATTCTCACCTGGTAATGACATTTTTGAGAAGGCTACAAAACTGTGCAAGAATGCTACTGATAAATTGAACAAAAAAGAAGAGAACTGAAATTATTATTTAGATCAAGAGAACTCAAGAATTCACATTATCCATTAGCTTACAACTTCAATATAATAAGCCTAAACTATGAAAAATAATACATCAATTAATATCTCATAATTATGTGCCGTTTTGAGAAGCCTAAACTCAAGAATTCACATTATGTGCCGTTTTGAGACGTCCTTTAGCAGGAGTGACTACAAACTTCATCATCATCACCAATGTCACACGAACCTACTGATTCCTCCATGGAACTCTCATCTTCCAGCCACCCACAAAGATGATTACTCTTCGCTACTTCCCACTCACAATGTAGAACACTCTTGAGGGACTTTTCAGCACAAATATTCCCATTTTCAAGATTCGCCTTCAAAACATCCACCAATGACTCATGATCACTAACATAATCAAGTGGAATTTCATGTGTAAACTGATCTTCCAACTCAGGTCTTTGAACCTCGAATCCGGAAAAACAATCTCTTCTGATTATAAACATGCTCTCTATCAATTGCCTGGAACTCTTATGAGTATCCCCTGAGTGGTAAATCTCAATCAACCTCTCAAAAACAAATTCCAAGAGCGAAGGTGTAAATTTGAAAAGAGTATAGCCACATTCTAACATAAAAGTGACTGCAACTTCAATGTGATCTTCATCATCATTCTTTTTCAACAAAACCAACAAAAACTGCACGGCCAGAACATCATAAACGACTCGAAAATTTACGAGACAACCAAGAAGCTGTGATAGTATTTGTAACACATCAATGTCTCTAGGCCTAAATGCACTACGTAGCTCCATGACAATATGTTTAATTAGGACGAAACCGATGTCGGGTATTCTTGCATTGATGGAAGCAACCAATGAAGCCAACGAAGGGATGGAATCAGGGGAGTCAATTGATGTTTCAAGAATTGCTCGGCAGAAAGCACTCTTGCCCAAAACAAGATCTTCAACAAACAATGCTTTGGTTGTTTCTTGAATGTTGGAGGGACTTATGTTCTTGACTATGTTTGTTATTTTCTGTTTAAGATCATACCATGAGTATTCTTCATCATCATTCATTATATTCATCTTGCTTTACTGTTTTCTTGGAGGAAAAAGATTTTGTTATGAGAATTTTGTTGGGTATTTTCTTCAACAAAAGAGAAGAATGGAAGATTATTGCAATATGAAACGGAGTATTTATTTATAATGTACAATGGCGGCATAAGATGAAGATAATTACAGTTGCAATACGATTAATTCATTCATTAATTATAATGTTGGTTGCTAGTGGTATTTTATTTCTTTTTTCTTTATAGTATGACATTTTATTTCCTAATTCATCTGATTTCTTGAGTAGTAAATAAAGGATAATAAAACTAAATTTAGGGTTTACTTGGCATACCAAACTCCAGGTGGTAATTACGAGTTTAAACCATTTATTTTTCCGTTTTCCATTTAACTTGTACTTTTATTAATAAACTTTTACGAATAAAAATCCTCTTACATTATTAAGAATAATACAGAAAATGAATTACACTCCCTCCGAGGCTCCAATCCAAACCAAAACAATTCTCTATTTTTTTTTAATTATTCAAATTAACATACTTTACAATATTAATTGATATTTGATTTAAATTGAAATTATCATAGTAATATGGTGTAATATAATTCTTTAAAATGGGAAACATATTGGTGTGTATTACCAATGTATTATATTTTCTATTGATGGTAAAAGATATTCGAATCTATAATCTATTATTGATTTATTATGAGATAACGGTCATGCTAATTAAGCTCGGACTATTTTTTACTTAACTACCGTGCAAACTATCTTGAATAATTAGTTTTTTATAAAAAAGATTCTTAAAATGAGGTGGAACTTCATCAAGTTCTTAATTGAATTATCGGTTGACGTTTTTACTACTAAATTTAATTAATAAATAGTTTATCATTAACTTAATTATCATTTTAGCAATATTGAAAATATTGAATATTGTTGTATTTTATCATAGCTGTGGGGGTTTGATCTTGCAATTGGATTAATATTTATGATTTTGGGTAGATATAAAATTCAAACTGTGCTAGTAGTACAACTGAAGTTTGGCAAAATATCACAATTCAACTCACATATTAGCCTACAAACACTAAATCTTTTTATTGGAAGAATACCACTTTTATGTGTGAATATATTATTATGCCCCTCATTAAATAAACTCTCAAATTCCCTCTCATCCTTTTCACAAATTCATTTCCCCCATTTCCACTCTCTTTCTAACTTTTAATTCTCCTGCCACTCTCTCTCTATCTATTATTCATTTTTTTGGGCTTACAATTCTTAAATTCGGAAGTAATGAAGAAGATTTGAATTTTTTTTTTTGCTAAACCCAAATAAGCTCATGCTAGTTTGATAGTATATTTAACAAATCTAGGATTTAAATAATTTATTTTTTTCATAAAAATTTAATATTGAGATTAAATTTGTTGTATATATCTATTAATATCTTCAAGGATTTTCCATTTGTTGAGCAATTACGAATTTTCTTTCAAATGAATAGTTTTTGGAATTTTTTGTTGATGTTTTTCTATGAAATTTGGTTATATGTTAAGGTTTTCCTATAGGTACTTCAATAGCATTGCCAGTATCTTACATAATTAGTATAATCCATTATAATATCACATAATACATTATGATATGTTATAATACATTATATCATGTTATAATACATTATAACATGTTATCATGCATTATATTTATTATATTGTATCATAATTTAGTATAATACATTATAACATGTTATCATGCATACTAATTTTTTATATTATATCATCATCCAATATTAGCTCATGTATGTTGTTCTTTTTAAGAAAATTAGAAGAATAAGCGATTTAATTCAATTAAAATTAATATTTTTCCTTTTGACTATTTTTTTGTTATTTTTTGTGCAAGTTAATTCAATAGATGTTCGAAACTACATGTGTAAGCTATTATACGAAGAATGGAAGAAAGTTTGGAAGACTAAGTAATTCCAAAATAAAAAATGTACAATTTGTTAGAATCTAGTATGAATTTATTCGTGATAAACATCAATTCATACATCCCGGATCTTCAAATTAATGTATATTAATCTAAATACAAAATATAAATGTATGAATAAAATTTACTTGCATTGCAAGCGGAAAGCGAGCGAACCCAAATCCTCACAATGAGCCTCGCGTGAAAGCCCTTCAAGTCCTCTCCAAAGCTTGTTCAACATCGAGAAGGAAATGATGTCCTCTAGTGCACACCCAAGGCAGACAGTGCTTGAACTTGCTAGAGTTTTTAGCGGCCCGGCCGCCGAGTCGGTGCGTTCGTGGAGGTGATGGGCTGGCCTCACAAACCACCACGGGTCTTTCGGCACGTTTTGGTATGCGTGCTCGAGAAACTTCCCGGTGGTCGCCCATCCTAGAATTAAACCCCATTTCGAAACACGGCAACATTGGAGTTCTTATGAGATGAGCTTCCGAAAAAGAAGATGCATCTTGGTGATATAAGTAATTGCCATCCCAAATCTTATCAAACATATCACACACCACGCACACACACATTTTGCGGTCGAATTATTCTGGCTTGTCTAAAACCAAATGCTCAATGTCCTCGTTGAGCCTGTGTCAGGGCCGTACCGTCCGTGTGAGATTCTAGAGAGGTGTCCCTACGGCCTCAAGAGGTGTCCCGCACTGCGCCGCATAGCACTTAGTTCCCACGGTTCGGGCGCTTTGCTACGATAGCATTTTGTAGCGCCGGCCCAGCGCACCGGATCGGTGCGTTATTAGATTTGATGGAGTGGCCTCACAAACCACCATGGAGTGCTCCCGGCCACGTTTTGTCCCTCTTCGCGTGCTCAGCAGAAGCTTTCAGGTGGGTCGCATCCAGAATTACTGAGCCAAACACGCTTAACATTTGGAGTTCTTATGAATGAGCTTCAAAGAAGATGCATCTTGGTAATATGAGTAGTACAATCAAATCTTATCAAACATATCCTGCGCCCATACAACTTTACATACATACACATTTTTGCGGTCGGGTATTACAAGTGTAACGCGACCGCCTCGAATTAAATGCGCCCTCGAGGTTGGAGTGGGTAATCAGCTTGTATGTGAGTGCCATACGATGGTTGACACAAAAAAAAACACTGTTTAATGGCCGATAAAAATGCAGTGGTTTGATAAAATGTGAAATAGTTTCGAAAATTCAAAAGGTAGTAATACAGAGTTTAACCATCGTGGCATCGCCTAATTCACAACCAAAGAGTAAAACTCCATCACATACCAAGTCCCAAAATACTCCACAAAATAGTTTACAATTTTTCAACATCCAAAACAAAATATGAAAAACTTAGTACATCAAAAATAATAGAAAAAGGTGACTGCTGAGGATCCTAGCCACTCGTCTCTCACCTAAGTAAGGTCAACGGACACTCACGAAATCTGCCGCTTCACAAATGGCACAATCAAGCCAGGTGGGAAGGCTTAAAATTTCAGCAGTGCAGGTGACGAATCACCGGATGGTAAACTACTCACACACCGAGCGAGGTACGGTGAAAGATATGAAGCGTAGCAAATAAGTATATAAATATGTACGGTAAAGAATAACTCAATTATCCCTGACCTCTCATAACAAGAATGACCATCATCAACATACAAAACACTTTAGAATTAGCTTGGGTGCTCATAGGTCATACCCAGATCTCATACCACATAATCAAGCGAGTAAAACAACATAAATTCTCAACACCGTTTATACCGCCAACAACAATAAAATAAACTTCACGAAAATGAAACCACAACTTGATATCCCATATAACATCTCATTCTTTTCAGCGGAGCTCACCCCGCCGAACGCAACAACGACATATCCACTTTTCCGAAATTTCGCCCTTGAGCACTAATTCATTATATCCTTTCCAGCTCGCGCTTCGAACACCGCATCATCCCAAAGCGTTCTTAATTCAAACAATTCACAAGTCACACATACAATACCAAACATACAACCGTCACACAATAATCTCAATGCTTAGCATCCATAATATACGATACAATAATTTCGTATGGGAGCATGCTTTCGATCATAAATAACACTCACGGATCACGTCCATAACACAAATATACCCAGAAACATGAATACACTCCAAACATAAACATACTCGAAAGGATCTACACTCGAACATAAAATATATTCAAACACCAAATACACTCAAATAAACATACCGTAAAATCTACTTAATCACCGTACAAATCGACATTTCACAATTTCACAACTACACTCACAAATAAGTTTTTAACACGAGAAACAGTCACGATCATTTACCATATCACTTATAGAGGCGTAAATAAGGTAACAAGCGAGTGATAAATCCCCACCTTAGCTAGATACCGCTCGCGCCCAAGAATCAATCGATCCATACTTATTTGTTCAGCGTCCAGTGCGAGCAGAGACATCCGAAAAATATAATTACTACCGCCTTAATTTCAACCATATCCCTAATTCAATTCGACTTTTCTTCATTTTAGTTACAATTTGACAACTTAGAAGTCCCGTTACTTTCATTATGTTCGAGCGATTCGATGGAAATTTCTTCTGACTAAAACCCTGTCGGCCAATACCTTATCCAAATTACTAACGTTTCCAACCAATTTCAATCAACCCAAATTTCAACTTTTCCAACTAATTAAGCCATTTCTAACGACCTCTAATCCCAAAGTCCGCTTACTACTCAAAATCTACTAAAACTAATTTCAACATATATTCTTCCAACAACTTATAACTCATAATTTCACCTCAAAACAATCACAATAAAGGTCCAATAACATATTTATACTCTCAACCACATTTTAGAGAAAGTCAACCCACAATCACTCGAAAGTCAACTCAACTATAACAACACTTTCTACCCCAAATATCGATCATTATCAAGCTAACTATATTATCATCTAAGCCTAGACAATAATTATATTAAAATAATATCTCATAAAAAATGAAGTCAGCAATTTCAAAAAGTCAACTGACCTAAACGTCAAAGAAATTACATGGTCACGAAATTTCATCTCAAGAACTAACTAATTTAGAACCCAAGAATTGATTGGAGCAATAAAATTCGAAATACAAAAAGTCAACGAAAAAGTCAACTCAGGCGAACTCACAAAATATTCAACAAGATCGGACCTTTTTTACCTTGAAAGCGGCGAGGGCGATGAGGAAGCTCTCAAAAATTTGAGGTCCAAGCAGGGAGATGGAGGAGAATTGAAGAAGAAGAATCGAAAATTTGAGAGACTCTCTGCTGGCGAGAGCGAGGAGGAAAGAAAGAAAAAGGGAATAGGTTTGGGTGGTTTTGGAGCTTGTTGATGGTTACTTAAGTGGGTTGGGCCCAATAGCCCAACCGGTGAAAATCCGCACATTTTAGTTCGATCGATACAAATTTTAAGCATCTCGTGCCCAACTCTGACGTTAACGTGCGTACATAAAATATTAGAATGGGTTTCCAAATTTTACGTAACTCAATTTAATAATCTACATTTAATTTATTAATTAACAGTCGTTCTCGGTTTTTTACAAGTTTGAAAGATGAAATGAAATTGGAAGAGAAAACTCTTCCAATTCTATGGGGAGGGGGCGGCTTTCTAAGAGGGGGGAGGTTGAGTTTTTTATTATGATTATGAAAAAAAACCTAATCCCCTCTTTAAATACCAAGTCCCAAATTCCACTCGTTAAGCAACTCGTTAAGAAATCAGTTTAACTCGTTAACTTAATTAGACCGTTATGAGCTTCTAATTAAATAATGAGTTACTAAACTTAACAAGTCAAGTAAAATACTAACGAGTCACTATCGAATAACTTATCAAGGTATTCATCAATCTCGATAAGCAATTGATTAAACTTGCAAGTTTAACCAATTGATGTTCATCAACATATATTGACAAATATATAAATATGGAGAGAGATACATTTCTCAATATACAAGTCTCGTTTAATTTCATTCATGAAATATTATTCGAATATCATTGTATGTGTGTGACCTTTTAGGCTCAGATAATAGTAAGTTATATAATAATAATAATTGACCAATTACTATTATTATAACGATTAATGAGTAAGATCTAGCAATCGCTCATAACCCCTTAAATTATCATGAAAATCCACACCATAATATACAATTACTAAGGTGGAACACTAAGTTACAGTAATCTCGTTAACCAAACCAGTAATGAATTGATATACAATTATTCACGGAGCAGGCACAATAAAGGGAATCAATTCTCATTGATTTCCAACACAATTCAACTATGTAGAGATAATAATTTTCGTTGACATTGAATTTAATTTTTACCTCTATTTATACAAGTACAATATAGTGGATTTACATTTAATATGACATTCAATGATTTATTTCTCCACATATGAAGAGTACAGCCATATTATCTCTACTTAATAATTCAATTACATGTCTGTAGCATAAGGTTGATACACTTTTAATTATACTAAAGCATAGACTCCACAATCCGAGCCATTTGGTTGTTGGAGGACATCGACCATCTTTACCTCGAAGGATTGATCGGATCTAGCTATTCAAAGAGCCTAGCTCATGTTGTATAGACTAGGGGCGATCACAACGCTTTTCTTTACTTGACTTTGTCATTTAGTCCTTTAGCCCATCTGTGCTCGAGGACATTATATCAAGTTATAATATGTTATAATCAATTATAATGGATCATATCTAGTTATAATCGATTATTCTATGCTCACAATGCCTTTTCTACCTAAGTTACATCCAAATTACAAGCGATCATAAGTTGTTACATTCTATTACATTGAATTATATCAAGTTACAATCTCCTAATGTTGTGTTATACATCAATATATCACATTATAAAAAATCCTAAAGCATGATACTACAACATATTACATTATAACATCTCAAATATCTTAGTCAGGATTTAAAAAGAAACCCGATGCATTAGAAAACAAGTCAAACGCATGGTATTAACAAGATTATTTAGTTAAAATTAACAAGATTCAACCTTTTCTTAAAAAACAATCTCAAAACTCCAAATAACAAACATAAACACACATTTATCCTTAAAAATTTTAATTTTAACCACATACAAGTATATATAAAATATAAATTTGTTAAAAATATAGTTTTTGGAGTTTGACTTACATAAATTTATAGAAATGTCAAAATCTTAACCCCGCTTTGCAAGATTAGTAGTTTACAATTGAAGACTTTATTTGTACAAAATTTTAGTGTTAAAAGGTGAAGTACTCTAGAATTTTTAGTCAAAAACCAAAAGATTAGAAAGAGGGGTGGGAGAGTTTTAAAGAAATAAATAAAAAGTTGGGTATTGGTAGGAAAATTGAATTTGCAAGATACGAGGGTTTGAGTGTAGTTTTGTCATTTATAGGGTGAAGTGTGATATTTTTAATTAAAAAAGATATTGTTGTGTAGAAAATATCATGGATTGACCATGGTATTTTGTTAAATTTCTCACATGAATCTTAATAATTTTTTTAAGTTTAATTTATATATTTTGATTATTATTTGAGATTCTCAGTATTCTATTTTCGATAATGTTTTTTAATGTACATCAATCAAATCCTTACTATTTTTTAAAATACAATAATATATTTCATTTTGATATTTTGATTATTATTTGAGATTCTCAATTATTTTATTTCTTGATGTTTTACAATTTGTAGTAACAATTAATATAGCCTATTTTCGACTTGGCCTCCTTGAAAAAAACAAATTACCCTCACCCCTGGGCAGCTAGGCCCTACTTGCATGCAGAATATTTCTCAGATCAATGCAAGTTGGGAAATAGAGAATATTGAATGTTCATGTTCACCCCCAAATGAATTGATCCTTTAATTCCTTAGCAGGCTGACTCACTATCTTACCAAATTAGTGCGGATTAGACATGGCAATCAAACCCCGGGCCTCGGTGGGTCGAATTCGGCCGGGATCACCGGAGCCGCGAATGGGCCCGATTACCGTTAACTAGTGGAGTCGGATAGGGGCCGAGGATAGGCCCAGGCCACGGTCGGCGCCGATATTGGTGGGTGTCGGCGGACCAGTTCGAAGGCCCTTTGGAGCTATGAAAGCGGTACCACGTGTACCATAACAATGTGGTATCGTTTCGTATGGCTGTCTCACGTTACTACCCGGCATTAATGGAATTTTACATTTATAAGCGTGGGCCCATTCTGAAATAACCGTTATATTTTAAGCGATTGAAATGTGTTGCATATTTGGTTTGTAGATGGGGCCAGGAATAGTATAAATAATTTCGGAATAAACTGTCACAGAGACTAGTATTATATGAGTAGTAGTTATGTCATGGAAAATTTTACATTTGGAATCGATTTCATTGAGATTTAGAATGCGGAGAGGAGTGGAGAAATAAAGCCCATGAGCCAAGCGGAGGCGCCTGGCGATCCTAAATATCCTCACCGCTCCACTCACTTTTGCGTCCATCATCACAAAAACCCATCCCCTTTTCAACCCCATGGCCGAACCAACAGAAGGAAGAGGAAAAAAAATTTCTTTCTCCAATTCTTCTCATCAATCGTTGCTTAAACTCAAGGAAAAATTTGTGGAGAGTTTCCTCTCATCCTCCTCTACGAAACAAGGTAAGAAAGCTTGAATCTTTTGGGATCTTCTTGAGCTTTGAAATGTTTGACATTTGTTGACTTTTGAGGAATTTAGTTTTTAAAAGGTTGAAATGTTATAGAAGTATTTTATACAAGCTTGTATTAAAGTGATTGGAGTTTATTATAATCGATTTTTGGGGTTGAAATGTCTTTGATTAAGGTTAGTTGACTTTTAGGTTGACTTTTTCCAAAAAAATTTAAATTGTATGATGATGTTATGGGACTTTAATATAGTTGTTTTGGAGTATAATTTGGATGTTTTGAGGTTGATTGGTAGAGGATATTGTTGAGTTAGGTTATTCCAAGTTGAGTAGTAATTGAGTTTTTGAACTAAAGGTTGATTATAATGGGTTAATTAGTTGGCGATTGATTGATTGTTGGATTGATTGGAATGTGACAGCGTGTTATTGTTGAATAATAAAGTGATGACGAATATTGGAAGTTATGAGGTTGGTAAAATCGAGATGTAGTTAAGTTGGAATTTTAGAAGTGTATACTAATTTTGGGGATAGGATGATTACTAAAAGTTAATTTGAAATGTGAGATGTGGTATAATACTCGGGGTTTAAATAGATGTTAAGAGAGGTTATTCTACGGAATGTGTTATAATGTATAATTTCTTTGAATAGGAGTTGAGCCGGACCTAACATGTGGACTACCTAGAGATTATCATTATGGCTTTTGGCTCGAGGTGAGTACAAATCTCACGATGGGAACCCTTCATATATATTATGTTATATATTTTTGCATGTATTGTCCTTAGGACTATTTTGATATGTGTATTGTGTGATTATGATTGATATTATGTGTAAATTCTGATTTATGATTCATATGATGAAATAATTGAGATTATGAGTTATATTATGAGATAATTGAGATTATGATTCATATCATGAGATATTAGTGATTATGATTTATATTATGGGATAGTTGTGAATATGATTCATGTTAGCAGAGATTAAGGAGGCATGCCATGTGTGTTGTGTGTACTTGTCTTTGCATTATTGTGGGCTGTGTGATGTATGTGGGCTGTGTAGATGTGTTTTGATTGCTTTGTATGTTATTTGCGGAGGCGGTGACCCGACCGGAGGTTTTGGTATGGTGGGCATATTATTGTGGGTAGCCCGTGGTCGGGAGGTTGTTGTCGTGGGCATATTATGGGGTAGCCCGTGGATTGGAGGTTTGGTAAGATATGCACATTGAGGGGTCTGGCCTCGGTCGGGAGGATGGAGGTGGAGGCCTCGTCGATTATTTGGAGGTGGATTCACTCATATCGTGTGTTGGAGATGGATTCCTCATGTATGTATTTGGAGGTGGATTCCTCATGTGTGTATTATTTGGAGGTGGATTCCTCATGTGTGTATTATTTGGAGGTGGATTCCTCATATGTATTATTTGTGGAGGTGGATTCCTCATTTGATGACTTTGTGTGCTGAGACTGTTTCCCTTAAATGAATATGCATTGTTGATGGTTATAAGCTCCTGCGTATAGTATTATGTGATATCATATAGGAGGATTCTATGTGATTTGTGGACAGTTATTTATTGTGTAGCCTGGTTAATGTATATGCATATGTTATATATATAAGAATGAATATATGTGATGGGATAAAGTACGTAATTATTTGTATTCACTCGGCTTAATAAATTGACTTCTGATTCTCTATGGGCGGGCGTTTATGCCTAGAGTCTCTAGGAAGGCCGATCGTTGAGGTGGGCTAACGCGGATGCAGCGCCAAGCGGTACGTGAAGATCATAGATGAGGCGGTGGTGGCATAGGAAGTCCTCATCAGTCATTCCCTTTGTTGTCGATTTGTATATTTTTAGACTTGTGTATTGTATTTCATTGAGGGGTCTGGTTGTCATACTTTCCCTATGTTGTATTTTGGATTTCTTGTGTATCCTTGAGTTGTATTATTAAGGTGGATTTGTATTATGTTGTTTGTTGTTTTATTGGATATGTTGTTGGAACACCACGATGGAATAGAGAGTTATGTCTTTGTTAATGTCAGCAGGTCATATTCGTTATTGTATCCATCGGTTGGTGACTCTGGTGTGAGTTGTTAATGATCTTAACCTCGGGGCGGCCGACTTGGGGTGGGTCGTTACGGTTCCATCAAAGCTGGTACCACGTTTATATTAGAAAAATGCATAGATTCATTCACAAATTACAACATTCACAACATATCACAACATATCAAACTCTTGAGAAATAACATATTAAAACGTCACGACAAACATAGCAATACGTAACTGG